>JAECXJ010000326.1:0-591937 GCA_018152295.1 Drosophila carrolli
AATAAAATCACATAAATATTTGGTGGTCTTATTGAAGTTAAATAGAATTCTCAGGAAAGCGATGCCGAGCTATGCTGGCTAATAGTATAGTTTATCCTTCCAGTTAGAGCAATAAAATTAAGGTCGGTTTCCATATGTATATATTTTAGGTGTCATTAATGGCGGTCATCCCCAAATTTAAACAACGGTAAACTGAACTCGATGTAACTAAAATAGGCATTAAAACATGTGAATATCTTGATTACATTTCAAAGAAAATTAGACAACAAAAAAATGTGTCATTTTCTGAATTGGGAAGTCCAACTGCAACAGAAAACAAACTTTCATCTCTGTAATACATTGTCGATTTGTATTGTATTCTCTTAGATTGATTGTCCGTTTATAGTTTGCATGACATATGCATTTCATACGTCAGATAAACTGTGTTTTATATTAGACTTAATGAATGTATTATCACAACATGGTGTTTTTAGTGAAGACAAAATGAAATTTTATGCAGCGGAGGTAAAATATTTTATTTCAATCTAAAGAATTTAAAATTTTAGGTGATTTTGGGGTTAGAGCACATGCATAAACTTTGCATTGTTTACCGTGACTTAAAACCCGCCAACACATTGCTCGATGAAAATGGCCACCTTCGAATTTCTGACTTGGGATTGGCTTGTGACTTCTCAAGAAAGAAGCCACATTCTTCAGTTGGAACCCACGGATATATGGCTCCAGAAGTATTATCTGAAGAAACGTCGTACGATTCTTGCGCTGATTGGTTTAGTTTCGGCTGCATGTTGTATAAGTTGCTTAAAGGTCATTCTCCAATTCGGCAACATAAAACAAAGGATAAGCATGAAATTGTGTTACGTTTTTAGCTTTTTCTAATTTAAATAAAAATATATTAAAAAAACATGTAATTGTAATGTAATCGTCCCTTCTGCCTTCTGACGAAATCAAAAGTGTAAAGCCTTTCTGAGCTTTTGCCGTACTTATAACTGCCCAACTTCCAAATCAAAAGTGTAAAGCCTTTCTGAGCTTTTGCCGTATTTATAACTGCCCAACTTCCAAATTTAAAATTCAATTTGGTGCAGAATTCGAATACCTAAAAACAAATCAAATGTTTTAGCAAACCAATATTTTATTGGCGGAATACCTTATATATTTGTATCTCAAGTAAACCATTCGAAATTACTTAATCGCCTACTTGACTTGAGTTTCGTATAAAATCCTGAAGGTTTGGTTCTGTCGAGGGTGCACCATTCATGCAACCTGAAGGTTCATATCATTCTACTATCGAAGTGACAATCGACAGGAAAAGAAGAAAAATCAGAGAAGTCAAGCAAACGAATACATTGTTTTCGCAAGGAAGTCTTTATAGGGCAAAATATTTTTTGACTGAAGTCATATACTGACAGTTTTTCGATTCCCGATGAAGGCGAGCAACATTATCAACATGAGCCTTTTATAATTCAAAACTGCTCCTTGGGGATAAATGAGGCCTCCATGCAAATTGTCTTCGTAGGTCCAGAGAGACACGATAATTTTATCAAGAAGAGGGTCATCATTCAAGAGAAGAATGGAAGCGCTACAAAGATTTCTACGCAAAATAATAAATATTAACAGCATATCGAGTCGAAGAATTCTATATCATAGAAATCCAGATTGATCCAGGTTTTAACTAATATTATGACATCATATTCACAGTACATATTCTGGAAATGTATACTAACAGTAGAGTTATTATAGTATTTACTCTACTCGAATCAGTCGAGGCTGTGCTCATCACCCAGTTACCAAATATTATTGGGGGCAATTCTAACTTATGTATAAGTGGGGAAACGGAAACAATCCAGTTCCTCGCTACGTTTTCTTTACTTGCCCATCTTAAGGTTTATCGAAAAAGGTGCAATGAGGTGACTGGCATTATCACTATATATAGCAGGAGTGTAAAAAGCACTCAGAAACATAAAGTATTAAATAACTGGAAACAACTTAGTTGCAGATGTTTAAGAGTTGTGATAATATTTATATTAAGTTATTTTTAATAATTTGTTTTTATTTTAAAATTAAAAAATCCCTTATCCTAACTCCGCTTGTTACTCTGCTGTCTTTTTTTGTGCGTTTTAAATGCTCTCGCTCTTTCGTTCTTTTTGTCTTCCAAATAAATCGAAATATAAAAGCGTACAGTTCCTGCGCCCTTGCGGTATTTATAACTGCCTACAATTTAAAAGTTAATTTTTGGTATAGTGGTCAAATAAGCAAAAAATTCATCCTGGTAAGCAGGGCAGACCAGTTCAACTTGACTTGCTGGCTGCGTGAAAATATAATGCACACCAAGTGCGTTGGTTTTACTGGCCAATTCTGTTGTTGCAATTCTGTTGTGACGTTGTGAATGAGACGAAAATGTTCATACGAAAAACTAAAGGTGATGTTCTACTTTCTGCCCTGTAGTCGCTTTTTAATAGCCATAAGCTATTAAAGGAGTTCCGAAAGCGCGAAAAAGCCGTTAGTGGTAGGCAGAGGTGAACTTCCTGCAGCCTCGACCAAATGAAAAGCAGATCTCGCCGATCAAAAGCCGATCGCTGCAACCCCTCAAATGTTGCTTAGACTTTTTTTTTTAATTGCTTTGTTATTTATTTATTGAATCTTCTTCTTTCGGATACTAACAATTAGCGTATCAAATCTTATAGTAATCTAACTAACAGTCATATGACTGGTACTGAGTAATGCGGCCCTGAGAATTATTGCTGGGTTGGAAGGTCGTTGCGTTGTAGGCGGGTTCTGCTGGAAAACCGAGACAAGCGTCTTGCGAGATGATTTGGGTGCACGGAGAGTTCTTGTTTGTAGGTCGTCTTTTGTTTGTCTATTTCATCTTTGTGGATGTTTTGGTTGCGAATATACCACGGTGCCCCAGTGATAGTCCTCAGGATTTTCGATTGTCCGCGCTGTATGATGTCAATGTTGCTGCTGCTCGCGTTCCCCCATAACTGGAAGCCATATGTCCAGATAGGCTTGAGAGTAGAGTAGTAGAGCAGGACCTTGTAGTCCAGACGCAGGGGCGATCGAATGTTTAATATCCAGTGGAAGCTGCCGTCTTTTAGTTTTAGATGTAGTTTCTTGCATTCGATGTGTCGTCTCCAGGTTAGTTGTCTGTCTAGGTGGACGCCGATATACGTTATTTCGCTGACTTGGCGAATCGGCGTACTATTCAATGATAGTGGACGGCATGTTTGCCTGTTGAGAGTAAACGTTAATATTTATATTTACATTTTACATGTTTGTTCATTTTAATACGCCTATCAGATAGCCACCTCTCAACTACGATGAGGTGATTGGCTAGTTGTGTTGTTGCTCGGCTTGGGCTCCTCGAGCGACTTAGGATTGCGAACGTAGATGTTGTTAGCTGCTCGTTTGTAGAAATATCCGCTGTATATAGGACGAACAGTCAGGTTTTGTTGTGTTGCACCTTACTGCGAAGACTCTGTTGTACAGATACGACTCAAGTAGTTTATGAGTGTATGTAGGCAAGTATGTTTGATCTTATGCATGAGGCCATCGAGCCAGACTCGATCGAAAGCTTGAGATTCATCGAAGAATATTGCGCTGCAATATTTCCGATTCTCAATGGCAGTGCGGATTTCTGATGTTATTCTGTTAACTTGTTCGATTGTACCATGTCTTTGACGGAGCCAAATTGATGTGCCATGATAACGTTGTGTGCTTCCAGATATGGTATTATGCGTGTTAGAAGGCATTTTTCGAACAATTTAGACAGACACGATAGTAAACTTATTGGTCTGTAGGATGAAGGAATTGCGTGGTCTTTTCCGGCTTCGGTATCATTATGATAGTAGATTTTTTCCATTTGCCGAGACGTATGATCCCATTGAAGAGTTTACAAATAGCCTCAATAGCAGAGTTTGGAAGTTCAATTATCATTTTTGGTGTTATTAGGTCACTTTCGCAATCTCTTTTGGCTGAAGCAATGTTGGTATGGATATAGTTTCCGATTCAATTTGTGGTAGGAGAAATGGTCCAGTGGTTGGGTTCGGCTGGAAAACGCTTCGGAGATGCGAAGCAAAAGTTTCGGCTCTATCTTCATCGCTGGGGGCCCAGCTACCTAATGGGTTTCTTATCGGAGTGACTGTTTCGATTGGAGAGCTCAGATTTGGGTGAGCCCTCCACAGAGGATCTTTTGTACTGGTTGGCGAAAGCTTTCCGAAGTACCTCAGTTGTGCATTTTTAGCGTCTTTCTTGAATGCTCGGCTAAGTGTGCGAGTTGCTTCCTTAAGACGTTGTTTTGAAGATGCAATCTATTGGTTTGCCAAGCACGTAGCAGATACCTCTTTTCCAGTACAAGCTGTTCCAATTGCAGATTAGTTTTAAAATGATGATTTGATTTGATGTTGATTTGCACGTCCTTCGATTGTGGTGTTGAAATCAGTGGAGCAGTAGATGTCCGCTTCTATGTTGAGCTGCGGGGTTAGTTCGATGTGGGATTTTACATACATTTTATATTTTAACCAGTTTGTTTGGTGCGATGTCAGTCTCTGGGGGTGATCTGTAGTTTCTGGGCTTTGAGGAAGAGTTATTAGCACTGGCGAATGTTCAGATAAAACGTCAGAAACCGGTTTGGCGCTTATTATATTGCGTGGAATGTTTTTTGTCACCGCAAAATCTATTAAGTCTGGGACCTTTCTGGGGACTGCTGGCCAGTTTGTGGGGTTACCTGCTCTACCTTCATTGAGGGTTACGTCGGGCTCGATCCCTTTTATTACAACTTGAAAGCCCTTGCTGCTTTTTAGTTGGTATGTGTAGTAATTTTTGTAGCTGCCTCCAGGTATTTGGACACAGCTAGGAAATGTTTTTCGGATTTGGTATGAAGTTTGGTTTCGTGAATATTCCCTTTAGTGATATAAATTTTCGTGCTCTTTGGGTATCGACTGTCAGTAGAGCCAGGTTACTATTTGACGTTTTGACGTTTTGTGCACTTCGCTATCTCGCGTAGAGATATACGAGAATAACCCGTCTCTTCGGCTCACGGAGCTTATGAGCTCTTTATTTGGTTCGTCGGTCATTGAACTTTTAAATTTTTCATTTGTTTTAATCATATCACTAATTCTTTGTTTAGCTTTTTTTCAATTGTAAGTTTGCCAAACTTCATTGGTTTTAACATAGGTGGAGTTCTTTCGTTAAAACTTCTATTAGTGTGTGAAAGTTTCAGTGTTTCGTCTGTTAAAAACCCTTCGTTTTTTTCGATGCAGACTGGTAAATACAACAATAGTTGAAGATTGTTAATTGCTGTCATAATTTTAGTTGACGTTATATTTGGCGCTGCAGTCGACGACATCGCAGTCGATTACGCGGTAAGAGCCGTTGCTGTTGTTGGTTTTGCTGCCGGTGCTGTAGATGTTGTTGTTACTTTTGGTACGATTGCAGAAGTTTTACCATGCATGTTGCTGATGTGCCAAGGGTCGATTCTGATGGTGTGGGGTTTTACATTGAGGACTCCAAGCTGTTGGAGTGGGAGCAACAGTGAGTAAAGAGGGTGACAACGATCGTGCTCTTTGGGTATCGACTGACAGTAGAGCCGGGTGGGTCTTTGTAGAGGTTTTTTGCACTTCGCTATCGCGCGTATAGATATACTGATTTTTTTTTTTAAATTTTTTTTTGTTTCTTTTAGCGTCTTTTTGCTTATTTTGTAATACAAGTATTTAGTTTTTTAAATTTGATTTGTCTTTAATACATCCACTTTCTTCAACTTTTCCCGGAGCTCGGGCAAAGCACGTCAGCTAACTTCGGAGTTAAATATAAATGTGTTGCTAAGATCAGTATTTAATAAAAATTCGGTATCCAAACAAAGCGCAGCAGAGCGTGTGCCACCAAGGACTTAACAGCTCTTGGTGTTCACTTCATTTGTGCTAAAAGCTTCTCAAACAGACGTCATTTTACTGACTTTAGTAAAACACTTGAATAATTTAATTTTTGTTCGGAAGCTCGACTGCTAGGGTATTTTGTTGATCTGCTTACATAGATGGATCTTAAGTTATTTGAGTGGCAGGACACAAAGGATACAATTTAAAATTCTCATTTTAAATCTCAATATAAATCCAATTTAGATAACTTTAAAAACTGGTGATGAGATATAATTTACTAAATTTGCTAGCTGCTGCCTTTTTATCAGGTCAATCCAAAATGGCCGACTTGCATATTAAGTAGCAGCCCTTTGGATAAAAAGTTATTAAAGTTTTTTTAATCATATTTCGTCCTTGGTTTATAAAGCCAGAGGCGTGCTTGGTTTTATTAAAAGATGGTCAAAAGATTCTGAAGTATGGGTCTCCCGTCTGGAGTCCAGAATACGGAATACATATTGGCCACATTGAATCAGCAGAAAAAAACTTTCTACTCTACGTGGCAAGCTCACTAAATTGTATTCTGATAGCCTCTCCTTTGCATCTCATATTATAGTATTCACAGAAACTTAGTTAAAGCCATTAATCTTTACCTCCGAAGTTTTTCCAGGTAAGTACACAAGATATAGGTGTGACCGTCCCTCTAGAAGGGGAGGTGGAGTCTTAATTGGAGTTGATTCAAACCTCTCGTCAGAGGAGTTATTTTTTGAGGAATTCAATAGTTACGGTAGTTACCTGGTCCACAGAGGATGAATAAGATTTCTTATACAAATAGCACAACATAATTTCATTGATGGCCTGCTTGAAATATCGTTATCTCAAGAAAACCATGTTAGTAATCACTTGATTTGTGTTTTGTATCAAATCCTGCAGGTGTGTTTCTGCCTAGGGTAGCACCACCACTGACTTTATAATAAATAAAAAATACCGGTTCTAAATCTGTTTTTGCTAGATATTTAACTGCTGGGTCAAGATTAAGCGTGCTTAATGCTCAGTGTTATAATAATTATTTAAACCGTTTATAACTTTGTTAACGTAAGTCTAATTCTTAGCCTTCCTCGCTGTCGATTAAAAACATGACGGCAACTACAGATCAGGCAACAGAAGATTTACAATTTTTTCAAACGACTTTCTCTACTTTAGATCATTTATCACAGCCCTATTGTTACACCATGTTCAACTCGAACATCATATTCTGTCCCATTTTAACTGAAAGCTCTCTTACTTGGATCTTCTTCGTGTTAAACCCGTTTGTCGCCAAGTACTCCTTTGTGCGTGCTTAGGTATGAAGCTGAAGCACTGTGCAAACCGCTTCACATATTTGGAAGATCTCTTTTGTAAGTCCTCTTCACAAAGAAAGGTAGCAAGTTAAATGACAGTTACTATATATATACTACCGTGTTAAAAAAGTAAGGTGAATTTTCCATTTAAAATCCGCGTGCATAACATTTCGGACTAGTTCTTTTTTTCTTGAGTTGGCAGGACTCTTAATGACATCTGGGGGTAATTTCATGTCAATATCAGTATCAGTACTATATATACGCTTGTGTTTACCAAACGAACAAGAGTGCATTTTTCGATTTTTACAATGTCTGATTTAATTGAGCAGATAAGTGCCATCAAATTTTGTTTGCGGAATAAAATTTCGGCTGTGGAAACATTGAGAATGGTGCAGAAGGCCGTTTGTGGTTCTACCATGTCCCAGAAAAATGTTTATAAGTCGTACAAAGACTTCAAGGAGGGTCGGGAGCGTGTTAATGACTTGGAGAGCTCCGGACGACCATGAAGTTAACAGATGGCCAACACGTCAATGACGTGAAGAAATTATAGCTCAAAAATCGTCGGTTTACTGTTAGACACCTTACTGATATGATCGGAATATCAGAAGGATCTGTGAAAATAATTTTGAAAAACCATTTGGGCCTAGGAAAAGCCAAATCCCGTTTGGTAACGAAAACGCTCAATTTCTTGCAAAAAAGTCATCTGCTTGATGTGTGTGAAACAATGCTTTCTGACTATCAGGATAAGCTCAAATGCATAATTACCGGAGATGAGACTTGGATTTATGCCCACGACCCTGAAACAACAGACCAATCAAGCGACTATCGATTTTCGTAATGTGGTGCACTATGAATTCCTTGCACATCGCCAAACTGTTAAAAAGGAATATTATTTGAGCGTTATGCGTCGTTTGCGTGAAGCAATTCGTCTAAAAAGACCAGAATTATCTGCAAACAACTCTTGGTTTTTGCATCATGATAGTGCACCGTCTCACACTGCACTCGTTCGACGCATAGCGTTCCGCAACCACCGTATTCTCCTGATTTGGCTCCGTGACTTCTTGTGACTTCTGGTTATTCCCAAAACTCGAGAGACCACTCATGGGAACCCGTTTCGACTCGATTGAGGAGATAAAAGCTGAATCGAAGAGGGCGCTCATGGCTTTACCGAAAAGGCATGTTTAGAGCATTTGAAAAGACGTTGGTATAAGCGTATTTTATCGGGAGAGGATTATTTCGAAGGGGATAAAATTGATTAAGGAGAAAAAATAAAGATTTTTCGTTTTAAAAACAAATTTACTTTAATTTTTGACCACAGTAGTATATCTAAGTGGTCAGCTTTTTGAAAAAATGATTACTCCTCGTTTGCAGCAACGTAGATCCAAAACCACTAACCTTTTGGAACTCATTTTATTTTTTTTCTTTAAAAGACGTTCTCAAACAGACTTCATTTGCACCGACTCTAGTAAAACATTTGATTCTGGAAATCACTTACTTCTTGATTGGACACCTGACCTGTAAGCGTTTCCAGTTGATTTCTTTATATGGATCTTAAGTTATCCGAGTGGCAGGACACAAAGGGTCCTTTTTAAAATTTTCATTCTAAATTTCAATATAAATCCAATTTAGATAACTTTAAAAACTGGTGATGAGATAATTTACTAAATTTGCAAGCTGCTGCCTTTTTATCAGGTCAATCGAAAATGGCCGACTTACATATTAAGTTGCAGCCCTTTGGATAAAAAGTTTTTTAATCATATTTCGTCCATTTTTAGAATTCGATGATCCTTATGTCAGTAAGTCTTTATTTATTTCGCTTGTCCGCCTGATTCTGGAGCAATACACCATTCATATTGGTCACATTGAATCATTACAAAAAACATTCTAATTTTTGCCTTACGGCGCCTAAATTGGGATGCAAATCTTATCTTACCTTCTTATTCTAGTAGACTACAGTAAATTAATCTACCCCTTCTAGACAACCGTAGAACCATGCTTGGTACTGACTTCATTTCTAGCATAAGCTTTTTGGGAGAAGTAGATTAACTAGAAATTATATTCCCCCATATTAAATCATTGTAGATCTAACTATGACATGCATTAGCCTTTCAGAGTATTATGTTCTGACTACATTTTTATACCCGTTACTCGTAGAGTAAAAGGGTATATTGTATTCGTGCAAAAGTATGTAACAGCTAGAAGGAAGCGTTTCCGACCCTATAAAGTATATATATTCTTGATCAGGATCACTAGCCGAGTCGATCTAGCCCTGTCCGTCTGTCCGTCTGTCTGTCCGTCTGTCTGTCTGTCTGTCTGTCCGTATGAACGCTGAGATCTCGGAAACTATAAAAGCTAGAAGATTGTCATTTTGCATGTAGATTTTAGAAGTTCCTACGCAGCGCAAGTTTGTTTCAAAATGGTGCCACGCCCCCTTTAACGCCCACAATCGCTTATATACGATTTTAAAAATTTAAATATTTCGGAAAAGAAAAAATGCAGTTTTATTGTGTTTATCAATACCTATCGAAATGTAATAGAAATTTTTCAAATCGGACCATTCGTTAAAAAGTTATGCGTGATCAAAGTTTCTATCTCCATCTCCCTCGCACTCCCTTTACCTGAGTAACGGGTATCTGATAGTCGGGGCACGCGACTATAGCGTTCTCTCTTGTTTTTTTTGGTTTAACAAATAGATTTAATTAAGGTCGATCAACTAACTAAATGGTTATAATACGTTGGGAATAATAAAGAACAAATAACGTGAAAACATAACAGAAGTGATTAACAAATTTTATAACAAATTAACAGTAAATGGTTAATGCTTAAGGACTTGAGTTATGCTCTTGTCCAGAGATCGGCGGAGTGTCTTCGCTTCAGTCTTCGTCTACACGTCGGGTTGGCCAGGGAAGCTGCTAGGTGGTTGGTGTGGACAGCGAATCGATCGTTGTACCGACTCGAGTGGCGGTTTATCTGTTCCCTGACAGAAGGAATATGGAGGTCATTTCCTAGTGCGTCTTTCCTGAAGTACCAGGACGCATTTGCAATCCTGCGCAGCGCCCGGACTCTTTGAACTTTAGCCACATTAGAGCCATGCCCCATAATTGGATGCAGTAGGTCATTGAGGGCACCACAATTGATTTATAGAGCAACACTTTGTTGCCAAAGCGGAGCTTGCTTGTAGGCTTAAGCATCCAATTCAGCTTCCTGAGTTTAGGGCGACAGGTGGCTGCAATTTTTTGGATGAGCCCTTTCCAGGTGAGCCGCTTGTCCAGGATCAGACCCAAGTACTGCGCCTGGGGTGATTGCGGGATGGTGATATGGTAGAGTTCAACTCTAGGAAGCACCTTTCCTCTAAGAGTAAAATTGCAATGTTGCGACTTTCTTCCATTAATAGCAATATTCCACCTGATTTTCACTTGCCGTATAGATCCAGAAAGTCCTGGGTGATCCTTGATGCCTCGACTCGTCAGCGTAGGTGGCCAGAAGTGTGCCCGGTCACCTTTCCGCTATCCAGTCCATATCTAATTAACTTCTAGATAGAGATAAAAACTCAAATATTTTACTTCCTTTACTTCACACTTACTGAACCAGGAGATCCCTATCACCTAACTATAGAGCTGACTGTAGATGCAGGAACAGAGCTGAATAAATAATACGAAATGTCTCTTAAACGAATTCGCTGCTTTCGTAAGGCACATTTTTATCGTTTAAATACTTTTATATCCGGCTATGACTGGTCCAGACTTCATTCATGCACCAACATGGCTAAGCCCGTTAATATCTTGTATAATGCATTGAACCCCTTTTTTATCTGTGTGTTCCGTTACATTATCTGTTACTTTCCAATAAACATTCATGGCATAATAAGGAGTTGCCACAACTTAAAATTGTTAAGTCCAGACTATTCAATAAATTTAAAATGTGCTCTCGATACCTAAGGGCTCGGTCAAATTTTACCGTGCTGAAGTAAAGGGTCCCGACGGATTTCCAGACTACGTTATCTTTGGGAACTTCTCACATCCCACCTATTTGAAGGAGGAATATAAATCAAATACATGCAATTTATTTATTTATTTATTTATTATTAAAGATAGAGAGGTTTATAAAACTAGATTAACTTAGTTGGTAAAGCGCTGGCAACAAGGTCTTCGGCTTTTAGGTTATTACTATTAGTGTATTTACATATTGTTTATTGTAGTTTTGCCAAAATGTACAGATATTCACAGATATTACAAAAATTACCAATTAAGTGGTAATTTTTGTAATATCTGTACATTTTTGGTTACGTTTTATAATTTGTGTTACAGGTTTGAGGTTTTTAAAAAAGCTAAGATTTTTTCTAAATTATCTGGGTTGAGGTCGTTGAGGAGATTTATTGGGTTTGTGTTTTGGAAAATGGATAGTTTGGTGGGTAGAAGTGATGGGCAAGAGTTTAGTAGGTGGGGTATGGTATTGTCGCCTTGGCAGAAGGGGCAATCTAAAGTTTGATTTTGATTGAAGTAGTTCTCGTGTGTACGTTTTATGTGGCCTAGCCTAAGGCGTACAATTTTTATTTGATCGAGTCTGCTCGATTTGGAATAGAAGGATCTGCAGTATTTGACAAACTAGACAATAAGCTTATTGGTCTGAACGATGACGGAATTGTGTGGTATGTTTCGGGGTTAAGTATCATTATGATGATGGATTTCTTTCACTTTTTTGGAAAGTATCCGAGACTAATGATCGCATTGAACAGTTCACAGGTTTGGCTGGAAAACACTTTGAAGATGTAAAGCAAATGTTTCAGCTCTGTTTCTCGCGCTTCGGGCCCAGCATCTTGAGGAGTTTCTTATCGGGGTATTCGTTTCGATCGTAACGAAAGTTTCTCGATATTCCGCAGCTATGCATTTTCTGCCTTTTGCTGCAGTATTTGTTTGCTTGGTGTGTGGAGAATTTCGCCTCTGCAACGAGTACGTCTTTCAGGGCTTCAGTAGTGCCGATGTCCGATCCCATAATAAGCTGAGGGGCTAGTTCTATGTAGGAGCTCACATACTTTTTGTATTTAAGGCTGTATTTCTATGCCATTATTTCAGGACTTTGAACAAGTATTATTAGCATAGGCTAATGGTCTAAAGATAGGTCCGAACGCGCTTTTGCGCTTTCCTTTGGGAGTCACAAGGCGTGATACCCATTTCGTTACTTGGCATTGCAGTCTCCTACAAAATGAGTTGTAGAAATCCATCCATACGGGCAGTTGAAAGTAGCAATGGAAAGGTTTAATGTTTAATGCGTTCTCTGATTAAGACTCCGGTTCCGCAGTGTGCTTTTCCATCCGGATGATCTGTGCGGTAAAATGTATAACCTCTTATTTAAAAGTTGTATTTGCTTGTGATGTGCGTTCCTACCAGCAGCATAACGTCTATATGATTTTTGTTGAGGAATTGTGTTAATTCAAGTTTACGCCGTACGACATCATTAGCATTCCACATTGATAAATATAGATTATGCATCGATTATTTAGATTGTTGTGCCTCCATCAAGCTTCGATGCAGGGAAAACATCATAGTTTCAATTTTGCTATTCGTCTGTCCTGGGCCTGCTGCGAACATTCTTGGTTAGGGTGGAGTGGATTTTCCATCCCAGATCGTAGAGCATCGGTATAGGAGATGCCTTTGGAGGTATTTAGGGGAGCGGTTGAGGATCTCGCAGTTTCAGCGAAGAAGACTTCTGGCGTGCGACTCTTCAGCTCCTTGTAGACCCCACACCCCCTATAGTTCGCCGTATGATTTTCTTCGCAGTTTCCACATTTTTCTTCTTTGATGAAGTGTGCAGTATGTCCTAGTGTGACAAAACTCCTGGCAATTAGTGCATTGCACTGGACCATTATGTTGTGTGGCTCATTATTTTACGGTGCAATAGATAGCAGTTTGTAGATCGGGTGCACTTTGTTTTTTTTTAAGGATTGGCTGTCTGGCTCAAGCTCGACCTAGAAGAGTGTTCGCGTATTTTTGTTATACCCTTGCAGAGGGTATTATAATTTTGGTCAGAAGTTTGTAACGCAGTGAAGGAGACGTTTCCGACCCCATAAAGTATATATATTCTTGATCAGGATCAATAGGGGAGTCGATATAGCCATGTCCGTCTGTCCGTCTGTTTCAATACCGTTTGCGAGCTCAGTTTAAAAGCTAGCGATCTGAAACTTTCACAATCGTCCTAAAACATGTGTACGCAGATCAAGTTTGAAAATCGCCCTGATCCGACGTCTATATCCTATAGCTCCCATTAGAACAATTGGATATATCTTGCAAGAATTTATGATATTTCGCGCAGTGTAAAAGCTATTGACATTAATCTTTCCAAATCTTATTTTTTTATGCATACCTTAATCAGGGTAAAAGCGCGTGGCGATCGGACGTCTATATCCTATAGCTCCCATAGAAACAATAGGGTAAAATCGGTTAAAATTTAATGATTTTTAGGATATTTCGCGCAGTGTAAAAGCTATTGACATAAATCTTTCCAAATCTTATTTTTATATGCGTACCTTGATCAGGGTAAAAGCGCGTGACGATCGGACGTATATATCCTATAGCTCCCATAGGAACAATAGGGTAAAATCGGTCCAAATTTGATGTTTTTCAGAATATTTCGCGATGTGTAAAAGCTATTGCTATACATTTTTTCAAATCGTATTTTTTTATGCATTCCTTCACCAAGGTAAAAGCGCGTGCTGATCGGACGTCTATATCCTATAGCTCCCATAGGAACAATACGGTGAAATCGGTCAAAATTTTATGTTTTTTAGAATATTTCGCGCAGTGTATAAGCTATTGACATACATTTTTCCAAGTCTTATTTATTTACGCATACCTTGATCAGGGTAAAAGCGCTTGCCGATTGGACGTCTATATCGTATAGCTTACGTAGGAAAAATTGTTAAAGGCTGCGAAAATATCCCTTTTTTCCCTATTTGTATATGACAATTTTGCAGTATAAAAGCTATTGGCATGAAACTATGCAATTTATCTAATTTATTTATGTACACCTTGCTCAGGGTAAAAGTTGCTGCGAATCAGACAAGTACATACTACATCCGCTATTTAAAAATTAAATTAATTACGTATAGCTAATCTTTTTTTATACCCTTACAGAGGGTATTATAAATTTGGTCAGAAGTTTGTAACGCAGTGAAGGAGACGTTTCCGACCCTATAAAGTATATATATTCTTGATCAGGATCAATAGGGGAGTCGATATAGCCATGTCCGTCTGTCCGTCTGTTTCAATACCGTTTGCGAGCTCAGTTTAAAAGCTAGCGATCTCAAACTTTCACAATCGTCCTAAAACATGTGTACGCAGATCAAGTTTGAAAATCGCCCTGATCGGACGTCGATCGGTTAAAATTTAATGATTTTTAGGATATTTCGCGCAGTATACAAGCTATTGACATGAATCTATCCAAATCGTATTTTTTTATGCATACATTGATCAAGGTGAAAGCGCGTGCCGATCGGACGTCTATATCATATAGCTCCCATAGGAACAATAGGGTGAAATCGGTCCAAATTTGACGATTATCAGAATATTTCGCGCAGTGTGTAAGCTACTAACATAAATTTTTCCAATTCTTGTTTATTTACGCATATCTTGAGTAGGGTAAAAGCGCTTGCCGCTCGGTAGTCTATATCGTAAAGGAGATAGGAAAAATTGTTAAAGGCTGCGAAAGTATCCCTTTTTTTTATTTGTGTATGACATTTTTGCAGTATAAAAGCAATTGACTTGAAACGATGCAAATCTAGTTTACTTATGTATACCTTATTCCTTTCGCTACTTTTTCACTTTTAGCAATTTCGGCAAAGTCTGCAAGGGTATTAAAACTTCGGCTTGCCGAAGTTAGCTTCCGTCGTTCCTCGTTTTTTTTTGAGAATGTTAACATAACAATCTTGGCGGTAAAGCCTTTTTTCTATTAAGGCATTCGCTATTTCGGTGCTAATAACGTCAGGTTCGATTCCCTTTATTACCACCTGCAGTCCCCTGCTGCCAGGTATTCGGATACGGCTCGGAAGTGTTGACATTCTATTAATCGGAGATTTCAACTTTGGCGGCATATTCCAAAGACTTGGCCAATTGTTCAAACCGTGGATTTGTTTATAATGCGTTGGTGTATTGAAAGGGTATTTCATCAAAAAACACTTTGGTAACTCAAATTATATTAGCTACTTAATTCAAAATGTCGCTTTAAATTTAGGTCATAACGCGTTCAGTTCGCTATAACACTTTCAATTTGGTGCTAAAATTTTATCACACGCAACAGACAAATAATTAAAATCAAATAACCCGTTTTCCCAAACACGAATAACATCAACATTAAATTGAACAAACTTATTTAATTATAATTATACCCTTGCAGAGTGTATTATAATTTTGGTCAGAAGTTTGTAACGCAGTGAGGAGACGTTTCCGACCCCATAAAGTATATATATTGTTGATCAGGATCAATAGGGGAGTCGATATAGCCATGTCCGTCTGTCCGTCTGTTTCAATACCGTTTGCGAGCTCAGTTTAAAAGCTAGCGATCTCAAACTTTCACAATCGTCCTAAAACATGTGTACGCAGATCAAGTTTGAAAATCGCCCTGATCGGACGTCGATCGGTTAAAATTTAATGATTTTTAGGATATTTCGCGCAGTATACAAGCTATTGACATGAATCTATCCAAATCGTATTTTTTATGCATACATTGATCAAGGTGAAAGCGCGTGCCGGAAAAGTAAAAATGCAGTTTTATTGTGTTTATCAATACCTATCGAAATGTAATAGAAATTTTTCAAATCGGACCATTCGTTAAAAAGTTATGCGTGATCAAAGTTTCTATCACCATCTCCCTCGCACTCCCTTTACCTGAGTAACGGGTATCTGATAGTCGGGGCACGCGACTATAGCGTTCTCTCTTGTTTTTTTTGGTTTAACAAATAGATTTAATTAACGTCGATCAACTAACTAAATGGTTATAATACGTTGGGAATAATAAAGAACAAATAACGTGAAAACATAACAGAAGTGATTAACAAATTTTATAACAAATTAACAGTAAATGGTTAATGCTTAAGGACTTGAGTTATGCTCTTGTCCAGAGATCGGCGGAGTGTCTTCGCTTCAGTCTTCGTCTACACGTCGGGTTGGCCAGGGAAGCTGCTAGGTGGTTGGTGTGGACAGCGAATCGATCGTTGTACCGACTCGAGTGGCGGTTTATCTGTTCCCTGACAGAAGGAATATGGAGGTCATTTCCTAGTGCGTCTTTCCTGAAGTACCAGGACGCATTTGCAATCCTGCGCAGCGCCCGGACTCTTTGAACTTTAGCCACATTAGAGCCATGCCCCATAATTGGATGCAGTAGGTCATTGAGGGCACCACAATTGATTTATAGAGCAACACTTTGTTGCCAAAGCGGAGCTTGCTTGTAGGCTTAAGCATCCAATTCAGCTTCCTGAGTTTAGGGCGACAGGTGGCTGCAATTTTTTGGATGAGCCCTTTCCAGGTGAGCCGCTTGTCCAGGATCAGACCCAAGTACTGCGCCTGGGGTGATTGCGGGATGGTGATATGGTAGAGTTCAACTCTAGGAAGCACCTTTCCTCTAAGAGTAAAATTGCAATGTTGCGACTTTCTTCCATTAATAGCAATATTCCACCTGATTTTCACTTGCCGTATAGATCCAGAAAGTCCTGGGTGATCCTTGATGCCTCGACTCGTCAGCGTAGGTGGCCAGAAGTGTGCCCGGTCACCTTTCCGCTATCCAGTCCATATCTAATTAACTTCTAGATAGAGACAAAAACTCAAATATTTTACTTCCTTTACTTCACACTTACTGAACCAGGAGATCCCTATCACCTAACTATAGAGCTGACTGTAGATGCAGGAACAGAGCTGAATAAATAATACGAAATGTCTCTTAAACGAATTCGCTGCTTTCGTAAGGCACATTTTTATCGTTTAAATACTTTTATATCCGGCTATGACTGGTCCAGACTTCATTCATGCACCAACATGGCTAAGCCCGTTAATATCTTGTATAATGCATTGAACCCCTTTTTTATCTGTGTGTTCCGTTACATTATCTGTTACTTTCCAATAAACATTCATGGCATAATAAGGAGTTGCCACAACTTAAAATTGTTAAGTCCAGACTATTCAATAAATTTAAAATGTGCTCTCGATACCTAAGGGCTCGGTCAAATTTTACCGTGCTGAAGTAAAGGGTCCCGACGGATTTCCAGACTACGTTATCTTTGGGAACTTCTCACATCCCACCTATTTGAAGGAGGAATATAAATCAAATACATGCAATTTATTTATTTATTTATTTATTATTAAAGATAGAGAGGTTTACAAAACTAGATTAACTTAGTTGGTAAAGCGCTGGCAACAAGGTCTTCGGCTTTTAGGTTATTACTATTAGTGTATTTACATATTGTTTATTGTAGTTTTGCCAAAATGTACAGATATTACAAAAATTACCAATTAAGGTATTATTGTGGTAATTTTTGTAATATCTGTACATTTTTGGTTACGTTTTATAATTTGTGTTACAGGTTTGAGGTTTTTAAGAAAGCTAAGATTTTTTTTAAATTATCTGGGTTGAGGTCGTTGAGGAGATTTATTGGGTTTGTGTTTTGGAAAATGGATAGTTTGGTGGGTAGAAGTGATGGGCAAGAGTTTAGTAGGTGGGGTATGGTATTGTCGCCTTGGCAGAAGGGGCAATCTAAAGTTTGATTTTGATTGAAGTAGTTCTCGTGTGTACGTTTTATGTGGCCTAGCCTAAGGCGTACAATTTTTATTTGATCGAGTCTGCTCGATTTGGAATAGAAGGATCTGCAGTATTTGACAAACTAGACAATAAGCTTATTGGTCTGAACGATGACGGAATTGTGTGGTATGTTTCGGGGTTAAGTATCATTATGATGATGGATTTCTTCCACTTTTTTGGAAAGTATCCGAGACTAATGATCGCATTGAACAGTTCACAGGTTTGGCTGGAAAACACTTTGAAGATGTAAAGCAAATGTTTCAGCTCTGTTTCTCGCGCTTCGGGCCCAGCATCTTGAGGAGTTTCTTATCGGGGTATTCGTTTCGATGCTATGCATTTTCTGCCTTTTGCTGCAGTATTTGTTTGCTTGGTGTGTGGAGAATTTCGCCTCTGCAACGAGTACGTCTTTCAGGGCTTCAGTAGTGCCGATGTCCGATCCCATAATAAGCTGAGGGGCTAGTTCTATGTAGGAGCTCACATACTTTTTGTATTTAAGGCTGTATTTCTATGCCATTATTTCAGGACTTTGAACAAGTATTATTAGCATAGGCTAATGGTCTAAAGATAGGTCCGAACGCGCTTTTGCGCTTTCCTTTGGGAGTCACAAGGCGTGATACCCATTTCGTTACTTGGCATTGCAGTCTCCTACAAAATGAGTTGTAGAAATCCATCCATACGGGCAGTTGAAAGTAGCAATGGAAAGGTTTAATGTTTAATGCGTTCTCTGATTAAGACTCCGGTTCCGCAGTGTGCTTTTCCATCCGGATGATCTGTGCGGTAAAATGTATAACCTCTTATTTAAAAGTTGTATTTGCTTGTGATGTGCGTTCCTACCAGCAGCATAACGTCTATATGATTTTTGTTGAGGAATTGTGTTAATTCAAGTTTACGCCGTACGACATCATTAGCATTCCACATTGATAAATATAGATTATGCATCGATTATTTAGATTGTTGTGCCTCCATCAAGCTTCGATGCAGGGAAAACATCATAGTTTCAATTTTGCTATTCGGCTGTCCTGGGCCTGCTGCGAACATTCTTGGTTAGGGTGGAGTGGATTTTCCATCCCAGATCGTAGAGCATCGGTATAGGAGATGCCTTTGGAGGTATTTAGGGGAGCGGTTGAGGATCTCGCAGTTTCAGCGAAGAAGACTTCTGGCGTGCGACTCTTCAGCTCCTTGTAGACCCCACACCCCCTATAGTTCGCCGTATGATTTTCTTCGCAGTTTCCACATTTTTCTTCTTTGATGAAGTGTGCAGTATGTCCTAGTGTGACAAAACTCCTGGCAATTAGTGCATTGCACTGGACCATTATGTTGTGTGGCTCATTATTTTACGGTGCAATAGATAGCAGTTTGTAGATCGGGTGCACTTTGTTTTTTTTTAAGGATTGGCTGTCTGGCTCAAGCTCGACCTAGAAGAGTGTTCGCGTATTTTTGTTTTTTTTTGAGAATGTTAACATAACAATCTTGGCGGTAAAGCCTTTTTTCTATTAAGGCATTCGCTATTTCGGTGCTAATAACGTCAGGTTCGATTCCCTTTATTACCACCTGCAGTCCCCTGCTGCCAGGTATTCGGATACGGCTCGGAAGTGTTGACATTCTATTAATCGGAGATTTCAACTTTGGCGGCATATTCCAAAGACTTGGCCAATTGTTCAAACCGTGGATTTGTTTATAATGCGTTGATGTATTGAAAGGGTATTTCATCAAAAAACACTTTGGTAACTCAAATTATATTAGCTACTTAATTCAAAATGTCGCTTTAAATTTAGGTCATAACGCGTTCAGTTCGCTATAACTCTTTCAATTTGGTGCTAACATTTTATCACACGCAACAGACAAATAATTAAAATCAAATAACCCGTTTTCCCAAACACGAATAACATCAACATTAAATTGAACAAACTTATTTAATTATAATTATACCCTTGCAGAGTGTATTATAATTTTGGTCAGAAGTTTGTAACGCAGTGAGGAGACGTTTCCGACCCCATAAAGTATATATATTGTTGATCAGGATCAATAGGGGAGTCGATATAGCCATGTCCGTCTGTCCGTCTGTTTCAATACCGTTTGCGAGCTCAGTTTAAAAGCTAGCGATCTCAAACTTTCACAATCGTCCTAAAACATGTGTACGCAGATCAAGTTTGAAAATCGCCCTGATCGGACGTCGATCGGTTAAAATTTAATGATTTTTAGGATATTTCGCGCAGTATACAAGCTATTGACATGAATCTATCCAAATCGTATTTTTTTATGCATACATTGATCAAGGTGAAAGCGCATGCCGATCGGACGTCTATATCATATAGCTCCCATAGGAACAATAGGGTGAAATCGGTCCAAATTTGACGATTATCAGAATATTTCGCGCAGTGTGTAAGCTACTAACATAAATTTTTCCAATTCTTGTTACGCATATCTTGAGTAGGGTAAAAGCGCTTGCCGCTCGGTAGTCTATATCTTAAAGGAGATAGGAAAAATTGTTAAAGGCTGCGAAAGTATCCCTTTTTTCTATTTGTATATGACATTTTTGCAGTATAAAAGCAATTGACTTGAAACGATGCAAATCTAGTTTACTTATGTATACCTTATTCCTTTCGCTACTTTTTCACTTTTAGCAATTTCGGCAAAGTCTGCAAGGGTATTAAAACTTCGGCTTGCCGAACTTAGCTTCCGTCCTCGTTTTTTTTATAAGACTCAGCTGGCAAACACAAAGATTTAACATTTTAATCTAGTTAAGTGTCTGTTGTCAGAGCAAACTCAACAATAAAACCAGAAAAATCGCCAGCAAGAACTTAGTGCAGCTATAAACATATCTATATATATAAAAATGCTCTGTGCGTATGTTCGTGGCCGATGTACTCGAAAAGTTATGAACCGTTTGAGCCCAAATATTCCCACATCATGTGTTGAGGTCCCAATTAGGTTATTATCTACTCAGCAATCGAATAAGTTTCCAAGTGGCATGTACAGAAGACATTTACAACGAAACGTTGATAAACATTGAAGACAAGTGCTTAGCTATTGCAAATAAAGTTCTCAGCCAATTAGGAATGCCAGCACCCATCAGGACTGAAAATGCTTAATTAGATGTGGATTTGCGTCGAGAACAGAGCTACGACAACAATGATCTCCATTCATATGTGAATTCGAACATTGGAAAATTAACGCGTGAACAGAAGGGCATATATGATATCATTATGGAGATGATAACGGACAGACGTGGGGGTGTCTTCTTCTTGGATCCTCCAGGAGGAACTGGGAAGACATTCCTCATCAAATTGATTCTGGCGACGGTTAGAGCGAAATAAGATATAGCCTTAGCACTCGCTTCATCAGTAATAGCTGCCAGATTATTTCCCGGTGTAAGAACTGCTCATTCAGCTCTTAAGTTGCCATTGAATATGCAAACCATCGAGACTCCAACATGCAATATTTCCAGAGCATCGGGTATTGGAAAAGTTTTACAGAAATATAAACTTATTATTTGGGATGAATGCACCATGGTACATAAAAAATCACTAGAGGCAGGAGATTTTAGGCAATCGTTACCAGTAATTTCTCGATCGACACCAACCAAAATAAATGCTTGCCTGAAATATGGCGACACTTACGTAAATTGAAGTTGACGACAAATATGCGTGTTCAGCTGCAGAGCGATCAAACAGCGGAGGCGTTCTCACGACAGTTACTGGACATTGGGAACGGAAGTCTGCCAGTCGATGAAACGTCAAGAGAAATATCATTACCAGATAATTTTAGTAATTTAGTTTCATCGAAAGAAGAACTCTGTATGAGTAGTATTTCCGAATATTGATAGAAATTATACCAATCACGAATGGCTCAGCGAACGAGCCATACTTGACGCCAAAAATAAAGATGTCTATCAACTTAATAAGGAAATTCAATTGGGCATTCGGCTGTGGAAATTGTGTAGATACCGTTGTAGAAATAGAAGAAGCCGTAAATTATCCAACGAAATTTTTGAACTCACTTTTTCTGCCAGGGATGTCACCACACATACTGAAATTGAAGATAGGTGTGTCCTGTTGCGAAACATCAATCAACCGAAACTCTACAATGGGTCGCGACTGACAGTCAAGAAATTAATGAACAATGTAGTGGAAGCAACAAGGGTGAAGATGTCCTCATCCCTAGAATTCAAATACTTCAAAAGTGAACGTTTATCTGGCCCTAGCAGAAAGATAAAAAAAACATTTCTTTTGAAGTGTCTGTTATCAGAGCAGAGTGTTTCTTAGATCAAAACTGGACGGATAAACACAACAAAAAGAGCCGGAAAATGACTGCAAGAATTTAGTGCAGCTATAAACCTTAAATTAACACAAAATGATCCGTAAATTTAAATTTTATTGTTTTTTTTACGTTCCCCTAGAAGACTTTTTGGAGTTGCACAAAACATTGCGAGCAAAATTGCCGGCAACCGTCTTTAGGGCAACTTTTAAAAACATAAAACACATACAAATAACATAAATTTAGACAATGAAAAACAATATTTTATATTATTACACCAACGTAATTTTACACGTTTTTATTAAAGTAAGTGTTTGTAAACATGAACGTAATTTTCAAAGTCTAAAGACGGTTACCGAAATATATAAATAAATTTATAAACTTTTGTTTTCAATTTTTATATAAAAATCATCAAAGGTCGCTTTTTTACACTATTGTCTCAAGAAGCGGCTTTGATAACGTCCTCGTGCGCAAAGATCGCCAGGGTGCCGACGCTTCAGTCTTCTTCTAGTAGTTGGATTTGCCAAGAATGCTGCTAGTTGGTTGGTGTGGGCTAGTAGACGGTCATTTTAGCGGCTAGAATGCATGTTGATCTGCTCTCTCACCGTGGGTATGTGAAGATCGCTTGCTAGGACCTCGTTTCTTACATACCAATCGCAATTCGCAATCGTACGTTGCGCGTGGTCTTGCATTCTTGTACAGCATCATCTTGTTGCTGAGGCTGAGTTTACTTGTTCCTTTAAGCATCAAATTTAGTTTCCGAAGCTTAACGACATGTTGTCGTTACCCTCGATATGTGCTGCCTCCACATAAGTCGTATGTCCAAAATAAAGCCCAAGTACTGAGCCTGGGAAGATTGCGGTATAGCTGTGACCTGGAATTTTACTCTGGGGAAAATTTTACTTACTCCACTGGCCATACAGGTCCAAAAAATGTTGAGTGATTTGAGTCGATTTAATTCGACACGTGGAGTTCGCCATAATGGCTATATCATCAGCTTATGTAGCCAAGAGGGTACCCGGCTCCCTATTGGTCGGTAAGACGCAACAAAGTTTTCCGGTTTTCCAGGCTTGGGTATCATCGATATCACAGCACACTTCTACTGAGTGGAAAAATGGTGGATACGTAACATGGAGTTGAAAATGAGGCCATCGAAATTTCGCCGTCTGATCTGCACCATGTGTTGTCGGCACGCTTTATTAGAATTCGGCGAGTGGCCTGTCGACTTATATTCCTTTTTGCTCTCCAGAGATTGTATCCATAAGGCTTTGTGGGATCACCAAAGCATATCGGCAAAGTATTCACTCTTTGTTCTAAACAAAAATTTCTTAAGATTCTTAAATCTACGACGCAATGTTCTTTTAAACCTCACCAGATCCAGAACCTCAGGTTTTAAAAGGGCATGAGGTGGATCAGATGGGCTGTTTGGTCTTTGTCCGCAGGTTGATGATTTAGCATCGATGTGAATATTTCGCACAATCATTTCAGTAGCATCGTCAATGTCATCAGGAGTGTTAGGCGCATGTTGAGGTTAACTAAACTGTTACTGGCTTTCTGAAACTGTGGTATATTTGCATTCTGGGGCAGGATGCACGTCTTACGGGAAAGCTTACAAGCGGAAACTCTGTAAGAGGTTGGTTATAAGGGACATCATTGACATCATCATCTGGAGCATTGTGTCAAACCGCGCAACGAGGACAAATACATTTGTTCGTGTCGTTTCCATTGCTGAAGGACTGTTGTTGCTGTTGGCGGGTCTCTAGGTATTGCTGTTGGTCAAGGGCTGTCGTCTGTATGGTTTGTGACTGTAACCGATGGTGGTTTAGTTTATTTTGCTGGGTATGCCTCTGCTCGTTCCCAGTGGTAGTCTTACCGTCTGCTGGTACACAACACAGCCCGTATAATTTACTGTGTGGTTTTCTACACAATTTTCACATTTGAAAGGGTAAATATCTCGTTCGGAGGCCTCTATGGCATGTTTATGACCACATCTCACTCAGTTATGATCCAGAAATCAGTCGATCTTTGTATTGTTGAAATCCTGGCAACGATGGCATTGTACGACTTTATCTTTTTGTAGGGTAATTCAACTTGAATACTCTGGCGACATAGAGTCTTGACTTCATAAATTTACTTGTTACACGGATTGTTTTGTCAAAACGGCTTTTTGGTCAATTAATGAAAAGAACAATATGAACAAGTAAGGTTATGCTTTCTTTAATGTGTTCATCCGGAGTGGAATAAATAACACCTCGAATAAGCACGCGATAAGATCTGTCCTCTTTAAGTTACCAGGAGTAAAACTGGACCTTTTTCGAAATCAAGGATTTACTGATAGCCCTATACGTCTCTGAATCTGCAGCAAGGATCAAAACAGAATTGTTAGAAAGACATTTTAAGAAGTATTTAGACGGATGACAACTATAAGGACATAATATACAAATTCCAGACATAATTTCAAAATCAAGTAAAATTAAAAGCTGGTATTATCTTCTTGTTAAAATCCAGAAAGTCCCAGTCAATTCCGAATTTTTTACAGAATAAAACTAAATGTAATAAACTATTTATGTTTGACAATGACGCACATACAGACATAAGAAAAGCTTTAGCCAGACATTCACATATATTCCATAAAAAAAAGTATTAAACATTATAATAAAACACAAACACGACTTAATGAAGGAACAAACCAAAGAGGTATTCATTAGGTCGTGTTTGTGTTTTATTATAATGTTTAATACTTTTTTTCTGAAGAGCGAGAGAAATGCCGTGAACAAAAAACAACAATACTGAAAGAGAGACATGAGAAACCAATTAATATGTTCACGAACAACAACAAAACGAACGATTAGTTTGTTAACAAAACGTATGTAGAGTTCCCTCCAGACGTGAAAGCACTTCTTGCAAAGGGTCCAAAGTTTGCGATACCAGTAGGAAAGAATTTTCCTCTCTTTAAGTATATAGCGGGCGGAGAGGAATTGGTGCAAACTCTTACAGGTAAAAAGCAACAAGAAGAGTTCCGTACTTAATTTTCTTTACTTATCAAAGATGAAGTCTGTTCGGGAAAGTGCAAAGAAGCGCTCAATACTAGACACAGTGGGACAGACACGAACATTTTTAAAGAAAAATGACGATAGACTAATTTTAACTTCTGATAAAGGAAGCAAGACAGTTGCTATGGATAAGTATACTTACAATCAAAAAATGAACAATTTTTTGGAGGTCAGGAACACATAACGGATTTTACGAAAGGACATAACATAGATTATTTACAATGAATTAGTGGAAAATCAGTTCACAAAAGGACTTATTTCACGGAGCGAAAGGAATAAGTCAATTTTTTTATTAGGTCAATTACAACAGTCTTATTAAAATAAATCAAAATTGTTTTAAAAAGATATTAAGTTAAACTTCCGTGATCCTGAAAAATTGCTTTTTGTTTTTGTATATTTAATTTTTTATTCCATACTTTAACTTTATGACCGAAATAAGTTAACTAACAAAGTGTTGTAATTTTGTCATTAGCTGTCATTAGAGATTATTAGTTTGTTGCTTTGTCTAAGTTATATATTTGAGTAGAAGCAATTTAATTAGTTTCGGTTTTTATGTTTGTGTTTTTATACCCTTGCAGAGGGTATTATAATTTCAATCAAAAGTTTGCAACGAACAATACAACTAACTCTTTCAAAAGGTTTAATTTAGATGGCCAAAAATCTGAGATACTAGTTTGCGAAGAAACGGATGAATAGAAAAACAATAGGACTTGGCTCTTCCAGCTTGTTTAGTGATGCTGAACGGAAAAGTCTCCTTCACTGCGATACTAACTTTTGACTATTGTAATACCCTCTGCAAGGGTATAACAAGTACAGGCGCAGTTGGAAATTCCTGTGGCTGAGAGAAAATTGTTTATAAAAACAACAAAAAAAAAAAACATTCACGAGTTGGAAAAAATTATTCAATTTTAAAAACTTCGAAACTTTGATCTTCTTGGGGCTTGCAAAAAGCAAAATCTCCAAGCTAAATTAATAAAATACCGCCCATAAGCATGCTGAAGGCTCCTAAACTAAACTTGATCAAAACTTTATCAAAAAACATTTGAGACTATGACATTTAAATTAAAACAAGTAAATATGACTGATGTTTCTGATAGAAATTAGAGTTTGACATACTGAAGGTAACAAATGAACGACTATTAGGGCAGGAAAGTTTTTGGTGTTCATATGTCCGAACGCGCTTTTGCGCTTTCCTTTGGGAGTCACAAGGCGTGATACCCAGTTCGTTACTTGGCATTGTAGTCTCCTACAAAATGAGTTGTAGAAATCCATGAATTGTCCTTTAGAAATTGTAAAGGAGGCGGGCAGTAGAAAGTAGCAATTGAAAGGTTCCCGTCACTTGATTGCATTTTTATAGATGTGGCCTGCAAGAAGTTTGTTGCAAACCTTTGGTGAAAGTGGTGTTTAATGCGTTCTCTGATTAAGACTCCGGTTCCGCAGTGTGCTTTTCCATCCGGATGATCTGTGCGGTAAAATGTATAACCTCTTATTTAAAAGTTGTATTTGCTTGTGTTCCTACCAGCAGCATAACGTCTATATGATTTTTGTTGAGGAATTGTGTTAATTCAAGTTTACGCCGTACGACATCATTAGCATTCCACATTGATAAATATAGATTATGCATCGATTATTTAGATTGTTGTGCCACGAGCAACTGTATCACCATGTTCTGGTTTTGAACAAGTGTTTGCAAAGTAGTTTTAATGAATGACATTAGTTCCATCAAGCTTCGATGCAGGGAAAACATCATAGTTTCAATTTTGCTATTCGTCTGTCCTGGGGCCTGCTGCGAACATTCTTGGTTAGGGTGGAGTGGATTTTCCATCCCAGATCGTAGAGCATCGGTATAGGAGATGCCTTTGGAGGTATTTAGGGGAGCGGTTGAGGATCTCGCAGTTTCAGCGAAGAAGACTTCTGGCGTGCGACTCTTCAGCTCCTTGTAGACCTCACACCCCCTATAGTTAGCCGTATGATTTTCTTCGCAGTTTCCACATTTTTCTTCTTTGATGAAGTGTGCAGTATGTCCTAGTGTGACAAAACTCCTGGCAATTAGTGCATTGCACTGGACCATTATGTTGTGTGGCTCATTATTTTACGGTGCAATAGATAGCAGTTTGTAGATCGGGTGCACTTTGTTTTTTTTTAAGGATTGGCTGTCTGGCTCAAGCTCGACCTAGAAGAGTGTTCGCGTATTTTTGTTTTTTTTTGAGAATGTTAACATAACAATCTTGGCGGTAAAGCCTTTTTTCTATTAAGGCATTCGCTATTTCGGTGCTAATAACGTCAGGTTCGATTCCCTTTATTACCACCTGCAGTCCCCTGCTGCCAGGTATTCGGATACGGCTCGGAAGTGTTGACATTCTATTAATCGGAGATTTCAACTTTGGCGGCATATTCCAAAGACTTGGCCAATTGTTCAAACCGTGAATTTGTTTATAATGCGTTGGTGTATTGAAAGGGTATTTCATCAAAATTATATATGATATCATTATGGAGATGATAACGGGCAGACGTGGGGGTGTCTTCTTCTTGGATCCTCCAGGAGGAACTGGGAAGACATTCCTCATCAAATTGATTCTGGCGACGGTTAGAGCGAAATAAGATATAGCCTTAGCACTCGCTTCATCAGTAATAGCCTCCACATTGTTTCCCGGTGTAAGAACTGCTTATTCAGCTCTTAAGTTGCCATTGAATATGCAAATCATCGAGACTCCAACATGCAATATTTCCAGAGCATCGGGTATGGGAAAAGTTTTACAGAAATGTAAACTTATTATTTGGGACGAATGCACCATGGTACATAAAAAATCACTAGAGGCAGGAGATTTTAGGCAATCGTTACCAATAATTTCTCGATCGACACCAACCAAAATAAATGCTTGCCTGAAATATGGCGACACTTACGTAAATTGAAGTTGACGACAAATATGCGTGTTCAGCTGCAGAGCGATCAAACAGCGGAGGCGTTCTCACGACAGTTACTGGACATTGGGAACGGAAGTCTGCCAGTCGATGAAACGTCAAGAGAAATATCATTACCAGATAATTTTAGTAATTTAGTTTCATCGAAAGAAGAACTCTGTATGAGTAGTATTTCCGAATATTGATAGAAATTATACCAATCACGAATGGCTCAGCGAACGAGCCATACTTGACGCCAAAAATAAAGATGTCTATCAACTTAATAAGGAAATTCAATTGGGCATTCGGCTGTGGAAATTGTGTAGATACCGTTGTAGAAATAGAAGAAGCCGTAAATTATCCAACGAAATTTTTGAACTCACTTTTTCTGCCAGGGATGTCACCACACATACTGAAATTGAAGATAGGTGTGTCCTGTTGCGAAACATCAATCAACCGAAACTCTACAATGGGTCGCGACTGACAGTCAAGAAATTAATGAACAATGTAGTGGAAGCAACAAGGGTGAAGATGTCCTCATCCCTAGAATTCAAATACTTCAAAAGTGAACGTTTATCTGGCCCTAGCAGAAAGATAAAAAAAACATTTCTTTTGAAGTGTCTGTTATCAGAGCAGAGTGTTTCTTAGATCAAAACTGGACGGATAAACACAACAAAAAGAGCCGGAAAATGACTGCAAGAATTTAGTGCAGCTATAAACCTTAAATTAACACAAAATGATCCGTAAATTTAAATTTTATTGTTTTTTTTACGTTCCCCCAGAAGACTTTTTGGAGTTGCACAAAACATTGCGAGCAAAATTTCCGGCAACCGTCTTTAGGGCAACTTTTAAAAACATAAAACACATACAAATAACATAAATTTAGACAATGAAAAACAATATTTTATATTATTACACCAACGTAATTTTACACGTTTTTATTAAAGTAAGTGTTTGTAAACATGAACGTAATTTTCAAAGTCTAAAGACGGTTACCGAAATATATAAATAAATTTATAAACTTTTGTTTTCAATTTTTGTATAAAAATCATCAAAGGTCGCTTTTTTACACTATTGTCTCAAGAAGCGGCTTTGATAACGTCCTCGTGCGCAAAGATCGCCAGGGTGCCGACGCTTCAGTCTTCTTCTAGTAGTTGGATTTGCCAAGAATGCTGCTAGTTGGTTGGTGTGGGCTAGTAGACGGTCATTTTAGCGGCTAGAATGCATGTTGATCTGCTCTCTCACCGTGGGTATGTGAAGATCGCTTGCTAGGACCTCGTTTCTTACATACCAATCGCAATTCGCAATCGTACGTTGCGCGCGGTCTTGCTTTCTTGTACAGCATCATCTTGTTGCTGAGGCTGAGTTTACTTGTTCCTTTAAGCATCAAATTTAGTTTCCGAAGCTTAGCACGACATGTTGTCGTTACCTTCGTTATGTGCTGCCTCCACGTAAGTCTTTTGTCCAAAATAAAGCCCAAGTACTGAGCCTGGGAAGATTGCGGTATATCTGTGTCCTGGAATTTTACTCTGGGGAAAATTTTACTTCGTCCACTGGCCATACAGGTCCAAAAAATGTTGAGTGATTTGAGTCGATTTAATTCGACACGTGGAGTTCGCCATAATGGCTATATCATCAGCTTATGTAGCCAAGAGGGTACCCGGCTCCCTATTGGTCGGTAAGACGCAACAAAGTTTTCCGGTTTTCCAGGCTTGGGTATCATCGATATCACAGCACACTTCTACTGAGTGGAAAAATGGTGGATACGTAACATGGAGTTGAAAATGAGGCCATCGAAATTTCGCCGTCTGATCTGCACCATGTGTTGTCGGCACGCTTTATTAGAATTCGGCGAGTGGCCTGTCGACTTATATTCCTTTTTGCTCTCCAGAGATTGTATCCATAAGGCTTTGTGGGATCACCAAAGCATATCGGCAAAGTATTCACTCTTTGTTCTAAACAAAAATTTCTTAAGATTCTTAAATCTACGACGCAATGTTCTTTTAAACCTCACCAGATCCAGAACCTCAGGTTTTAAAAGGGCATGAGGTGGATCAGATGGGCTGTTTGGTCTTTGTCCGCAGGTTGATGATTTAGCATCGATGTGAATATTTCGCACAATCATTTCAGTAGCATCGTCAATGTCATCAGGAGTGTTAGGCGCATGTTGAGGTTAACTAAACTGTTACTGGCTTTCTGAAACTGTGGTATATTTGCATTCTGGGGCAGGATGCACGTCTTACGGGAAAGCTTACAAGCGGAAACTCTGTAAGAGGTTGGTTATAAGGGACATCATTGACATCATCATCTGGAGCATTGTGTCAAACCGCGCAACGAGGACAAATACATTTGTTCGTGTCGTTTCCATTGCTGAAGGACTGTTGTTGCTGTTGGCGGGTCTCTAGGTATTGCTGTTGGTCAAGGGCTGTCGTCTGTATGGTTTGTGACTGTAACCGATGGTGGTTTAGTTTATTTTGCTGGGTATGCCTCTGCTCGTTCCCAGTGGTAGTCTTACCGTCTGCTGGTATACAACACAGCCCGTATAATTTACTGTGTGGTTTTCTACACAATTTTCACATTTGAAAGGGTAAATATCTCGTTCGGAGGCCTCTATGGCATGTTTATGACCACATCTCACTCAGTTATGATCCAGAAATCAGTCGATCTTTGTATTGTTGAAATCCTGGCAACGATGGCATTGTACGACTTTATCTTTTTTGTAGGGTAATTCAACTTGAATACTCTGGCGACATAGAGTCTTGACTTCATAAATTTACTTGTTACACGGATTGTTTTGTCAAAACGGCTTTTTGGTCAATTAATGAAAAGAACAATATGAACAAGTAAGGTTATGCTTTCTTTAATGTGTTCATCCGGAGTGGAATAAATAACACCTCGAATAAGCACGCGATAAGATCTGTCCTCTTTAAGTTACCAGGAGTAAAACTGGACCTTTTTCGAAATCAAGGATTTACTGATAGCCCTATACGTCTCTGAATCTGCAGCAAGGATCAAAACAGAATTGTTAGAAAGACATTTTAAGAAGTATTTAGACGGATGACAACTATAAGGACATAATATACAAATTCCAGACATAATTTCAAAATCAAGTAAAATTAAAAGCTGGTATTATCTTCTTGTTAAAATCCAGAAAGTCCCAGTCAATTCCGAATTTTTTACAGAATAAAACTAAATGTAATAAACTATTTATGTTTGACAATGACGCACATACAGACATAAGAAAAGCTTTAGCCAGACATTCACATATATTCCATAAAAAAAAGTATTAAACATTATAATAAAACACAAACACGACTTAATGAAGGAACAAACCAAAGAGGTATTCATTAGGTCGTGTTTGTGTTTTATTATAATGTTTAATACTTTTTTTCTGAAGAGCGAGAGAAATGCCGTGAACAAAAAACAACAATACTGAGAGGAAGAGAGACATGAGAAACCAATTAATATGTTCACGAACAACAACAAAACGAACGATTAGTTTGTTAACAAAACGTATGTAGAGTTCCCTCCAGACGTGAAAGCACTTCTTGCAAAGGGTCCAAAGTTTGCGATACCAGTAGGAAAGAATTTTCCTCTCTTTAAGTATATAGCGGGCGGAGAGGAATTGGTGCAAACTCTTACAGGTAAAAAGCAACAAGAAGAGTTCCGTACTTAATTTTCTTTACTTATCAAAGATGACGTCTGTTCGGGAAAGTGCAAAGAAGCGCTCAATACTAGACACAGTGGGACAGACACGAACATTTTTAAAGAAAAATGACGAGAGACTAATTTTAACTTCTGATAAAGGAAGCAAGACAGTTGCTATGGATAAGTATACTTACAATCAAAAAATGAACAATTTTTTGGAGGTCAGGAACACATAACGCATTTTACGAAAGGACATAACATAGATTATTTACAATGAATTAGTGGAAAATCAGTTCACAAAAGGACTTATTTCACGGAGCGAAAGGAATAAGTCAATTTTTTTATTAGGTCAATTACAACAGTCTTATTAAAATAAATCAAAATTGTTTTAAAAAGATATTAAGTTAAACTTCCGTGATCCTGAAAAATTGCTTTTTGTTTTTGTATATTTAATTTTTTATTCCATACTTTAACTTTATGACCGAAATAAGTTAACTAACAAAGTGTTGTAATTTTGTCATTAGCTGTCATTAGAGATTATTAGTTTGTTGCTTTGTCTAAGTTATATATTTGAGTAGAAGCAATTTAATTAGTTTCGGTTTTTATGTTTGTGTTTTTATACCCTTGCAGAGGGTATTATAATTTCAATCAAAAGTTTGCAACGAACAATACAACTAACTCTTTCAAAAGGTTTAATTTAGATGGCCAAAAATCTGAGATACTAGTTTGCGAAGAAACGGATGAATAGAAAAACAATAGGACTTGGCTCTTCCAGCTTGTTTAGTGATGCTGAACGGAAAAGTCTCCTTCACTGCGATACTAACTTTTGACTATTATAATACCCTCTGCAAGGGTATAACAAGTACAGGCGCAGTTGGAAATTCCTGTGGCTGAGAGAAAATTGTTTATAAAAACAACAAAATAAAAAAAAACATTCACGAGTTGGAAAAAATTATTCAATTTTAAAAACTTCGAAACTTTGATCTTCTTGGGGCTTGCAAAAAGCAAAATCTCCAAGCTAAATTAATAAAATACCGCCCATAAGCATGCTGAAGGCTCCTAAACTAAACTTGATCAAAACTTTATCAAAAAACATTTGAGACTATGACATTTAAATTAAAACAAGTAAATATGACTGATGTTTCTGATAGAAATTAGAGTTTGACATACTGAAGGTAACAAATGAACGACTATTAGGGCAGGAAAGTTTTTGGTGTTCATATGTCCGAACGCGCTTTTGCGCTTTCCTTTGGGAGTCACAAGGCGTGATACCCAGTTCGTTACTTGGCATTGTAGTCTCCTACAAAATGAGTTGTAGAAATCCATGAATTGTCCTTTAGAAATTGTAAAGGAGGCGGGCAGTAGAAAGTAGCAATTGAAAGGTTCCCGTCACTTGATTGCATTTTTATAGATGTGGCCTGCAAGAAGTTTGTTGCAAACCTTTGGTGAAAGTGGTGTTTAATGCGTTCTCTGATTAAGACTCCGGTTCCGCAGTGTGCTTTTCCATCCGGATGATCTGTGCGGTAAAATGTATAACCTCTTATTTAAAAGTTGTATTTGCTTGTGTTCCTACCAGCAGCATAACGTCTATATGATTTTTGTTGAGGAATTGTGTTAATTCAAGTTTACGCCGTACGACATCATTAGCATTCCACATTGATAAATATAGATTATGCATCGATTATTTAGATTGTTGTGCCACGAGCAACTGTATCACCATGTTCTGGTTTTGAACAAGTGTTTGCAAAGTAGTTTTAATGAATGAAATTAGTTCCATCAAGCTTCGATGCAGGGAAAACATCATAGTTTCAATTTTGCTATTCGTCTGTCCTGGGGCCTGCTGGGAACATTCTTGGTTAGGGTGGAGTGGATTTTCCATCCCAGATCGTAGAGCATCGGTATAGGAGATGCCTTTGGAGGTATTTAGGGGAGCGGTTGAGGATCTCGCAGTTTCAGCGAAGAAGACTTCTGGCGTGCGACTCTTCAGCTCCTTGTAGACCTCACACCCCCTATAGTTAGCCGTATGATTTTCTTCGCAGTTTCCACATTTTTCTTCTTTGATGAAGTGTGCAGTATGTCCTAGTGTGACAAAACTCCTGGCAATTAGTGCATTGCACTGGACCATTATGTTGTGTGGCTCATTATTTTACGGTGCAATAGATAGCAGTTTGTAGATCGGGTGCACTTTGTTTTTTTTAGGATTGGCTGTCTGGCTCAAGCTCGACCTAGAAGAGTGTTCGCGTATTTTTTTTTTTTTGAGAATGTTAACATAACAATCTTGGCGGTAAAGCCTTTTTTCTATTAAGGCATTCGCTATTTCGGTGCTAATAACGTCAGGTTCGATTCCCTTTATTACCACCTGCAGTCCCCTGCTGCCAGGTATTCGGATACGGCTCGGAAGTGTTGACATTCTATTAATCGGAGATTTCAACTTTGGCGGCATATTCCAAAGACTTGGCCAATTGTTCAAACCGTGAATTTGTTTATAATGCGTTGGTGTATTGAAAGGGTATTTCATCAAAAAACACTTTGGTAACTCAAATTATATTAGCTACTTAATTCAAAATGTCGCTTTAAATTTAGGTCATAACGCGTTTAGTTCAGTGCAGCAATAAACATAAATATATATATAAAAATGCTCTGTGCGTATGTTCGTGGCCGATGTACTCGAAAAGTTATGAACCGTTTGAGCCCAAATATTCCCACATCATGTGTTGAGGTCCCAATTAGGTTATTATCTACTCAGCAATCGAATAAGTTTCCAAGTGGCATGTACAGAAGACATTTACAACGAAACGTTGATAAACATTGAAGACAAGTCTTTAGCTATTGCATATAAAGTTGCCAGCCAATTAGGAATGCCAGCACCCATCACGACTGACAATGCTTCATTAGATGTGGATTCATATGTGAATTCGAACATTAAAAAATTTACGCGTGAACAGAAGGGCATATATGATATCATTATGGAGATGATAACGGGCAGACGTGGGGGTGTCTTCTTCTTGGATCCTCCAGGAGGAACTGGGAAGACATTCCTCATCAAATTGATTCTGGCGACGGTTAGAGCGAAATAAGATATAGCCTTAGCACTCGCTTCATCAGTAATAGCCTCCACATTGTTTCCCGGTGTAAGAACTGCTTATTCAGCTCTTAAGTTGCCATTGAATATGCAAATCATCGAGACTCCAACATGCAATATTTCCAGAGCATCGGGTATGGGAAAAGTTTTACAGAAATGTAAACTTATTATTTGGGATGAATGCACCATGGTACATAAAAAATCACTAGAGGCAGGAGATTTTAGGCAATCGTTACCAGAAATTTCTCGATCGACACCAACCAAAATAAATGCTTGCCTGAAATATGTCGACACTTGCGTAAATTGAAGTTGACGACAAATATGCGTGTTCAGCTGCGGGGCGATCAAACAGCGGAGGCGTTCTCACGACAGTTACTGGACATTGGGAACGGAAGTCTGCCAGTCGATGAAACGTCAAGAGAAATATCATTACCAGATAATTTTAGTAATTTAGTTTCATCGAAAGAAGAACTCTGTATGAGTAGTATTTCCGAATATTGATAGAAATTATACCAATCACGAATGGCTCAGCGAACGAGCCATACTTGACGCCAAAAATAAAGATGTCTATCAACTTAATAAGGAAATTCAATTGGGCATTCGGCTGTGGAAATTGTGTAGATACCGTTGTAGAAATAGAAGAAGCCGTAAATTACCCAACGAAATTTTTGAACTCACTTTTTCTGCCAGGGATGTCACCACACATACTGAAATTGAAGATAGGTGTGTCCTGTTGCGAAACATCAATCAACCGAAACTCTACAATGGGTCGCGACTGACAGTCAAGAAATTAATGAACAATGTAGTGGAAGCAACAAGGGTGAAGATGTCCTCATCCCTAGAATTCAAATACTTCAAAAGTGAACGTTTATCTGGCCCTAGCAGAAAGATAAAAAAACATTTCTTTTAAAGTGTCTGTTATCAGAGCAGAGTGTTTCTTAGATCAAAACTGGACGGATAAACACAACAAAAAGAGCCGGAAAATGACTGCAAGAATTTAGTGCAGCTATAAACCTTAAATTAACACAAAATGATCCGTAAATTTAAATTTTATTGTTTTTTTTACGTTCCCCCAGAAGACTTTTTGGAGTTGCACAAAACATTGCGAGCAAAATTTCCGGCAACCGTCTTTAGGGCAACTTTTAAAAACATAAAACACATACAAATAACATAAATTTAGACAATGAAAAACAATATTTTATATTATTACACCAACGTAATTTTACACGTTTTTATTAAAGTAAGTGTTTGTAAACATGAACGTAATTTTCAAAGTCTAAAGACGGTTACCGAAATATATAAATAAATTTATAAACTTTTGTTTTCAATTTTTGTATAAAAATCATCAAAGGTCGCTTTTTTACACTATTGTCTCAAGAAGCGGCTTTGATAACGTCCTCGTGCGCAAAGATCGCCAGGGTGCCGACGCTTCAGTCTTCTTCTAGTAGTTGGATTTGCCAAGAATGCTGCTAGTTGGTTGGTGTGGGCTAGTAGACGGTCATTTTAGCGGCTAGAATGCATGTTGATCTGCTCTCTCACCGTGGGTATGTGAAGATCGCTTGCTAGGACCTCGTTTCTTACATACCAATCGCAATTCGCAATCGTACGTTGCGCGCGGTCTTGCTTTCTTGTACAGCATCATCTTGTTGCTGAGGCTGAGTTTACTTGTTCCTTTAAGCATCAAATTTAGTTTCCGAAGCTTAGCACGACATGTTGTCGTTACCTTCGTTATGTGCTGCCTCCACGTAAGTCTTTTGTCCAAAATAAAGCCCAAGTACTGAGCCTGGGAAGATTGCGGTATATCTGTGTCCTGGAATTTTACTCTGGGGAAAATTTTACTTCGTCCACTGGCCATACAGGTCCAAAAAATGTTGAGTGATTTGAGTCGATTTAATTCGACACGTGGAGTTCGCCATAATGGCTATATCATCAGCTTATGTAGCCAAGAGGGTACCCGGCTCCCTATTGGTCGGTAAGACGCAACAAAGTTTTCCGGTTTTCCAGGCTTGGGTATCATCGATATCACAGCACACTTCTACTGAGTGGAAAAATGGTGGATACGTAACATGGAGTTGAAAATGAGGCCATCGAAATTTCGCCGTCTGATCTGCACCATGTGTTGTCGGCACGCTTTATTAGAATTCGGCGAGTGGCCTGTCGACTTATATTCCTTTTTGCTCTCCAGAGATTGTATCCATAAGGCTTTGTGGGATCACCAAAGCATATCGGCAAAGTATTCACTCTTTGTTCTAAACAAAAATTTCTTAAGATTCTTAAATCTACGACGCAATGTTCTTTTAAACCTCACCAGATCCAGAACCTCAGGTTTTAAAAGGGCATGAGGTGGATCAGATGGGCTGTTTGGTCTTTGTCCGCAGGTTGATGATTTAGCATCGATGTGAATATTTCGCACAATCATTTCAGTAGCATCGTCAATGTCATCAGGAGTGTTAGGCGCATGTTGAGGTTAACTAAACTGTTACTGGCTTTCTGAAACTGTGGTATATTTGCATTCTGGGGCAGGATGCACGTCTTACGGGAAAGCTTACAAGCGGAAACTCTGTAAGAGGTTGGTTATAAGGGACATCATTGACATCATCATCTGGAGCATTGTGTCAAACCGCGCAACGAGGACAAATACATTTGTTCGTGTCGTTTCCATTGCTGAAGGACTGTTGTTGCTGTTGGCGGGTCTCTAGGTATTGCTGTTGGTCAAGGGCTGTCGTCTGTATGGTTTGTGACTGTAACCGATGGTGGTTTAGTTTATTTTGCTGGGTATGCCTCTGCTCGTTCCCAGTGGTAGTCTTACCGTCTGCTGGTACACAACACAGCCCGTATAATTTACTGTGTGGTTTTCTACACAATTTTCACATTTGAAAGGGTAAATATCTCGTTCGGAGGCCTCTATGGCATGTTTATGACCACATCTCACTCAGTTATGATCCAGAAATCAGTCGATCTTTGTATTGTTGAAATCCTGGCAACGATGGCATTGTACGACTTTATCTTTTTTGTAGGGTAATTCAACTTGAATACTCTGGCGACATAGAGTCTTGACTTCATAAATTTACTTGTTACACGGATTGTTTTGTCAAAACGGCTTTTTGGTCAATTAATGAAAAGAACAATATGAACAAGTAAGGTTATGCTTTCTTTAATGTGTTCATCCGGAGTGGAATAAATAACACCTCGAATAAGCACGCGATAAGATCTGTCCTCTTTAAGTTACCAGGAGTAAAACTGGACCTTTTTCGAAATCAAGGATTTACTGATAGCCCTATACGTCTCTGAATCTGCAGCAAGGATCAAAACGGAATTGTTAGAAAGACATTTTAAGAAGTATTTAGACGGATGACAACTATAAGGACATAATATACAAATTCCAGACATAATTTCAAAATCAAGTAAAATTAAAAGCTGGTATTATCTTCTTGTTAAAATGCAGAAAGTCCCAGTCAATTCCGAATTTTTTACAGAATAAAACTAAATGTAATAAACTATTTATGTTTGACAATGACGCACATACAGACATAAGAAAAGCTTTAGCCAGACATTCACATATATTCCATAAAAAAAAGTATTAAACATTATTAAGAGGTATTCATTAGGTCGTGTTTGTGTTTCATTATAATGTTTAATACTTTTTTTCTGAAGAGCGAGAGAAATGCCGTGAACAAAAAACAACAATACTGAGAGGAAGTATAGGAAACTACAAAAGAAACCAATTAATATGTTCACGAACAACAACAAAACGAACGATTAGTTTGTTAACAAAACGTATGTAGAGTTCCCTCCAGACGTGAAAGCACTTCTTGCAAAGGGTCCAAAGTTTGCGATACCAGTAGGAAAGAATTTTCCTCTCTTTAAGTATATAGCGGGCGGAGAGGAATTGGTGCAAACTCTTACAGGTAAAAAGCAACAAGAAGAGTTCCGTACTTAATTTTCTTTACTTATCAAAGATGACGTCTGTTCGGGAAAGTGCAAAGAAGCGCTCAATACTAGACACAGTGGGACAGACACGAACATTTTTAAAGAAAAATGACGATAGACTAATTTTAACTTCTGATAAAGGAAGCAAGACAGTTGCTATGGATAAGTATACTTACAATCAAAAAATGAACAATTTTTTGGAGGTCAGGAACACATAACGCATTTTACGAAAGGACATAACATAGATTCTTTACAATGAATTAGTGGAAAATCAGTTCACAAAAGGACTTATTTCACGGAGCGAAAGGAATAAGTCAATTTTTTTATTAGGTCAATTACAACAGTCTTATTAAAATAAATCAAAATTGTTTTAAAAAGATATTAAGTTAAACTTCCGTGATCCTGAAAAATTGCTTTTTGTTTTTGTATATTTAATTTTTTATTCCATACTTTAACTTTATGACCGAAATAAGTTAACTAACAAAGTGTTGTAATTTTGTCATTAGCTGTCATTAGAGATTATTAGTTTGTTGCTTTGTCTAAGTTATATATTTGAGTAGAAGCAATTTAATTAGTTTCGGTTTTTATGTTTGTGTTTTTATACCCTTGCAGAGGGTATTATAATTTCAATCAAAAGTTTGCAACGAACAATACAACTAACTCTTTCAAAAGGTTTAATTTAGATGGCCAAAAATCTGAGATACTAGTTTGCGAAGAAACGGATGAATAGAAAAACAATAGGACTTGGCTCTTCCAGCTTGTTTAGTGATGCTGAACGGAAAAGTCTCCTTCACTGCGATACTAACTTTTGACTATTATAATACCCTCTGCAAGGGTATAACAAGTACAGGCGCAGTTGGAAATTCCTGTGGCTGAGAGAAAATTGTTTATAAAAACAACAAAATAAAAAAAAACATTCACGAGTTGGAAAAAATTATTCAATTTTAAAAACTTCGAAACTTTGATCTTCTTGGGGCTTGCAAAAAGCAAAATCTCCAAGCTAAATTAATAAAATACCGCCCATAAGCATGCTGAAGGCTCCTAAACTAAACTTGATCAAAACTTTATCAAAAAACATTTGAGACTATGACATTTAAATTAAAACAAGTAAATATGACTGATGTTTCTGATAGAAATTAGAGTTTGACATACTGAAGGTAACAAATGAACGACTATTAGGGCAGGAAAGTTTTTGGTGTTCATATGTCCGAACGCGCTTTTGCGCTTTCCTTTGGGAGTCACAAGGCGTGATACCCAGTTCGTTACTTGGCATTGTAGTCTCCTACAAAATGAGTTGTAGAAATCCATGAATTGTCCTTTAGAAATTGTAAAGGAGGCGGGCAGTAGAAAGTAGCAATTGAAAGGTTCCCGTCACTTGATTGCATTTTTATAGATGTGGCCTGCAAGAAGTTTGTTGCAAACCTTTGGTGAAAGTGGTGTTTAATGCGTTCTCTGATTAAGACTCCGGTTCCGCAGTGTGCTTTTCCATCCGGATGATCTGTGCGGTAAAATGTATAACCTCTTATTTAAAAGTTGTATTTGCTTGTGTTCCTACCAGCAGCATAACGTCTATATGATTTTTGTTGAGGAATTGTGTTAATTCAAGTTTACGCCGTACGACATCATTAGCATTCCACATTGATAAATATAGATTATGCATCGATTATTTAGATTGTTGTGCCACGAGCAACTGTATCACCATGTTCTGGTTTTGAACAAGTGTTTGCAAAGTAGTTTTAATGAATGACATTAGTTCCATCAAGCTTCGATGCAGGGAAAACATCATAGTTTCAATTTTGCTATTCGTCTGTCCTGGGGCCTGCTGGGAACATTCTTGGTTAGGGTGGAGTGGATTTTCCATCCCAGATCGTAGAGCATCGGTATAGGAGATGCCTTTGGAGGTATTTAGGGGAGCGGTTGAGGATCTCGCAGTTTCAGCGAAGAAGACTTCTGGCGTGCGACTCTTCAGCTCCTTGTAGACCTCACACCCCCTATAGTTCGCCGTATGATTTTCTTCGCAGTTTCCACATTTTTCTTCTTTGATGAAGTGTGCAGTATGTCCTAGTGTGACAAAACTCCTGGCAATTAGTGCATTGCACTGGACCATTATGTTGTGTGGCTCATTATTTTACGGTGCAATAGATAGCAGTTTGTAGATCGGGTGCACTTTGTTTTTTTTTAAGGATTGGCTGTCTGGCTCAAGCTCGACCTAGAAGAGTGTTCGCGTATTTTTGTTTTTTTTTGAGAATGTTAACATAACAATCTTGGCGGTAAAGCCTTTTTTCTATTAAGGCATTCGCTATTTCGGTGCTAATAACGTCAGGTTCGATTCCCTTTATTACCACCTGCAGTCCCCTGCTGCCAGGTATTCGGATACGGCTCGGAAGTGTTGACATTCTATTAATCGGAGATTTCAACTTTGGCGGCATATTCCAAAGACTTGGCCAATTGTTCAAACCGTGAATTTGTTTATAATGCGTTGGTGTATTGAAAGGGTATTTCATCAAAAAACACTTTGGTAACTCAAATTATATTAGCTACTTAATTCAAAATGTCGCTTTAAATTTAGGTCATAACGCGTTTAGTTCAGTGCAGCAATAAACATAAATATATATATAAAAATGCTCTGTGCGTATGTTCGTGGCCGATGTACTCGAAAAGTTATGAACCGTTTGAGCCCAAATATTCCCACATCATGTGTTGAGGTCCCAATTAGGTTATTATCTACTCAGCAATCGAATAAGTTTCCAAGTGGCATGTACAGAAGACATTTACAACGAAACGTTGATAAACATTGAAGACAAGTGCTTAGCTATTGCAAATAAAGTTCTCAGCCAATTAGGAATGCCAGCACCCATCAGGACTGAAAATGCTTAATTAGATGTGGATTTGCGTCGAGAACAGAGCTACGACAACAATGATCTCCATTCATATGTGAATTCGAACATTGGAAAATTAACGCGTGAACAGAAGGGCATATATGATATCATTATGGAGATGATAACGGGCAGACGTGGGGGTGTCTTCTTCTTGGATCCTCCAGGAGGAACTGGGAAGACATTCCTCATCAAATTGATTCTGGCGACGGTTAGAGCGAAATAAGATATAGCCTTAGCACTCGCTTCATCAGTAATAGCCTCCACATTGTTTCCCGGTGTAAGAACTGCTTATTCAGCTCTTAAGTTGCCATTGAATATGCAAATCATCGAGACTCCAACATGCAATATTTCCAGAGCATCGGGTATGGGAAAAGTTTTACAGAAATGTAAACTTATTATTTGGGATGAATGCACCATGGTACATAAAAAATCACTAGAGGCAGGAGATTTTAGGCAATCGTTACCAGAAATTTCTCGATCGACACCAACCAAAATAAATGCTTGCCTGAAATATGTCGACACTTGCGTAAATTGAAGTTGACGACAAATATGCGTGTTCAGCTGCGGGGCGATCAAACAGCGGAGGCGTTCTCACGACAGTTACTGGACATTGGGAACGGAAGTCTGCCAGTCGATGAAACGTCAAGAGAAATATCATTACCAGATAATTTTAGTAATTTAGTTTCATCGAAAGAAGAACTCTGTATGAGTAGTATTTCCGAATATTGATAGAAATTATACCAATCACGAATGGCTCAGCGAACGAGCCATACTTGACGCCAAAAATAAAGATGTCTATCAACTTAATAAGGAAATTCAATTGGGCATTCGGGTGTGGAAATTGTGTAGATACCGTTGTAGAAATAGAAGAAGCCGTAAATTACCCAACGAAATTTTTGAACTCACTTTTTCTGCCAGGGATGTCACCACACATACTGAAATTGAAGATAGGTGTGTCCTGTTGCGAAACATCAATCAACCGAAACTCTACAATGGGTCGCGACTGACAGTCAAGAAATTAATGAACAATGTAGTGGAAGCAACAAGGGTGAAGATGTCCTCATCCCTAGAATTCAAATACTTCAAAAGTGAACGTTTATCTGGCCCTAGCAGAAAGATAAAAAAACATTTCTTTTAAAGTGTCTGTTATCAGAGCAGAGTGTTTCTTAGATCAAAACTGGACGGATAAACACAACAAAAAGAGCCGGAAAATGACTGCAAGAATTTAGTGCAGCTATAAACCTTAAATTAACACAAAATGATCCGTAAATTTAAATTTTATTGTTTTTTTTACGTTCCCCCAGAAGACTTTTTTGGAGTTGCACAAAACATTGCGAGCAAAATTTCCGGCAACCGTCTTTAGGGCAACTTTTAAAAACATAAAACACATACAAATAACATAAATTTAGACAATGAAAAACAATATTTTATATTATTACACCAACGTAATTTTACACGTTTTTATTAAAGTAAGTGTTTGTAAACATGAACGTAATTTTCAAAGTCTAAAGACGGTTACCGAAATATATAAATAAATTTATAAACTTTTGTTTTCAATTTTTGTATAAAAATCATCAAAGGTCGCTTTTTTACACTATTGTCTCAAGAAGCGGCTTTGATAACGTCCTCGTGCGCAAAGATCGCCAGGGTGCCGACGCTTCAGTCTTCTTCTAGTAGTTGGATTTGCCAAGAATGCTGCTAGTTGGTTGGTGTGGGCTAGTAGACGGTCATTTTAGCGGCTAGAATGCATGTTGATCTGCTCTCTCACCGTGGGTATGTGAAGATCGCTTGCTAGGACCTCGTTTCTTACATACCAATCGCAATTCGCAATCGTACGTTGCGCGCGGTCTTGCTTTCTTGTACAGCATCATCTTGTTGCTGAGGCTGAGTTTACTTGTTCCTTTAAGCATCAAATTTAGTTTCCGAAGCTTAGCACGACATGTTGTCGTTACCTTCGTTATGTGCTGCCTCCACGTAAGTCTTTTGTCCAAAATAAAGCCCAAGTACTGAGCCTGGGAAGATTGCGGTATATCTGTGTCCTGGAATTTTACTCTGGGGAAAATTTTACTTCGTCCACTGGCCATACAGGTCCAAAAAATGTTGAGTGATTTGAGTCGATTTAATTCGACACGTGGAGTTCGCCATAATGGCTATATCATCAGCTTATGTAGCCAAGAGGGTACCCGGCTCCCTATTGGTCGGTAAGACGCAACAAAGTTTTCCGGTTTTCCAGGCTTGGGTATCATCGATATCACAGCACACTTCTACTGAGTGGAAAAATGGTGGATACGTAACATGGAGTTGAAAATGAGGCCATCGAAATTTCGCCGTCTGATCTGCACCATGTGTTGTCGGCACGCTTTATTAGAATTCGGCGAGTGGCCTGTCGACTTATATTCCTTTTTGCTCTCCAGAGATTGTATCCATAAGGCTTTGTGGGATCACCAAAGCATATCGGCAAAGTATTCACTCTTTGTTCTAAACAAAAATTTCTTAAGATTCTTAAATCTACGACGCAATGTTCTTTTAAACCTCACCAGATCCAGAACCTCAGGTTTTAAAAGGGCATGAGGTGGATCAGATGGGCTGTTTGGTCTTTGTCCGCAGGTTGATGATTTAGCATCGATGTGAATATTTCGCACAATCATTTCAGTAGCATCGTCAATGTCATCAGGAGTGTTAGGCGCATGTTGAGGTTAACTAAACTGTTACTGGCTTTCTGAAACTGTGGTATATTTGCATTCTGGGGCAGGATGCACGTCTTACGGGAAAGCTTACAAGCGGAAACTCTGTAAGAGGTTGGTTATAAGGGACATCATTGACATCTTCATCTGGAGCATTGTGTCAAACCGCGCAACGAGGACAAATACATTTGTTCGTGTCGTTTCCATTGCTGAAGGACTGTTGTTGCTGTTGGCGGGTCTCTAGGTATTGCTGTTGGTCAAGGGCTGTCGTCTGTATGGTTTGTGACTGTAACCGATGGTGGTTTAGTTTATTTTGCTGGGTATGCCTCTGCTCGTTCCCAGTGGTAGTCTTACCGTCTGCTGGTACACAACACAGCCCGTATAATTTACTGTGTGGTTTTCTACACAATTTTCACATTTGAAAGGGTAAATATCTCGTTTGGAGGCCTCTATGGCATGTTTATGACCACATCTCACTCAGTTATGATCCAGAAATCAGTCGATCTTTGTATTGTTGAAATCCTGGCAACGATGGCATTGTACGACTTTATCTTTTTTGTAGGGTAATTCAACTTGAATACTCTGGCGACATAGAGTCTTGACTTCATAAATTTACTTGTTACACGGATTGTTTTGTCAAGTAAGGTTATGCTTTCTTTAATGTGTTCATCCGGAGTGGAATAAATAACACCTCGAATAAGCACGCGATAAGATCTGTCCTCTTTAAGTTACCAGGAGTAAAACTGGACCTTTTTCGAAATCAAGGATTTACTGATAGCCCTATACGTCTCTGAATCTGCAGCAAGGATCAAAACGGAATTGTTAGAAAGACATTTTAAGAAGTATTTAGACGGATGACAACTATAAGGACATAATATACAAATTCCAGACATAATTTCAAAATCAAGTAAAATTAAAAGCTGGTATTATCTTCTTGTTAAAGTCCCAGTCAATTCCGAATTTTTTACAGAATAAAACTAAATGTAATAAATTATTTATGTTTGACAATGACGCACATACAGACATAAGAAAAGCTTTAGCCAGACATTTACATATATTCCATAAAAAAAAGTATTAAACATTATAATAAAACACAAACACGACTTAATGAAGGAACAAACCAAAGAGGTATTCATTAGGTAGTGTTTGTGTTTTATTATAATGTTTAATACTTTTTTTCTGAAGAGCGAGAGAAATGCCGTGAATAAAAAACAACAATACTGAAAGAGAGACATGAGAAACCAATTAATATGTTCACGAACAACAACAAAACGAACGATTAGTTTGTTAACAAAACGTATGTAGAGTTCCCTCCAGACGTGAAAGCACTTCTTGCAAAGGGTCCAAAGTTTGCGATACCAGTAGGAAAGAATTTTCCTCTCTTTAAGTATATAGCGGGCGGAGAGGAATTGGTGCAAACTCTTACAGGTAAAAAGCAACAAGAAGAGTTCCGTACTTAATTTTCTTTACTTATCAAAGATGACGTCTGTTCGGGAAAGTGCAAAGAAGCGCTCAATACTAGACACAGTGGGACAGACACGAACATTTTTAAAGAAAAATGACGAGTTAAAATTAGTCTTTTAACTTCTGATAAAGGAAGCAAGACAGTTGCTATGGATAAGTATACTTACAATCAAAAAATGAACAACTTTTTGGAGGTCAGGAACACATAACGGATTTTACGAAAGGACATAACATAGATTCTTTACAATGAATTAGTGGAAAATCAGTTCACAAAAGGACTTATTTCACGGAGCGAAAGGAATAAGAAAATTTTTTTATTAGGTCAATTACAGTCTTATTAAAATAAATCAAAATTGTTTTAAAAAGATATTAAGTTAAACTTCCGTGATCCTGAAAAATTGCTTTTTGTTTTTGTATATTTAATTTTTTATTCCATACTTTAACTTTATGACCGAAATAAGTTAACTAACAAAGTGTTGTAATTTTGTCATTAGCTGTCATTAGAGATTATTAGTTTGTTGCTTTGTCTAAGTTATATATTTGAGTAGAAGCAATTTAATTAGTTTCGGTTTTTATGTTTGTGTTTTTATACCCTTGCAGAGGGTATTATAATTTCAATCAAAAGTTTGCAACGAAAAATACAACTAACTCTTCCAAAAGGTTTAATTTAGATGGCCAAAAATCTGAGATACTAGTTTGCGAAGAAACGGATGAATCGAAAAACAATAGGACTTGGCTCTTCCAGCTTGTTTAGTGATGCTGAAAGGAAAAGTCTCCTTCACTGCGATACTAACTTTTGACTATTATAATACCCTCTGCAAGGGTATAACAAGTACAGGCACAGTTGTCCTCGAAAGGAAATTCCTGTGGCTGAGAGAAAATTGTTTATAAAAACAACAAAATAAAAAAAAAACATTCACGAGTTGGAAAAAATTATTCAATTTTAAAAACTTCGAAACTTTGATCTTCTTGGGGCTTGCAAAAAGCCAAATCTCCAAGCTAAATTAATAAAATACCGCCCATAAGAATGCTGAAGGCTCCTAAACTTAACTTGATCAAAACTTTATCAAAAAACATTTGAGACTATGACATTTAAATTAAAACAAGTAAATATGACTGATGTTTCTGATAGAAATTAGAGTTTGACATACTGAAGGTAACAAATGAACGACTATTAGGGCAGGAAAGTTTTTGGTGTTCATTTTTTTGGATTGGCAGGCAGATATCTATGAGCTCGTTAAACACAGTCGGTATAATTTTTATACACATTAAAATCAGAAATTAAATAAAACTCTGGAATTGAATGATAAGTTATTATAATGAAGCAATGATTAAATTTGATTAGCTTGGTTCATGATGAAATGCCTGTTAAGTAATAAAAGAATTGTCTTCTACCATGTAGTTGGGACATTATTATTATACAGGGGTGGTCAAAAGTATTTGCACATTTCGTATGAGTAAGTACGTGTAATTTGTGCAAATACTTTTGACCACCCCTGTATCTATCTGAAAGACTGAAAAAAAACACCCATGTAATCAAATAAAACAAGAGAGAACGCTATAGTCGGGAGCTCCGACTATCAGATACACGTTACTCAGGTAAAGGGAGTGCGAGGGAGACGGAGATAGAAACTTTGATCACGCATAACTTTTTAACAAATGGTCCGATTTGAAAAATTTCTTCTACATTTCGATAGGCATTGATAAACACAATAAAACTGCATTTTTACTTTTCCGAAATATTTAAATTTTTAAAATCGTATATAAGCGATTGTGGGCGTTAAAGGGGGCGTGGCACCTTTTCGAAACAAACTTGCGCTGCGTAGGAACTCCTAGAATCTGCATGCAAAATGCCAATCTTCTAGCTTTTATAGTTTCCGAGATCTCAGCGTTCATACGGACGGACAGACCGACAGACAACAGTCCGAATGGCAACACTGGAACTGGAAGAGAGGCCGACCAGGAACCGTAAAGGCCGTCAGTTCCTTGCTTTTCGGGTCCAACTCGATCTGCCAAAATGCGAACTTCAACTCAAGTTAATCACGATGCACTCGCGAAGCGAACGGAAAAGTGTTAAAAAACTTTTAAAGGTGTAAAAACGTTAAAAAGATTTGAGTAAACCCCGGTGGTTTTAATAAGAAAAAATGAAAATTCGGAGCGCAAAACAAAAACATGACCGTTCATGTTAAGAGTTGTGCTTTATTTTCGAAGTGAATGTTTCACTCTTTACTGTCAAGAAGAAGATCTCAGAGTTGACCAGAAAAAATTTCGCCTAGCTATCGCAAAAAAGAGTCCGTCCATTTAGATGGAGAACTAAATGGGAAATTTTCGGAACGGCAAAATATTATGGACCATCCGTTCAACGGATCTCTGTGAGAAGACGCTTTAAGAATATATTTTAAGGGCTTTTCTTGCAGGACTTTTTTATTAAGCTTTAGCAGTGGCACTATCTAATTGTATGTTATATTTGTTTGTTGATCTGAGAACGGGGTGAAAAAGGGACGCTTTTGTTGTTTGTTACACGCTTTGTCGATCTAAGTACTAATTTAATCGGCAAAGGAGGAAACGTGCGGTTAGGAACGAAAATCCACCAGCAATGAGGAACCAAAGACCAATACAATCTCCAATATGTATTTGCAATATGCAGCTTGTCTTTTGGTGATGGCGAAAATTCCGCTCTCTCGGCTCGCACAAAGTTGAGAGCGTAAAAATCTAAAGCTCTTGCTTGTGTGATTAAACACAACGAATAAGCAAGTGCGTATGTGTGCGTACTTGTTTAAGAAGACGATTTCCGGCCAGACATCATTTCTGGGCTAAGAAATTAATTGTGTGTCAAAAGTACTTCTTTGATTGAACAGGATGTTTATTTAAATTGCATTTATGTATATATGGCAATGAAGCTTAATGTAAAACTTTTGCATACACCTTCATTAACTTTAAAATGGAAATATTAAATTTAATTTTTATTCAAATATATTAAATTTTGCTTTAATGATTTATGGAAATATTAAATTTAAATTTTATTAAAATGTATTAAGTTTGATTTAATGACTTAAAATATTTAAGGTAAATACGAATAACATCATATCTAATATTATCAACCTCATTTAAATATTTTCATATTTAATCAAGCACTTTTATATGTTTTCTGTTGAAAGGTATGTTTTTATTCATCCACCTTTTTTTGTATACCTAATAAATATTTAAAGTTAATATTATTATCTTATAAAAAGTTAAACTATTTAAAACAACACGTATTGAATGTTTAATTCTAAAACTAAGCTACAGGATATCCTATTAATATTTAATATTACGTACATACATATTTATTTCCATGTTTTCGAAAGCGTTTTATTATATTCTTTAGAATATTTTTTCGATTCCATTTTTTTTATTTTTCGCTTACAATTCATTTTTAATAAGTTTTCCTAATTGTTATGGAACTGCATCGTCCTGGGACGGCGCCGACCAGCTCTGGAATCCTCAGGGCGGAGTACCCCTAATGTCCCTACAGCTTCCACAACATTAAACATCGATTACTATCGACGTCACACTATACAAATACTAACATCTCTAATAACGAAAAAGTAAACAAAAAAAAGTTAACCAAAATAAACAAATCGGGACAAATACGACGGAAAAGTGGCACCCTGTGGTGCTCCTAGGGTCGCGAGGGAGGCTCCACCCATCGTTAGTGGCCGGAATCACTGCCAGGCGGTCTAAGACCGGTCCATCTCCCCCAACAGGTAAATAACTTACTCCATCATTTTCAATTTGCCTTCTAAAATTTAATAATTGCAACTTGTTTTCATTTCAGGTAAGGATGCTTCTTTATATGCGTGACCCTAAGCGCACTAGCGTTTTGGAAATAATACTAAGGGGTATTACACAGCGGTAGTACCGACAAGGTCGGGAAGCTAGCTACGGTCACCGCGGAACCAAATCTTCGCGCAGACTTTGTTGGGACTGCTGCACCATTTGGGGCCACCTAATCCTGGGGAGCTCCGAGGAATGAGAAGGGACGTGCGTAAGTATATAGATATAAATGCCTATGGACCTGAGTGTTTCCCTCACTTTTAGGGATTCCCGCGACCAAATTTGCGGAAGGACGGACGCAGGTAAATCCGCATTGATTGACAACGGTAAGTACAATTCACAAATGAAAGATTCTTAAATAACTAGTTATGTGTGTTTTTGCAGGTGTGGAGTTGGCGGTCCGGAGATTGGTACCACGCCTTGGTTTGGCCACTGTGGACCGCGACGTGGGAGAGGCCGCGAGGTGAAAGAGCACGGTCAGGGTCGCGACGCTGCGCTGCTCGGGTTGTACGTGCCCGGAACGGACTCACCGAGGTAACGTGGAATTTTGTTTTGGTTACATAACCTTACTGCCTGCGGCGGTTGCTGCGGCCGGTGGCTATTGCTGCTGCCTGCGACTGTTGCTGCTAGTACTGTACTAGGGTCTCCGGTGGACCTAAAATAAATAAATTTCCACTTAATTCACACACATCACTAGCACTTTTCGCACCCTTTTTCTTGTATAAAATGAAACAAAAAAATACAAAAAACTGCGTCTACATGGCTTTGCTCTCCGGCAGCAACTAAACCCCATTCCTGACCTACGCAATGTCATGCTCATCACGCCATATTCCCTTTCCCTCTCCCGAAAGTGGGTCATTGGACGAATCCAAGGCCATCCTAGCCATACCCAGAGCGAACCGGGCTAGTTTAAATAGCTAGATAGCCAAGGGCATGAGCAGAAGGGGGCTCCACTTCAGTAGGGGTTGCCACCCACCAAACTTTATCGATACCAAAAACGAATACCCCCTTCTTAATTCTTCCAGCCGATTCCAACTTGAAATGCAACACCACGCAAGGATTTAGAGAGACGCCTCCGAACAATGGCCTCTCGACGAAATCATTGGGAGCATTGGGAATCGGTATCTGGCGAAATCCGAATGCAGTTCCAAACGGTGCCCTACGCGAGGCCCACGCTTGCCGGGAAGTAGTGCCTTTGTTTTTTCTCTTGCGCTCCTTTACTTTGTGCTACCTTTTTTCAGATTATACCCGGATGTCCTTGGCGTGATACACCCCTATCCGACGTCCTTGAAGATCCTCCAGCTCTTAAGCATTGTTGCCGACTGCTTTCACCAACCGAGCTTTGAGGAACTTCCGAGCAAACTTCGCGTTAAAGGCACTTTTGAAGTCGCTGAGGGCGAAGTTGCGGCGATACACTTCCTGCCCTGGCTTCGCAAGGAACGTCCGAGCTCTCTGGTCGTACTGCTGGCGACTTTGCTCGTACGACTTTTCGAGATTCATCTGCACCTTGGCCTGGATCACTTTGAGCTTGTCGACTGTTCCCATCCCAGCAATCTCATGGTCGCACAGGGATTTAAACTTTCTCGCCAACTTGTAGCTGGCCCCGTTCAAGAACATGTGATGACTGAAAACCGTGAAGAAGGGCGTTTCGCCAGTTGCTGCGTGTATCGCGTTGCGAAGAGCCACCTCGATCTCCGGGAGAAATGCGTCCCATTCCCGATGGTCTTCCTCCAAATAACTCCGAATTGCCGCCAGCACGCTTCGATTAACTCGTTCTGCGGCGTTGCTTTGCGGAGAGTAGACTGGAGTCTTGATGTGTGAAATGCCGAAACTCTGCATAGCCTCCACGAAGATATTTGACGTAAACTGTCGTTGTCCGAGTGAATGATTTCCGGGACCCCGAACTTGTAGAATACCTCGTGGATAAGGAAATCTACCACGCTGGCGGCCGAGGCTTCCTTCACGTGGCCCTTCTTCGACCCCAACTTGCATCCGGAAATTCGGCGCCTTGGACTCATTACAGACATCACATCCGCGTACGAACGCTCGGACTTGCAGCACCATGCCTGGCCAGTAGAACTGTCGCCGTGGGATTTCCAGAGTCTTTCCCATGCCGCCATGAGTTGCTGTTGGGTCCGTATGCGCACGCTCGATTAGGCTGTGGGTCAGTCTCTGTGGGATCCACAGTTTCCATTCGGAACCTTCCACCTCATCGTCCAGATTTCCCGAAGAGACTCTCTTGAAGATGAGGCCATCCTCATCCATCCAAGTTACTCTCCACATCCTTCACTAACTCGAGGTAATCTTCTCCAGCGAACTCGGTGGTTTCGAACCCCAACAAATCCGTCGGATTCACTACGAGCTCCTCCACACACCGTGAAAGGGTATCTGCCACGACGTTCTCGTTTCCTTTTCGGTGCTCGATGTTGAAGTGGAATCCTTGACGCTGCAGTGACCACCTCGCCAACCGTCCTGACAGATCCTTCATGGACATGAGCCACTTCAAGCTGGCATGGTCCGTGATGCAGGTGAATGGCATCCCTTCGACATATGGCCGGATCTTCCGAATGGCCATGAGTGTCGCGAGACACTCTTTCTCGGTCACGGTGTAATTTACCTGATGCTCTTGTCCGTCGTCGTCTCGCTGGAAAAGCAACGCCCGACGTGTGACGCATCGCACTAAATAAAGAACCGTCTCTTGAAGTCCGCATGTACCACGACTGGTGCAGTCGTTAACGCCATCTTTAAGGACTCTACAGCTAGCTGGGCCTCTGGGCTCAATGAAAACTTCGAGTTTCCAGTTTTCTTCAGTGATTCAGTAAGCGGGGCGGCCAACGTTGCGAAGTTCTTTATGAACCGGCGGTACCATCCTGCAGTCCCAAGAAACGCTCTCACCTCCTTCATCGTCCTAGGCTCTGGCATCCTGATCGCTGCTACTCGTGCTGGATCCATCCGTGGACGACCTCCACCAATGATAAAACCCAGGTAGGTCAACGATTTGAAGCAAAACTCGCCGAATGGCAACACTGGAACTGGAAGAGAGGCCGAGCCAGGAACCGTAAAGGCCGTCAGTTCCTTGCTTTTCGGGTCCAACTCGAACTCAAGTTAATCACGATGCGAACGGAAAAGTGTTAAAAAACTTTTAAAGGTGTAGAAACGTTAAAAAGATTTGAGTAAACCCCGGTGGTTTCAATAAGAAAAAATGAAAATTCGGAGCGCAAAACAAAATTACGACCGTTCATGTGAAGAGTTGTGCTTTATTTTCGTAGTGAATGTTTCACTCTTCACTGTCAAGAAGAAATTCTCAGAGTTGCCCAGAAAAAATTTCGCCTAACTATCGCAAAAAGAGTCCGTCCATTTAGATGGAGAACTAAATGGGAAATTTTCGGAACGGCAAAATATTATGGACCATCCGTTCAACGGATCTCTGTGAGAAGACGCTTTAAGAATATATTTTAAGGGCCTTTTCCTGCAGCGACTTTTCTTAAATTTTAAGCTTTCAGCAGACTGGCAACGCTATGCAATTGTATGTTATATTTGTTTGTTGATCTGAGTACCGGGGTGAAAAAGGGACTGCCTTTTGACATCTGTTTGCCTCTCGCGATATTGTCGATCTAAGTACTAACTTTAAGGGATACACCGGCAAATGTCGCATGGAAACGAGCGGTTAGGAATGAAAACCCACCAGCAATGAGGAACCAAAGACCAATACAATCTCCAATATGGATTTGCAATATGCAGCTTGTCTTTTGGTGATGGCGAAAATTCCGCTCTCTCGGCTCGCACAAAGTTGAGAGCGTAAAAATCTAAAAAGAGAATGCTCTTGCTTGTGTGAGTAAACACAACGAATAAGCAAGTGCGTATGTGTGCGTACTTGTTTGAGAAGACGATTTCCGGCCAGACATCATTTCTGGGCTAAGAAATTAATTGTGTGTCAAAAGAACTTCTTTGATTGAACAGGATGTTTATTTAAATTGCATTTATGTATATATGGCAATGAAGCTTAATGTAAAACTTTTGCATACACCTTCATTAACTTTAAAATGGAAATATTAAATTTAATTTTTATTCAAATATATTAAATTTTGCTTTAATGATTTATGGAAATATTAAATTTAAATTTTATTCAAATGTATTAAGCTTTGATTTAATGACTTAAAATATTTAAGGTAAATACGAATAACATCATATCTAATATTATCAACCTGCATTTAAATATTTTCATATTTAATCAAGCACTTTTATATGTTTTCTGTTGAAAGGTATGTTTTTATTCATCCACCTTTTTTGTATACCTAATAAATATTTAAAGTTAATATTATTATCTTATAAAAAGTTAAACTATTTAAAACAATGAATGTTTAATTCTAAAACTAAGCTACAGGATATCCTATTAATATTTAATATTACGTACATACATATTTATTTCCATGTTTTCGAAAGCGTTTTATTATATTCTTTAGAATATTTTTTCGATTCCATTTTTTTTATTTTTCGCTTACAATTCATTTTTAATAAGTTTTCCTAATTGTTATGGAACTGCATCGTCCTGGGACGGCGCCGACCAGCTCTGGAATCCTCAGGGCGGAGTACCCCTAATGTCCATACAGCTTCCACAACATTAAACATCGATTACTATCGACGGCACACTATACAAATACTAACATCTCTAATAACGAAAAAGTAAACAAAAAAAAAGTTAACCAAAATAAACAAATCGGGACAAATACGACGGAAAAGTGGCACCCTGTGGTGCTCCTAGGGTCGCGAGGGAGGCTCCACCCATCGTTAGTGGCCGGAATCACTGCCAGGCTGTCTAAGACCGGTCCATCTCCCCCAACAGGTAAATAACTTACTCCATCATTTTCAATTTGCCTCCTAAAATTTAATAATTGCAACTTGTTTTCATTTCAGGTAAGGATGCTTCTTTATATGCGTGACCCTAAGCGCACTAGCGTTTTGGAAATAATACTAAGGGGTATTACACAGCGGTAGTACCGACAAGGTCGGGAAGCTAGGTACGGTCACCGCGGAACCAAATCTTCGCGCAGGCTTTGTTGGGACTGCTGCACCATTTGGGGCCACCTAATCCTGGGGAGCTCCGAGGAATGAGAAGGGACGTGCGTAAGTATATAGATATAAATGCCTATGGACCTGAGTGTTTCCCTCACTTTTAGGGATTCCCGCGACCAAATTTGCGGAAGGACGGACGCAGGTAAATCCGCATTGATTGACAACGGTAAGTACAATTCACAAATGAAAGATTCTTAAATAACTAGTTATGTGTGTTTTTGCAGGTGTGGAGTTGGCGGTCCGGCGATTGGTACCACGCCTTGGTTTGGCCACTGTGGACCGCGACGTGGGAGAGGCCGCGAGGTGAAGGAGCACGGTCAGAGTCGCGACGCTGTGCTGCTCGGGTTGTACGTGCCCGGAACGGACTCATCGAGGTAACGTGGAATTTTGTTTTGGTTAAATAAACTTACTGCCTGCGGCGGTTGCTGCGGCCGGTGGCTGTTGCTGCTGCCTGCGGCTGTTGCTGCTGCCTGCGGCTGTTGCTGCTAGTACTGTACTAGGGTCTCCGGTGGACCTAAAATAAATAAATTTCCACTTAATTCACACACATCACTAGCACGTTTCGCACCCTTTTTCTTGTATAAAATGAAACAAAAAAAATACAAACGAGGACGGAAGCTAACTTCGGCAAGCCGAAGTTTTAATACCCTTGCAGACTTTGCCGAAATTGCTAAAAGTGAAAAAGTAGCGAAAGGAATAAGGTATACATAAGTAAACTAGATTTGCATCGTTTCAAGTCAATTGCTTTTATACTGCAAAAATGTCATATACAAATAGAAAAAAAGGGATACTTTCGCAGCCTTTAACAATTTTTCCTATCTCCTTTAAGATATAGACTACCGAGCGGCAAGCGCTTTTACCCTACTCAAGATATGCGTAAATAAACAAGAATTGGAAAAATTTATGTTAGTAGCTTACACACTGCGCGAAATATTCTGATAATCGTCAAATTTGGACCGATTTCACCCTATTGTTCCTATGGGAGCTATATGATATAGACGTCCGATCGGCACGCGCTTTCACCTTGATCAATGTATGCATAAAAAAATACGATTTGGAAAGATTCATGTCAATAGCTTGTATACTGCGCGAAATATCCTAAAAATCATTAAATTTTAACCGATTTTACCCTTTTGTTCCTATGGGAGCTATAGGATATAGACGTCCGATCGTCACGCGCTTTTACCCTGATCAAGGTACGCATAAAAAAATAAGATTTGGAAAGATTTATGTCAATAGCTTTTACACTGCGCGAAATATCTTCCAATCTTGCAAGTCATATCCGATTGTTCCTATGGGAGCTATAGGATATAGACATCCGATCGGGGCGGTTTTCAAACTTGATATGCGTACACTTGTTTTAGGACGACTGTGAAAGTTTCAGATCGCTAGCTTTTGAACTGAGCTCGCAAACGGTATTGAAACAGACGGACAGACGGACAGACGGACATGGCTATATCGACTCCCCTATTGATCCTGATCAAGAATATATATACTTTATAGGGTCGGAAACGTCTCCTTCACTGCGTTACAAACTTCTGACCAAATTTATAATACCCTCTGCAAGGGTATAAAAATTAAGTTTTCTGTAATTATACATAAAAAAAAAGATTAGCTATACGTAATTAATTTAATTTTTAAATAGCGGATGTAGTATGTACTTGTCTGATTCGCAGCAACTTTTACCCTGAGCAAGGTGTACATAAATAAATTAGATAAATTGCATAGTTTCATGCCAATAGCTTTTATACTGCAAAATTGTCATATACAAATAGGGAAAAAAGGGATATTTTCGCAGCCTTTAACAATTTTTCCTACGGAAGCTATACGATATAGACGTCCAATCGGCAAGCGCTTTTACCCTGATCAAGGTATGCGTAAATAAATAAGACTTGGAAAAATGTATGTCAATAGCTTATACACTGCGCGAAATATTCTAAAAACCATAAAATTTTGACCGATTTCACCGTATTCTTCCTATGGGAGCTATAGGATATAGACGTCCGATCAGCACGCGCTTTTACCTTGATGAAGGAATGCATAAAAAAATACGATTTGAAAAAATGTATAGCAATAGCTTTTACACATTGCGAAATATTCTGAAAAACATCAAATTTGGACCGATTTTACCCTATTGTTCCTATGGGAGCTATAGGATATAGACGTCCGATCGTCACGCGCTTATACCCTGATCAAGGTACGCATATAAAAATAAGATTTGGAAAGATTTATGTCAATAGCTTTTACACTGCGCGAAATATCCTAAAAATCATTAAATTTTAACCGATTTTACCCTATTGTTCCTATGGGAGCTATAGGATATAGACGTCCGATCGCCACGCGCTTTTACCCTGATCAAGGTATGCATAAAAAATACGATTTGGAAAGATTAATGTCAATAGCTTTTACACTGCGCGAAATATCATAAATTCTTGCAAGATATATCCAATTGTTCCTATGGGAGCTATAGGATATAGACATCCGATCAGGGCAATTTTCAAACTTGATCTGCGTACACATGTTTTAGGACGATTGTGAAAGTTTCAGATCGCTAGCTTTTAAACTGAGCTCGCAAACGGTATTGAAACAGACGGACAGACGGACAGACGGACATGGCTATATCGACTCCCCTATTGATCCTGATCAAGAATATATATACTTTATGGGGTCGGAAACGTCTCCTTCACTGCGTTACAAACTTCTGACCAAAATTATAATACCCTCTGCAAGGGTATAAAAACTGCGTCTACATGGCATTGCTCTCCGGCAGCAACTAAACCCCATTCCTGACCTACGCAATGTCATGCTCATCACGCCATATTCCCTTTCCCTCTCCCGAAAGTGGGTCATTGGACGAATCCAAGGCCATCCTAGCCATACCCAGAGCGAACCGGGCTAGTTTAAATAGCTAGATAGCCAAGGGCATGAGCAGAAGGGGGCGCCACTTCAGTAGGGGTTGCCACCCACCAAACTTTATCGATACCAAAAACGAATACCCCCTTCTTAATTCTTCCAGCCGATTCCAACTTGAAATGCAACACGACGCAAGGATTTAGAGAGACGCCTCCGAACAATGGCCTCTCGACGAAATCATTGGGAGCATTGGGAATCGGTATCTGGCGAAATCCGAATGCAGTTCCAAACGGAGCCCTACGCGGGGCCCACGCTTGCCGGGAAGTAGTGCCTTTGTTTTTTTCTCTTGCGCTCCTTTACTTTGTGCTACCCTTTTTCAGATTATACCCGGATGTCCTTGGCGTGATACACCCCTATCCGACGTCCTTGAAGATCCTCCAGCTCTTAAGCATTGTTGCCGACTGCTTTCACCAACCGAGCTTTTAGGAACTTCCGAGCAAACTTCGCGTTAAAGGCACTTTTGAAGTCGCTGAGGGCGAAGTTGCGGCGATACACTTCCTGCCCTGGCTTCGCAAGGAACGTCCGAGCTCTCTGGTCGTACTGCTGGCGACTTCGCTCGTACGACTTTTCGAGATTCATCTGCACCTTGGCCTGGATCACTTTGAGCTTGTCGACTGTTCCCATCCCTGCAATCTCATGATCGCACAGGGATTTAAACTTTCTCGCCAACTTGTAGCTGGCCCCGTTCAAGAACATGTGATGACCGAAAACCGTGAAGAAGGGCGTTTCGCCAGTTGCTGAGTGTATCGCGTTGCGAAGAGCCACCTCGATCTCCGGGAGAAATGCGTCCCATTCCCGATGGTCTTCCTCCAAATAACTCCGAATTGCCGCCAGCACGCTTCGATTAACTCGTGGAGTAGACTGGAGTCTTGATGTGTGAAATGCCGAAACTCTGCATAGCCTCCACGAAGATATTTGACGTAAACTGTCGACCGTTGTCCGACTGAATGATTTCCGGGACCCCGAACTTGTAGAATACCTCGTGGATGAGGAAATCTACCACGCTGGCGGCCGAGGCTTCCTTCACGTGGCCCTTCTTCGACCTCGGATATTTTTCTAGAAAATCGATGTACAGTTTCTGCTCAGTCTGGACTCTTTCCCCAATACCAACTTGCATCCGGAAATTCGGCGCCTTGGACTCATTACAGACATCACATCCGCGTACGAACGCTCGGACTTGCAGCACCATGCCTGGCCAGTAGAACTGTCGCCGTGGGATTTCCAGAGTCTTTCCCATGCCGCCATGAGTTGCTGTTGGGTCCGTATGCGCACGCTCGATTAGGCTGTGGGTCAGTCTCTGTGGGATCCACAGTTTCCATTCGGAACCTTCCACCTCATCGTCCAGATTTCCCGAAGAGACTCTCTTGAAGATGAGGCCATCCTCGATCTTTAAGTCCGGTAAGCTTTCCAAGTTACTCTCCACATCCTTCACTAACTCGAGGTAATCTTCTCCAGCGAACTCGGTGGTTTCGAACCCCAACAAATCCGTCGGATTCACTACGAGCTCCTCCACACACCGTGAAAGGGTGTCTGCCACGACGTTCTCGTTTCCTTTTCGGTGCTCGATGTTGAAGTGGAATCCTTGAAGCTGCAGTGACCACCTCGCCAACTGTCCTGACAGATCCTTCATGGACATGAGCCACTTCAAGCTGGCATGGTCCGTGATGCAGGTGAATGGCATCCCTTCGACATATGGCCGTATCTTCCGAATGGCCATGAGTGTCGCGAGACACTCTTTCTCGGTCACGGTGTAATTTACCTGATGTTTATTCATGCTGGCCGAGAAAAAGGCAATTGGCTGCTCTTGTCCGTCGTCGTCTCGCTGGAAAAGCAACGCCCGACGTGTGACGCATCGCACTAAATAAAGAACCGTCTCTTGAAGTCCATATGCAACAGGACTGGTGCAGTCGTTAACGCCATCTTTAAGGACTCTACAGCTAGCTGGGCCTCTGGACTCAATGAAAACTTCGAGTTTCCAGTTTTCTTCAGCGATTCAGTGAGCGGGGCGGCCAACGTTGCGAAGTTCTTTATGAACCGGCGGTACCATCCTGCAGTCCCAAGAAACGCTCTCACCTCCTTCATCGTCCTAGGCTCTGGCATCCTCCTGATCGCTGCTACTCGTGCTGGATCCATCCGTGGACGACCTCCACCAATGATAAAACCCAGGTAGGTCAACGATTTGAAGCAAAACTTTGACTTACTCATACCGATGGTTAATCCCGCTGCTTTCAGGCATTCTGCGACTCGCCGAAGGTACCTGAAATGGGTCTGGATATCTGGAGCCAGTATCAGCAGATCATCTAGGTAGACAAAGACGTTAGAACGGATCTTAGCTGGGATCACCATGAGTCTCACCAACCGCTGCGTCGCGTTGCAAAGTCCGAATGGCAACACTGGAACTGGAAGAGAGGCCGACCAGGAACCGTAAAGGCCGTCAGTTCCTTGCTTTTCGGGTCCAACTCGATCTGCCAAAATGCGAACTTCAACTCAAGTTAATCACGATGCACTCGCGAAGCGAACGGAAAAGTGTTAAAAAACTTTTAAAGGTGTAGAAACGTTAAAAAGATTTGAGTAAACCCCGGTGGTTTCAATAAGAAAAAATTAAAATTCGGAGCGCAAAACAAAAACACGACCGTTCATGTTAAGAGTTGTGCTTTATTTTCGTAGTGAATGTTTCACTCTTCACTGTCAAGAAGAAGATCTCAGAGTTGCCCAGAAAAAATTTTGCCTAGCTATCGCAAAAAAGAGTCCGTCCATTAAGATGGAGAACTAAATGGGAAATTTTCGGAACGGCAAAATATTATGGACCATCCGTTCAACGGATCTCTGTGAGGAGACGCTTTAAGAATATATTTTAAGGTCTTAAATTTTAAGCTTTCAGCAGACTGGCAACGCTATGCAATTGTATGTTATATTTGTTTGTTGATCTGAGTACCGGGGTGAAAAAGGGACTGCCTTTTGGCAGCTGTTTGCCTCTCGCGATATTGTCGATCTAAGTACTAACTTTAAGAATTAAGGGATACACCGGCAAATATCGCAAGGAAACGTGCGGTTAGGAACGAAAATCCACCAGCAATGAGGAACCAAAGACCAATACAATCTCCAATATGGATTTGCAATATGCAGCTTGTCTTTTGATGATGGCGAAAATTCCGCTCTCTCGGCTCGCACAAAGTTGAGAGCGTAAAAATCACTTGCTTGTGTGAGTAAACACAACGAAAAAGCAAGTGCGTATGTGTGCGTACTTGTTTAAGAAGACGATTTCCGGCCAGACATCATTTCTGGGCTAAGAAACTAATTGTGTGCCAAAAGTACTTCTATGATTGAACAGGATGTTTATTTAAATTGCAGCATTTATGTATATATGGCAATGAAGCTTAATGTAAAACTTTTGCATACACCATCATTAACTTTAAAATGGAAATATTAAATTTAATTTTTATTCAAATATATTAAATGTTGATTTAATAATTTATGGAAATATTAAATTTAATTTTTATTCAAATGTATTAAGCTTTGATATAATGACTTAAAATATTTAAGGTAAATACGAATAACATCATATCTATATTATTATTTTCATATTTAATCAAGCACTTTTATATGTTTTGTGTTGAAAGGTATGTTTTTATTCATCCACCTTTTTTTTGTATACCTAATAAATATTTAAAGTTAATATTATTATCTTATAAAAAGTTATACTATTTAAAACAACACGTATTGAATGCTTAATTCTAAAACTAAGCTACAGGATATCCTATTAATATTTAATATTACGTACATACATATTTATATCCATGTTTTCGAAAGCGTTTTATTAAATTCTTTAGAATATTTTTTCGATGCCATTTTTTTTATTTTTCGCTTACAATTCATTTTTAATAAGTTTTCCTAATTGTTACGGAACTGCATCGTCCTGGGACGGCGCCGGCTAGCTCTGGAATCCTCAGGGCGGAGTACCCCCAATGTCCCTACAGCTTCCACAACATTAAACATTGATTACTATCGACGTCTCACTATACAAATACTAACATCTCTAATAACGAAAAAGTAAACAAAAAAAAAGTTAACCAAAATAAACAAATCGGGACAAATACGACGGAAAAGTGGCACCCTGTGGTGCTCCTAGGGTCGCGAGGTAGGCTCCACCCATCGTTAGTGGCCGGAATCACTGCCAGGCTGTCTAAGACCGGTCCATCTCCCCCAACAGGTAAATAACTTACTCCATCATTTTCAATTTGCCTCCTAAAATTTAATAATTGCAACTTGTTTTCATTTCAGGTAAGGATGCTTCTTTATATGCGTGACCCTAAGCGCACTAGCGTTTTGGAAATAATACTAAGGGGTATTACACAGCGGTAGTACCGACAAGGTCGGGAAGCTAGCTACGGTCACCGCGGAACCAAATCTTCGCGCAGACTTTGTTGGGACTGCTGCACCATTTGGGGCCACCTAATCCTGGGGAGCTCCGAGGAATGAGAAGGGACGTGCGTAAGTATATAGATATAAATGCCTATGGACCTGAGTGTTTCCCTCACTTTTAGGGATTCCCGCGACCAAATTTGCGGAAGGACGGACGCAGGTAAATCCGCATTGATTGACAACGGTAAGTACAATTCACAAATGAAAGATTCTTAAATAACTAGTTATGTGTGTTTTTGCAGGTGTGGAGTTGGCGGTCCGGAGATTGGTACCACGCCTTGGTTTGGCCACTGTGGACCGCGACGTGGGAGAGGCCGCGAGGTGAAAGAGCACGGTCAGGGTCGCGACGCTGCGCTGCTCGGGTTGTACGTGCCCGGAACGGACTCACCGAGGTAACGTGGAATTTTGTTTTGGTTAAATAACCTTACTGCCTGCGGCGGTTGCTGCGGCCGGTGGCTATTGCTGCTGCCTGCGACTGTTGCTGCTAGTACTGTACTAGGGTCTCCGGTGGACCTAAAATAAATAAATTTCCACTTAATTCACACACATCACTAGCACTTTTCGCACCCTTTTTCTTGTATAAAATGAAACAAAAAAATACAAAAAACTGCGTCTACATGGCTTTGCTCTCCGGCAGCAACTAAACCCCATTCCTGACCTACGCAATGTCATGCTCATCACGCCATATTCCCTTTCCCTCTCCCGAAAGTGGGTCATTGGACGAATCCAAGGCCATCCTAGCCATACCCAGAGCGAACCGGGCTAGTTTAAATAGCTAGATAGCCAAGGGCATGAGCAGAAGGGGGCGCCACTTCAGTAGGGGTTGCCACCCACCAAACTTTATCGATACCAAAAACGAATACCCCCTTCTTAATTCTTCCAGCCGATTCCAACTTGAAATGCAACACCACGCAAGGATTTAGAGAGACGCCTCCGAACAATGGCCTCTCGACGAAATCATTGGGAGCATTGGGAATCGGTATCTGGCGAAATCCGAATGCAGTTCCAAACGGAGCCCTACGCGGGGCCCACGCTTGCCGGGAAGTAGTGCCTTTGTTTTTTTCTCTTGCGCTCCTTTACTTTGTGCTACCCTTTTTCAGATTATACCCGGATGTCCTTGGCGTGATACACCCCTATCCGACGTCCTTGAAGATCCTCCAGCTCTTAAGCATTGTTGCCGACTGCTTTCACCAACCGAGCTTTTAGGAACTTCCGAGCAAACTTCGCGTTAAAGGCACTTTTGAAGTCGCTGAGGGCGAAGTTGCGGCGATACACTTCCTGCCCTGGCTTCGCAAGGAACGTCCGAGCTCTCTGGTCGTACTGCTGGCGACTTCGCTCGTACGACTTTTCGAGATTCATCTGCACCTTGGCCTGGATCACTTTGAGCTTGTCGACTGTTCCCATCCCTGCAATCTCATGATCGCACAGGGATTTAAACTTTCTCGCCAACTTGTAGCTGGCCCCGTTCAAGAACATGTGATGACCGAAAACCGTGAAGAAGGGCGTTTCGCCAGTTGCTGAGTGTATCGCGTTGCGAAGAGCCACCTCGATCTCCGGGAGAAATGCGTCCCATTCCCGATGGTCTTCCTCCAAATAACTCCGAATTGCCGCCAGCACGCTTCGATTAACTCGTGGAGTAGACTGGAGTCTTGATGTGTGAAATGCCGAAACTCTGCATAGCCTCCACGAAGATATTTGACGTAAACTGTCGACCGTTGTCCGAGTGAATGATTTCCGGGACCCCGAACTTGTAGAATACCTCGTGGATGAGGAAATCTACCACGCTGGCGGCCGAGGCTTCCTTCACGTGGCCCTTCTTCGACCTCGGATATTTTTCTAGAAAATCGATGTACAGTTTCTGCTCAGTCTGGACTCTTTCCCCAATACCAACTTGCATCCGGAAATTCGGCGCCTTGGACTCATTACAGACATCACATCCGCGTACGAACGCTCGGACTTGCAGCACCATGCCTGGCCAGTAGAACTGTCGCCGTGGGGATTTCCAGAGTCTTTCCCATGCCGCCATGAGTTGCTGTTGGGTCCGTATGCGCACGCTCGATTAGGCTGTGGGTCAGTCTCTGTGGGATCCACAGTTTCCATTCGGAACCTTCCACCTCATCGTCCAGATTTCCCGAAGAGACTCTCTTGAAGATGAGGCCATCCTCAATCTTTAAGTCCGGTAAGCTTTCCAAGTTACTCTCCACATCCTTCACTAACTCGAGGTAATCTTCTCCAGCGAACTCGGTGGTTTCGAACCCCAACAAATCCGTCGGATTCACTACGAGCTCCTCCACACACCGTGAAAGGGTGTCTGCCACGACGTTCTCGTTTCCTTTTCGGTGCTCGATGTTGAAGTGGAATCCTTGAAGCTGCAGTGACCACCTCGCCAACTGTCCTGACAGATCCTTCATGGACATGAGCCACTTCAAGCTGGCATGGTCCGTGATGCAGGTGAATGGCATCCCTTCGACATATGGCCGGATCTTCCGAATGGCCATGAGTGTCGCGAGACACTCTTTCTCGGTCACGGTGTAATTTACCTGATGTTTATTCATGCTGGCCGAGAAAGAATTGGCAATTGCTGCTTGTCCGTCGTCGTCTCGCTGGAAAAGCAACGCCCGACGTGTGACGCATCGCACTAAATAAAGAACCGTCTCTTGAAGTCCATATGCAACAGGACTGGTGCAGTCGTTAACGCCATCTTTAAGGACTCTACAGCTAGCTGGGCCTCTGGACTCAATGAAAACTTCGAGTTTCCAGTTTTCTTCAGCGATTCAGTGAGCGGGGCGGCCAACGTTGCGAAGTTCTTTATGAACCGGCGGTACCATCCTGCAGTCCCAAGAAACGCTCTCACCTCCTTCATAGTCCTAGGCTCTGGCATCCTCCTGATCGCTGCTACTCGTGCTGGATCCATCCGTGGACGACCTCCACCAATGATAAAACCCAGGTAGGTCAACGATTTGAAGCAAAACTTTGACTTACTCATACCGATGGTTAATCCCGCTGCTTTCAGGCATTCTGCGACTCGCCGAAGGTACCTGAAATGGGTCTGGATATCTGGAGCCAGTATCAGCAGATCATCTAGGTAGACAAAGACGTTAGAACGGATCTTAGCTGGGATCACCATGAGTCTCACCAACCGCTGCGTCGCGTTGCAAAGTCCGAATGGCAACACTGGAACTGGAAGAGAGGCCGACCAGGAACCGTAAAGGCCGTCAGTTCCTTGCTTTTCGGGTCCAACTCGATCTGCCAAAATGCGAACTTCAACTCAAGTTAATCACGATGCACTCGCGAAGCGAACGGAAAAGTGTTAAAAAACTTTTAAAGGTGTAGAAACGTTAAAAAGATTTGAGTAAACCCCGGTGGTTTCAATAAGAAAAATTAAAATTCGGAGCGCAAAACAAAAACACGACCGTTCATGTTAAGAGTTGTGCTTTATTTTCGTAGTGAATGTTTCACTCTTCACTGTCAAGAAGAAGATCTCAGAGTTGCCCAGAAAAAATTTTGCCTAGCTATCGCAAAAAAGAGTCCGTCCATTAAGATGGAGAACTAAATGGGAAATTTTCGGAACGGCAAAATATTATGGACCATCCGTTCAACGGATCTCTGTGAGGAGACGCTTTAAGAATATATTTTAAGGTCTTAAATTTTAAGCTTTCAGCAGACTGGCAACGCTATGCAATTGTATGTTATATTTGTTTGTTGATCTGAGTACCGGGGTGAAAAAGGGACTGCCTTTTGGCAGCTGTTTGCCTCTCGCGATATTGTCGATCTAAGTACTAACTTTAAGAATTAAGGGATACACCGGCAAATATCGCAAGGAAACGTGCGGTTAGGAACGAAAATCCACCAGCAATGAGGAACCAAAGACCAATACAATCTCCAATATGGATTTGCAATATGCAGCTTGTCTTTTGATGATGGCGAAAATTCCGCTCTCTCGGCTCGCACAAAGTTGAGAGCGTAAAAATCACTTGCTTGTGTGAGTAAACACAACGAAAAAGCAAGTGCGTATGTGTGCGTACTTGTTTAAGAAGACGATTTCCGGCCAGACATCATTTCTGGGCTAAGAAACTAATTGTGTGCCAAAAGTACTTCTATGATTGAACAGGATGTTTATTTAAATTGCATTTATGTATATATGGCAATGAAGCTTAATGTAAAACTTTTGCATACACCATCATTAACTTTAAAATGGAAATATTAAATTTAATTTTTATTCAAATATATTAAATGTTGATTTAATAATTTATGGAAATATTAAATTTAATTTTTATTCAAATGTATTAAGCTTTGATATAATGACTTAAAATATTTAAGGTAAATACGAATAACATCATATCTATATTATTATTTTCATATTTAATCAAGCACTTTTATATGTTTTGTGTTGAAAGGTATGTTTTTATTCATCCACCTTTTTTTTGTATACCTAATAAATATTTAAAGTTAATATTATTATCTTATAAAAAGTTATACTATTTAAAACAACACGTATTGAATGCTTAATTCTAAAACTAAGCTACAGGATATCCTATTAATATTTAATATTACGTACATACATATTTATATCCATGTTTTCGAAAGCGTTTTATTAAATTCTTTAGAATATTTTTTCGATGCCATTTTTTTTATTTTTCGCTTACAATTCATTTTTAATAAGTTTTCCTAATTGTTACGGAACTGCATCGTCCTGGGACGGCGCCGGCTAGCTCTGGAATCCTCAGGGCGGAGTACCCCCAATGTCCCTACAGCTTCCACAATATTAAACATTGATTACTATCGACGTCTCACTATACAAATACTAACATCTCTAATAACGAAAAAGTAAACAAAAAAAAGTTAACCAAAATAAACAAATCGGGACAAATACGACGGAAAAGTGGCACCCTGTGGTGCTCCTAGGGTCGCGAGGTAGGCTCCACCCATCGTTAGTGGCCGGAATCACTGCCAGGCTGTCTAAGACCGGTCCATCTCCCCCAACAGGTAAATAACTTACTCCATCATTTTCAATTTGCCTCCTAAAATTTAATAATTGCAACTTGTTTTCATTTCAGGTAAGGATGCTTCTTTATATGCGTGACCCTAAGCGCACTAGCGTTTTGGAAATAATACTAAGGGGTATTACACAGCGGTAGTACCGACAAGGTCGGGAAGCTAGCTACGGTCACCGCGGAACCAAATCTTCGCGCAGACTTTGTTGGGACTGCTGCACCATTTGGGGCCACCTAATCCTGGGGAGCTCCGAGGAATGAGAAGGGACGTGCGTAAGTATATAGATATAAATGCCTATGGACCTGAGTGTTTCCCTCACTTTTGGGGATTCCCGCGACCAAATTTGCGGAAGGACGGACGCAGGTAAATCCGCATTGATTGACAACGGTAAGTACAATTCACAAATGAAAGATTCTTAAATAACTAGTTATGTGTGTTTTTGCAGGTGTGGAGTTGGCGGTCCGGAGATTGGTACCACGCCTTGGTTTGGCCACTGTGGACCGCGACGTGGGAGAGGCCGCGAGGTGAAAGAGCACGGTCAGGGTCGCGACGCTGCGCTGCTCGGGTTGTACGTGCCCGGAACGGACTCACCGAGGTAACGTGGAATTTTGTTTTGGTTAAATAACCTTACTGCCTGCGGCGGTTGCTGCGGCCGGTGGCTATTGCTGCTGCCTGCGACTGTTGCTGCTAGTACTGTACTAGGGTCTCCGGTGGACCTAAAATAAATAAATTTCCACTTAATTCACACACATCACTAGCACTTTTCGCACCCTTTTTCTTGTATAAAATGAAACAAAAAATACAAAAAACTGCGTCTACATGGCTTTGCTCTCCGGCAGCAACTAAACCCCATTCCTGACCTACGCAATGTCATGCTCATCACGCCATATTCCCTTTCCCTCTCCCGAAAGTGGGTCATTGGACGAATCCAAGGCCATCCTAGCCATACCCAGAGCGAACCGGGCTAGTTTAAATAGCTAGATAGCCAAGGGCATGAGCAGAAGGGGGCTCCACTTCAGTAGGGGTTGCCACCCACCAAACTTTATCGATACCAAAAACGAATACCCCCTTCTTAATTCTTCCAGCCGATTCCAACTTGAAATGCAACACCACGCAAGGATTTAGAGAGACGCCTCCGAACAATGGCCTCTCGACGAAATCATTGGGAGCATTGGGAATCGGTATCTGGCGAAATCCGAATGCAGTTCCAAACGGTGCCCTACGCGAGGCCCACGCTTGCCGGGAAGTAGTGCCTTTGTTTTTTTCTCTTGCGCTCCTTTACTTTGTGCTACCTTTTTTCAGATTATACCCGGATGTCCTTGGCGTGATACACCCCTATCCGACGTCCTTGAAGATCCTCCAGCTCTTAAGCATTGTTGCCGACTGCTTTCACCAACCGAGCTTTGAGGAACTTCCGAGCAAACTTCGCGTTAAAGGCACTTTTGAAGTCGCTGAGGGCGATGGCGAAAATTCCGCTCTCTCGGCTCGCACAAAGTTGAGAGCGTAAAAATCACTTGCTTGTGTGAGTAAACACAACGAAAAAGCAAGTGCGTATGTGTGCGTACTTGTTTAAGAAGACGATTTCCGGCCAGACATCATTTCTGGGCTAAGAAACTAATTGTGTGCCAAAAGTACTTCTATGATTGAACAGGATGTTTATTTAAATTGCATTTATGTATATATGGCAATGAAGCTTAATGTAAAACTTTTGCATACACCATCATTAACTTTAAAATGGAAATATTAAATTTAATTTTTATTCAAATATATTAAATGTTGATTTAATAATTTATGGAAATATTAAATTTAATTTTTATTCAAATGTATTAAGCTTTGATATAATGACTTAAAATATTTAAGGTAAATACGAATAACATCATATCTATATTATTATTTTCATATTTAATCAAGCACTTTTATATGTTTTGTGTTGAAAGGTATGTTTTTATTCATCCACCCTTTTTTTGTATACCTAATAAATATTTAAAGTTAATATTATTATCTTATAAAAAGTTATACTATTTAAAACAACACGTATTGAATGCTTAATTCTAAAACTAAGCTACAGGATATCCTATTAATATTTAATATTACGTACATACATATTTATATCCATGTTTTCGAAAGCGTTTTATTAAATTCTTTAGAATATTTTTTCGATGCCATTTTTTTTATTTTTCGCTTACAATTCATTTTTAATAAGTTTTCCTAATTGTTACGGAACTGCATCGTCCTGGGACGGCGCCGGCTAGCTCTGGAATCCTCAGGGCGGAGTACCCCCAATGTCCCTACAGCTTCCACAATATTAAACATTGATTACTATCGACGTCTCACTATACAAATACTAACATCTCTAATAACGAAAAAGTAAACAAAAAAAAAGTTAACCAAAATAAACAAATCGGGACAAATACGACGGAAAAGTGGCACCCTGTGGTGCTCCTAGGGTCGCGAGGTAGGCTCCACCCATCGTTAGTGGCCGGAATCACTGCCAGGCTGTCTAAGACCGGTCCATCTCCCCCAACAGGTAAATAACTTACTCCATCATTTTCAATTTGCCTCCTAAAATTTAATAATTGCAACTTGTTTTCATTTCAGGTAAGGATGCTTCTTTATATGCGTGACCCTAAGCGCACTAGCGTTTTGGAAATAATACTAAGGGGTATTACACAGCGGTAGTACCGACAAGGTCGGGAAGCTAGCTACGGTCACCGCGGAACCAAATCTTCGCGCAGACTTTGTTGGGACTGCTGCACCATTTGGGGCCACCTAATCCTGGGGAGCTCCGAGGAATGAGAAGGGACGTGCGTAAGTATATAGATATAAATGCCTATGGACCTGAGTGTTTCCCTCACTTTTGGGGATTCCCGCGACCAAATTTGCGGAAGGACGGACGCAGGTAAATCCGCATTGATTGACAACGGTAAGTACAATTCACAAATGAAAGATTCTTAAATAACTAGTTATGTGTGTTTTTGCAGGTGTGGAGTTGGCGGTCCGGAGATTGGTACCACGCCTTGGTTTGGCCACTGTGGACCGCGACGTGGGAGAGGCCGCGAGGTGAAAGAGCACGGTCAGGGTCGCGACGCTGCGCTGCTCGGGTTGTACGTGCCCGGAACGGACTCACCGAGGTAACGTGGAATTTTGTTTTGGTTAAATAACCTTACTGCCTGCGGCGGTTGCTGCGGCCGGTGGCTATTGCTGCTGCCTGCGACTGTTGCTGCTAGTACTGTACTAGGGTCTCCGGTGGACCTAAAATAAATAAATTTCCACTTAATTCACACACATCACTAGCACTTTTCGCACCCTTTTTCTTGTATAAAATGAAACAAAAAAATACAAAAAACTGCGTCTACATGGCTTTGCTCTCCGGCAGCAACTAAACCCCATTCCTGACCTACGCAATGTCATGCTCATCACGCCATATTCCCTTTCCCTCTCCCGAAAGTGGGTCATTGGACGAATCCAAGGCCATCCTAGCCATACCCAGAGCGAACCGGGCTAGTTTAAATAGCTAGATAGCCAAGGGCATGAGCAGAAGGGGGCTCCACTTCAGTAGGGGTTGCCACCCACCAAACTTTATCGATACCAAAAACGAATACCCCCTTCTTAATTCTTCCAGCCGATTCCAACTTGAAATGCAACACCACGCAAGGATTTAGAGAGACGCCTCCGAACAATGGCCTCTCGACGAAATCATTGGGAGCATTGGGAATCGGTATCTGGCGAAATCCGAATGCAGTTCCAAACGGTGCCCTACGCGAGGCCCACGCTTGCCGGGAAGTAGTGCCTTTGTTTTTTTCTCTTGCGCTCCTTTACTTTGTGCTACCTTTTTTCAGATTATACCCGGATGTCCTTGGCGTGATACACCCCTATCCGACGTCCTTGAAGATCCTCCAGCTCTTAAGCATTGTTGCCGACTGCTTTCACCAACCGAGCTTTGAGGAACTTCCGAGCAAACTTCGCGTTAAAGGCACTTTTGAAGTCGCTGAGGGCGAAGTTGCGGCGATACACTTCCTGCCCTGGCTTCGCAAGGAACGTCCGAGCTCTCTGGTCGTACTGCTGGCGACTTTGCTCGTACGACTTTTCGAGATTCATCTGCACCTTGGCCTGGATCACTTTGAGCTTGTCGACTGTTCCCATCCCAGTCGCACAGGGATTTAAACTTTCTCGCCAACTTGTAGCTGGCCCCGATCAAGAACATGTGATGACTGAAAACCGTGAAGAAGGGCGTTTCGCCAGTTGCTGCGTGTATCGCGTTGCGAAGAGCCACCTCGATCTCCGGGAGAAATGCGTCCCATTCCCGATGGTCTTCCTCCAAATAACTCCGAATTGCCGCCAGCACGCTTCGATTAACTCGTTCTGCGGCGTTGCTTTGCGGAGAGTAGACTGGAGTCTTGATGTGTGAAATGCCGAAACTCTGCATAGCCTCCACGAAGATATTTGACGTAAACTGTCGTTGTCCGAGTGAATGATTTCCGGGACCCCGAACTTGTAGAATACCTCGTGGATAAGGAAATCTACCACGCTGGCGGCCGAGGCTTCCTTCACGTGGCCCTTCTTCGACCTCGGATATTTTTCTAGAAAATCGATGTACAGTTTCTGCTCAGTCTGGACTCTTTCCCCAATACCAACTTGCATCCGGAAATTCGGCGCCTTGGACTCATTACAGACATCACATCCGCGTACGAACGCTCGGACTTGCAGCACCATGCCTGGCCAGTAGAACTGTCGCCGTGGGATTTCCAGAGTCTTTCCCATGCCGCCATGAGTTGCTGTTGGGTCCGTATGCGCACGCTCGATTAGGCTGTGGGTCAGTCTCTGTGGGATCCACAGTTTCCATTCGGAACCTTCCACCTCATCGTCCAGATTTCCCGAAGAGACTCTCTTGAAGATGAGGCCATCCTCATCCATCCAAGTTACTCTCCACATCCTTCACTAACTCAAGGTAATCTTCTCCAGCGAACTCGGTGGTTTCGAACCCCAACAAATCCGTCGGATTCACTACGAGCTCCTCCACACACCGTGAAAGGGTATATGCCACGACGTTCTCGTTTCCTTTTCGGTGCTCGATGTTGAAGTGGAATCCTTGACGCTGCAGTGACCACCTCGCCAACCGTCCTGACAGATCCTTCATGGACATGAGCCACTTCAAGCTGGCATGGTCCGTGATGCAGGTGAATGGCATCCCTTCGACATATGGCCGGATCTTCCGAATGGCCATGAGTGTCGCGAGACACTCTTTCTCGGTCACGGTGTAATTTACCTGATGCTCTTGTCCGTCGTCGTCTCGCTGGAAAAGCAACGCCCGACGTGTGACGCATCGCACTAAATAAAGAACCGTCTCTTGAAGTCCGCATGTACCACGACTGGTGCAGTCGTTAACGCCATCTTTAAGGACTCTACAGCTAGCTGGGCCTCTGGGCTCAATGAAAACTTCGAGTTTCCAGTTTTCTTCAGTGATTCAGTAAGCGGGGCGGCCAACGTTGCGAAGTTCTTTATGAACCGGCGGTACCATCCTGCAGTCCCAAGAAACGCTCTCACCTCCTTCATCGTCCTAGGCTCTGGCATCCTGATCGCTGCTACTCGTGCTGGATCCATCCGTGGACGACCTCCACCAATGATAAAACCCAGGTAGGTCAACGATTTGAAGCAAAACTTTGACTTACTCATACCGATGGTTAATCCCGCTGCTTTCAGGCATTCTGCGACTCGCCGAAGGTACCTGAAATTGGTCTGGATATCTGGAGCCAGTATCAGCAGATCATCTAGGTAGACAAAGACGTTAGAACGGATCTTAGCTGGGATCACTTGGTCCATGAGTCTCACCAACCGCTGCGTCGCGTTGCAAAGTCCGAATGGCAACACTGGAACTGGAAGAGAGGCCGGCCAGGAACCGTAAAGGCCGTCAGTTCCTTGCTTTTCGGGTCCAACTCGAACTCAAGTTAATCACGATGCGAACGGAAAAGTGTTAAAAAACTTTTAAAGGTGTAGAAACGTTAAAAAGATTTGAGTAAACCCCGGTGGTTTCAATAAGAAAAAATGAAAATTCGGAGCGCAAAACAAAATTACGACCGTTCATGTGAAGAGTTGTGCTTTATTTTCGTAGTGAATGTTTCACTCTTCACTGTCAAGAAGAAATTCTCAGAGTTGCCCAGAAAAAATTTCGCCTAACTATCGCAAAAAAGAGTCCGTCCATTTAGATGGAGAACTAAATGGGAAATTTTCGGAACGGCAAAATATTATGGACCATCCGTTCAACGGATCTCTGTGAGAAGACGCTTTAAGAATATATTTTAAGGGCCTTTTCCTGCAGCGACTTTTCTTAAATTTTAAGCTTTCAGCAGACTGGCAACGCTATGCAATTGTATGTTATATTTGTTTGTTGATCTGAGTACCGGGGTGAAAAAGGGACTGCCTTTTGGCATCTGTTTGCCTCTCGCGATATTGTCGATCTAAGTACTAACTTTAAGGGATACACCGGCAAATGTCGCATGGAAACGAGCGGTTAGGAATGAAAACCCACCAGCAATGAGGAACCAAAGACCAATACAATCTCCAATATGGATTTGCAATATGCAGCTTGTCTTTTGGTGATGGCGAAAATTCCGCTCTCTCGGCTCGCACAAAGTTGAGAGCGTAAAAATCTAAAAAGAGAATGCTCTTGCTTGTGTGAGTAAACACAACGAATAAGCAAGTGCGTATGTGTGCGTACTTGTTTGAGAAGACGATTTCCGGCCAGACATCATTTCTGGGCTAAGAAATTAATTGTGTGTCAAAAGAACTTCTTTGATTGAACAGGATGTTTATTTAAATTGCATTTATGTATATATGGCAATGAAGCTTAATGTAAAACTTTTGCATACACCTTCATTAACTTTAAAATGGAAATATTAAATTTAATTTTTATTCAAATATATTAAATTTTGCTTTAATGATTTATGGAAATATTAAATTTAAATTTTATTCAAATGTATTAAGCTTTGATTTAATGACTTAAAATATTTAAGGTAAATACGAATAACATCATATCTAATATTATCAACCTGCATTTAAATATTTTCATATTTAATCAAGCACTTTTATATGTTTTCTGTTGAAAGGTATGTTTTTATTCATCCACCTTTTTTTGTATACCTAATAAATATTTAAAGTTAATATTATTATCTTATAAAAAGTTAAACTATTTAAAACAATGAATGTTTAATTCTAAAACTAAGCTACAGGATATCCTATTAATATTTAATATTACGTACATACATATTTATTTCCATGTTTTCGAAAGCGTTTTATTATATTCTTTAGAATATTTTTTCGATTCCATTTTTTTTATTTTTCGCTTACAATTCATTTTTAATAAGTTTTCCTAATTGTTATGGAACTGCATCGTCCTGGGACGGCGCCGACCAGCTCTGGAATCCTCAGGGCGGAGTACCCCTAATGTCCATACAGCTTCCACAACATTAAACATCGATTACTATCGACGGCACACTATACAAATACTAACATCTCTAATAACGAAAAAGTAAACCAAAAAAAAGTTAACCAAAATAAACAAATCGGGACAAATACGACGGAAAAGTGGCACCCTGTGGTGCTCCTAGGGTCGCGAGGGAGGCTCCACCCATCGTTAGTGGCCGGAATCACTGCCAGGCGGTCTAAGACCGGTCCATCTCCCCCAACAGGTAAATATCTTACTCCATAATTTTCAATTTGCCTTCTAAAATTTAATAATTGCAACTTGTTTTCATTTCAGGTAAGGATGCTTCTTTATATGCGTGACCCTAAGCGCACTAGCGTTTTGGAAATAATACTAAGGGGTATTACACAGCGGTAGTACCGACAAGGTCGGGAAGCTAGGTACGGTCACCGCGGAACCAAATCTTCGCGCAGGCTTTGTTGGGACTGCTGCACCATTTGGGGCCACCTAATCCTGGGGAGCTCCGAGGAATGAGAAGGGACGTGCGTAAGTATATAGATATAAATGCCTATGGACCTGAATGTTTCCCTCACTTTTAGGGATTCCCGCGACCAAATTTGCGGAAGGACGGACGCAGGTAAATCCGCATTGATTGACAACGGTAAGTACAATTCACAAATGAAAGATTCTTAAATAACTAGTTATGTGTGCTTTAGCAGGTGTGGAGTTGGCGGTCCGGAGATCGGTACCACGCCTTGGTTTGGCCACTGTGGACCGCGACGTGGGAGAGGCCGCGTGGTGAAAGAGCACGGTCAGGGCAAAGACCAATATAATCACTAAGATGCGTAACGCCCATACATTGGTTTTGCAATATGCAGCTCGTTTTTTGGTGGCGACGAAAATTCCGCTCTCTCCGCTTGCATAAAGTTGAGAGCGTAAAAATCTAAAAATAGAATTGCACGAATAAGGAAGTGCGTATGTGTGCGTATTTGTTCGAGAAGACGATTTTCGTCCAGAAATCATTTCTGGACTAAGAAACTAATTGTGTGTCAAAAGAACTTCTGTGATTGAACAGGATGATTATTTAAATTGCATTTATGTATATATGGCAATGAAACTTGATGTAAAACTTTTTTATATACCTTAAAAATTAATATATGCATATTTAATTCATAGTTTCGTTTTACATTTTTAAATTAAAGCTAAAAACATAACTTTTAATACAAAAAATATAAAACTGCTTGATTAAATTTAAAAATATTTCAATAAAGTTTTATAGATTTGAATATACTATGATTGTTAAACAAAAACAAAGCGAACTATATTTAAATTGAATATATTTAAAGGATATTTAATTAAATATATTTCGCGTTTTTTTATCCATGTCTGTTTTTATTAACTTTAAAATGGAAATATTAAATTTAATTTTTATTCAAATATATTAAACTTTGATCTAATGACTTAAAAAAATTTAAGTAAATACGAATAACATCATATCTAATATTATCAACCTGCATTTAAATCTATTCTTATTTACTCAAGCAGTTTTATATGTTTTGTGTTAAAAGGTATGTTTTTATAATTAATTTAAATATATAAAACGAAACATTTAATTTAATATGCAGATATTCATTTTTATTTATCCATCGTTATTTTTGTATACCTAATAAATATTTAAAGCTAATATTATTATTTTATAAAAAGTTAAACTATTTATAATAACACGAATTGAATGCTTAATTATAAAACTAAGCTACAGGATATCCTATTTATATTTAATATTACGTACATACATATTTATAACTTTTTTTCAAGATGTCGAAAGCGTTTTGTAATATTTTTTAGAATGTTTTTTCGGTGCCATTTTTTTTAATTTTTCAATAAAATATTATTTATTTATTAGTGTCGCTTACAGTTCACCCAAAAGCACGCGTTTTACAAATCAAATTAAAAGGCGCAAAATCATTTAACCAAATTTATTATTCATAAGAAATACTAAAAATGGGTAATTTTTATAAAATGTATATATAATATTTAAGTATGTATTTGTATATTAACTATTTTAATTAGGTAGTATAATTAATATATAAACTATTTTAATTATTAAATAGTATATTCAATATATTGACTACTTAAATTATTTAAACCTTATTTGTTTCCCCTTTGGGTTTCTCTTTTTCTAAATAATTAAAATAGTTAATTTACAAATATTTATATAAATTTGATTTATATTATGATAATAATTTTATATAATGTTATTATAATACGTATAATATAAAAATATCCAATATTTTTTAATCCATATATTTAAAATACAATAAATATAAAAATATTCATCCTGTTCAATCGCAAAATTTCTGAGGCTCCTAAAAATCGTTCACACGTTGCATGCTGAATACCCTAATGACAATTATTCCAATGTGAAGTCATGTATGAAATAAATTATGTTATTTTTTTATACTTAGATATATTTGGTCATTACTAAAAAATATTATACATTCGAATAATTAGTAAATAAATTCTATATAAAGGCAATACAAAATAAGTAAGCTGCAGCGAATTTCTTCGCTTGTGAATACATGTGCACACATACATTCGTCGGCTGTCGAAGTATGCGTGCAAAGAGCGGCTGGCTTTAGAGCGCTCTCTCGCTGGCTTTTGGGCAGAGAGCGAAAATCCAGTTGAAAAGCCAGCACAAAAAATTCGTGTGCAAAAAAATCGTATGGCGTTACGCATCTTGGAGTTTATATTGGTCTTTGGTCAGGGTCGCGACGCTGCGCTGCTCGGGTAGTACGTGCCCGGAACGGACTCACCAAGGTAACGTGGAATTTTGTTTTGGTTAAATAACCTTACTGCCTGCGGCGGTTGCTGCGGCCGGTGGCTGTTGCTGCTGCCAGCGGCTGTTGCTGCTGCCAGCGGCTGTTGCTGCTAGTACTGTACTAGGGTCCCCGGTGGACCTAAAATGAATAAATTTCCACTTAATTCACCCACATCACTAGCACTTTTCGCACCCTTACTTTTTCTTGTATAAAATGAAACAAAAAAAAAATACAAAGAACTGCGTCTACATTGCTTTGATCTCCGGCAGCAACTAAACCCGATTCCTGACCTGCGCAATGTCATGCTCATCACGCCATATTCTCTTTCCCTCTCCCAAAAGTGGGTCATTGGACGAATCCAATGCCATCCTAGCCATACCCAGAGCGAACCGGGCTAGTTTAAATAGCTAGATAGACAAGGGCATGAGCAGAAGGGGGCGCCACTTCAGTAGGGGTTGCCACTCACCAAACTATCGATACCAAAAGCGAATACCTCCTTCTTAATTCTTCCAGCCGATTCCAACTTAAAATGCAACACCACGCAAGGATTTAGAGAGACGCCTCCGAACCATGGCCACTCGACGAAATCATTGGGAGCGGTTCCAAACGGTGCCCTACGCGGGGCCCACGCTTGCCGGGAAGTAGTGCCTTTGTTTTTTTCTCTTGCGCTCCTTTACTTTGTGCTACCTTTTTTTACATTATACCCGGATGTCCTTGGCGTGATACACCAGTATCCGACGTCCTTGAAGATCCTCCAGCTCGTAAGCATTGTTGCCGACTGCTTTCACCACCCGAGCTTTGAGGAACTTCCGAGCAAACTTCGCGTTAAAGGCACTTTTGAAGTCGCTGAGGGCGAAGTTGCGGCGATACACTTCCTGCCCTGGCTTCGCAAGGAACGTCCGAGCTCTCTGGTCGTACTGCTGGCGACTTCGCTCGAGATTCATCTGCAGCTTGGCCTGGATCACTTTGAGCTTGTCGACTGTTCCCATCCCAGCAATCTCATGGTCGCACAGGGATTTAAACTTTCTCGCCCACTTGTAGCTGGCCCCGTTCAAAAACATGTGATGACCGAAAACCGTGAGGAAGGGCGTTTCGCCAGTTGCTGCGTGTATCGCGTTGCGAAGAGCCATTTGACGTAAACTGTCGACCGTTGTCCGAGTGAATGATTTCCGGGACCCCGAACTTGTAGAATACCTCGTGGATGAGGAAATCTACCACGCCGGCGGCCGAGGCTTCCTTCATGGCCTTCAGAAACGTGCACTTCGAAAAATGGTCGACGACAATGAAGATCCATGCGTGGCCCTTCTTCGACCTCGGATATTTTCCTAGAAAATCTATGTACAGTTTCTGAAATGGCTGCTCAGTCTAGACTCTTTCCCCAATATTCGCAAATTCGGCGCCTTGGACTCCTTACAGACATCACATCCGCGTACGAACGCTCGGACTTGCAGCACCATGCCTGGCCAGTAGAACTGCCGCCGTAGGATTTCCAGAGTCTTTCCCATGCCGCCATGAGTTGCTGAGACTCTCTTGAAGATGAGGCCATCCTCGATCTTCAAGTCCGGTAAGCTCTCCACATCCTTCACTAACTCGAGGTAATCTTCTCCAGCGAACTCGGTGGTTTCGAACCCCAACAAATCCGTCGGATTCACTACGAGCTCCTCCACACACCGTGAAAGGGTGTCTGCCACGACGTTCTCGTTTCCTTTTCGGTGCTCGATGTTGAAGTGGAATCCTTGAAGCTGCAGTGACCACCTCGCCAACCGTCCTGACAGATCCTTCATGGACATGAGCCACTTCAAGCTGGCATGGTCCGTGATGAAGGTGAATGGCATCCACTCTTTCTCGGTCACGGTGTAATTTACCTGATGTTTATTCATGCTGGCCGAGAAAAAGGCAATTGGCTGCTCTTGTCCGTCGTCGTCTCGCTGGAAAAGCAACGCCCGACGTGTGACGCATCGCACTAAATAAAGAACCGTCTCTTGAAGTCCGCATGCACCAGGACTGGTGCAGTCGATAACGCCATCTTTAAGGACTCTACAGTTAGCTGAGCCTCTGGACTCAATGAAAACTTCGAGTTTCCAGTTTTCTTCAGCGATTCAGTGAGCGGGGCGGCCAACGTTGCGAAGTTCTTTATGAACCGGCGGTACCATCCTGCAGTCCCAAGAAACGTTCTCACCTCCTTCATCGTCCTAGGCTCTGGCATCCTCCTGATCGCTGCTATCGCTGGATCCATCCGTAGACGACCTCCACCAACGATAAAACACAGGTAGGTCAACGATTTGAAGCAAAACTTTGACTTACTCATACCGATGGTTAATCCCGCTGCTTTCAGGCATTCTGCGACTCGCCGAAGGTACCTGAAATAAAGAACCGTCTCTTGAAGTCCGCATGTACCACGACTGGTGCAGTCGTTAACGCCATCTTTAAGGACTCTACAGCTAGCTGGGCCTCTGGGCTCAATGAAAACTTCGAGTTTCCAGTTTTCTTCAGTGATTCAGTAAGCGGGGCGGCCAACGTTGCGAAGTTCTTTATGAACCGGCGGTACCATCCTGCAGTCCCAAGAAACGCTCTCACCTCCTTCATCGTCCTAGGCTCTGGCATCCTGATCGCTGCTACTCGTGCTGGATCCATCCGTGGACGACCTCCACCAATGATAAAACCCAGGTAGGTCAACGATTTGAAGCAAAACTTTGACATACTCATACCGATGGTTAATCCCGCTGCTTTCAGGCATTCTGCGACTCGCCGAAGGTACCTGAAATGGGTCTGGATATCTGGAGCCAGTATCAGCAGATCATCTAGGTAGACAAAGACGTTAGAACGGATCTTAGCTGGGATCACTTGGTCCATGAGTCTCACCAACCGCTGCGTCGCGTTGCAAAGTCCGAATGGCAACACTGGAACTGGAAGAGAGGCCGACCAGGAACCGTAAAGGCCGTCAGTTCCTTGCTTTTCGGGTCCAACTCGAACTCAAGTTAATCACGATGCGAACGGAAAAGTGTTAAAAAACTTTTAAAGGTGTAGAAACGTTAAAAAGATTTGAGTAAACCCCGGTGGTTTCAATAAGAAAAAATGAAAATTCGGAGCGCAAAACAAAATTACGACCGTTCATGTGAAGAGTTGTGCTTTATTTTCGTAGTGAATGTTTCACTCTTCACTGTCAAGAAGAAATTCTCAGAGTTGCCCAGAAAAATTTCGCCTAACTATCGCAAAAAGAGTCCGTCCATTTAGATGGAGAACTAAATGGGAAATTTTCGGAACGGCAAAATATTATGGACCATCCGTTCAACGGATCTCTGTGAGAAGACGCTTTAAGAATATATTTTAAGGGCCTTTTCCTGCAGCGACTTTTCTTAAATTTTAAGCTTTCAGCAGACTGGCAACGCTATGCAATTGTATGTTATATTTGTTTGTTGATCTGAGTACCGGGGTGAAAAAGGGACTGCCTTTTGGCATCTGTTTGCCTCTCGCGATATTGTCGATCTAAGTACTAACTTTAAGGGATACACCGGCAAATGTCGCATGGAAACGAGCGGTTAGGAATGAAAACCCACCAGCAATGAGGAACCAAAGACCAATACAATCTCCAATATGGATTTGCAATATGCAGCTTGTCTTTTGGTGATGGCGAAAATTCCGCTCTCTCGGCTCGCACAAAGTTGAGAGCGTAAAAATCTAAAAAGAGAATGCTCTTGCTTGTGTGAGTAAACACAACGAATAAGCAAGTGCGTATGTGTGCGTACTTGTTTGAGAAGACGATTTCCGGCCAGACATCATTTCTGGGCTAAGAAATTAATTGTGTGTCAAAAGAACTTCTTTGATTGAACAGGATGTTTATTTAAATTGCATTTATGTATATATGGCAATGAAGCTTAATGTAAAACTTTTGCATACACCTTCATTAACTTTAAAATGGAAATATTAAATTTAATTTTTATTCAAATATATTAAATTTTGCTTTAATGATTTATGGAAATATTAAATTTAAATTTTATTCAAATGTATTAAGCTTTGATTTAATGACTTAAAATATTTAAGGTAAATACGAATAACATCATATCTAATATTATCAATGGCGTTACGCATCTTGGAGTTTATATTGGTCTTTGGTCAGGGTCGCGACGCTGCGCTGCTCGGGTAGTACGTGCCCGGAACGGACTCACCAAGGTAACGTGGAATTTTGTTTTGGTTAAATAACCTTACTGCCTGCGGCGGTTGCTGCGGCCGGTGGCTGTTGCTGCTGCCAGCGGCTGTTGCTGCTGCCAGCGGCTGTTGCTGCTAGTACTGTACTAGGGTCCCCGGTGGACCTAAAATGAATAAATTTCCACTTAATTCACCCACATCACTAGCACTTTTCGCACCCTTACTTTTTCTTGTATAAAATGAAAAAAAAAAAAATACAAAGAACTGCGTCTACATTGCTTTGATCTCCGGCAGCAACTAAACCCGATTCCTGACCTGCGCAATGTCATGCTCATCACGCCATATTCTCTTTCCCTCTCCCAAAAGTGGGTCATTGGACGAATCCAATGCCATCCTAGCCATACCCAGAGCGAACCGGGCTAGTTTAAATAGCTAGATAGACAAGGGCATGAGCAGAAGGGGGCGCCACTTCAGTAGGGGTTGCCACTCACCAAACTATCGATACCAAAAGCGAATACCTCCTTCTTAATTCTTCCAGCCGATTCCAACTTAAAATGCAACACCACGCAAGGATTTAGAGAGACGCCTCCGAACCATGGCCACTCGACGAAATCATTGGGAATGCGGTTCCAAACGGTGCCCTACGCGGGGCCCACGCTTGCCGGGAAGTAGTGCCTTTGTTTTTTTCTCTTGCGCTCCTTTACTTTGTGCTACCTTTTTTTACATTATACCCGGATGTCCTTGGCGTGATACACCAGTATCCGACGTCCTTGAAGATCCTCCAGCTCTTAAGCATTGTTGCCGACTGCTTTCACCAACCGAGCTTTTAGAAACTTCCGAGCAAACTTCGCGTTAAAGGCACTTTTGAAGTCGCTGAGGGCGAAGTTGCGGCGATACACTTCCTGCCCTGGCTTCGCAAGGAACGTCCGAGCTCTCTGGTCGTACTGCTGGCGACTTCGCTCGTACGACTTTTCGAGATTCATCTGCAGCTTGGCCTGGATCACTTTGAGCTTGTCGACTGTTCCCATCCCAGCAATCTCATGGTCGCACAGGGATTTAAACTTTCTCGCCCACTTGTAGGCTGGCCCCGTTCAAAAACATGTGATGACCGAAAACCGTGAGGAAGGGCGTTTCGCCAGTTGCTGCGTGTATCGCGTTGCGAAGAGCCATTTGACGTAAACTGTCGACCGTTGTCCGAGTGAATGATTTCCGGGACCCCGAACTTGTAGAATACCTCGTGGATGAGGAAATCTACCACGCCGGCGGCCGAGGCTTCCTTCATGGCCTTCAGAAACGTGCACTTCGAAAAATGGTCGACGACAATGAAGATCCATGCGTGGCCCTTCTTCGACCTCGGATATTTTCCTAGAAAATCTATGTACAGTTTCTGAAATGGCTGCTCAGTCTAGACTCTTTCCCCAATATTCGCAAATTCGGCGCCTTGGACTCCTTACAGACATCACATCCGCGTACGAACGCTCGGACTTGCAGCACCATGCCTGGCCAGTAGAACTGCCGCCGTAGGATTTCCAGAGTCTTTCCCATGCCGCCATGAGTTGCTGAGACTCTCTTGAAGATGAGGCCATCCTCGATCTTCAAGTCCGGTAAGCTCTCCACATCCTTCACTAACTCGAGGTAATCTTCTCCAGCGAACTCGGTGGTTTCGAACCCCAACAAATCCGTCGGATTCACTACGAGCTCCTCCACACACCGTGAAAGGGTGTCTGCCACGACGTTCTCGTTTCCTTTTCGGTGCTCGATGTTGAAGTGGAATCCTTGAAGCTGCAGTGACCACCTCGCCAACCGTCCTGACAGATCCTTCATGGACATGAGCCACTTCAAGCTGGCATGGTCCGTGATGAAGGTGAATGGCATCCACTCTTTCTCGGTCACGGTGTAATTTACCTGATGTTTATTCATGCTGGCCGAGAAAAAGGCAATTGGCTGCTCTTGTCCGTCGTCGTCTCGCTGGAAAAGCAACGCCCGACGTGTGACGCATCGCACTAAATAAAGAACCGTCTCTTGAAGTCCGCATGCACCAGGACTGGTGCAGTCGATAACGCCATCTTTAAGGACTCTACAGTTAGCTGAGCCTCTGGACTCAATGAAAACTTCGAGTTTCCAGTTTTCTTCAGCGATTCAGTGAGCGGGGCGGCCAACGTTGCGAAGTTCTTTATGAACCGGCGGTACCATCCTGCAGTCCCAAGAAACGTTCTCACCTCCTTCATCGTCCTAGGCTCTGGCATCCTGATCGCTGCTACTCGTGCTGGATCCATCCGTGGACGACCTCCACCAATGATAAAACCCAGGTAGGTCAACGATTTGAAGCAAAACTTTGACATACTCATACCGATGGTTAATCCCGCTGCTTTCAGGCATTCTGCGACTCGCCGAAGGTACCTGAAATGGGTCTGGATATCTGGAGCCAGTATCAGCAGATCATCTAGGTAGACAAAGACGTTAGAACGGATCTTAGCTGGGATCACTTGGTCCATGAGTCTCACCAACCGCTGCGTCGCGTTGCAAAGTCCGAATGGCAACACTGGAACTGGAAGAGAGGCCGACCAGGAACCGTAAAGGCCGTCAGTTCCTTGCTTTTCGGGTCCAACTCGAACTCAAGTTAATCACGATGCGAACGGAAAAGTGTTAAAAAACTTTTAAAGGTGTAGAAACGTTAAAAAGATTTGAGTAAACCCCGGTGGTTTCAATAAGAAAAAATGAAAATTCGGAGCGCAAAACAAAATTACGACCGTTCATGTGAAGAGTTGTGCTTTATTTTCGTAGTGAATGTTTCACTCTTCACTGTCAAGAAGAAATTCTCAGAGTTGCCCAGAAAAAATTTCGCCTAACTATCGCAAAAAAGAGTCCGTCCATTTAGATGGAGAACTAAATGGGAAATTTTCGGAACGGCAAAATATTATGGACCATCCGTTCAACGGATCTCTGTGAGAAGACGCTTTAAGAATATATTTTAAGGGCCTTTTCCTGCAGCGACTTTTCTTAAATTTTAAGCTTTCAGCAGACTGGCAACGCTATGCAATTGTATGTTATATTTGTTTGTTGATCTGAGTACCGGGGTGAAAAAGGGACTGCCTTTTGGCATCTGTTTGCCTCTCGCGATATTGTCGATCTAAGTACTAACTTTAAGGGATACACCGGCAAATGTCGCATGGAAACGAGCGGTTAGGAATGAAAACCCACCAGCAATGAGGAACCAAAGACCAATACAATCTCCAATATGGATTTGCAATATGCAGCTTGTCTTTTGGTGATGGCGAAAATTCCGCTCTCTCGGCTCGCACAAAGTTGAGAGCGTAAAAATCTAAAAAGAGAATGCTCTTGCTTGTGTGAGTAAACACAACGAATAAGCAAGTGCGTATGTGTGCGTACTTGTTTGAGAAGACGATTTCCGGCCAGACATCATTTCTGGGCTAAGAAATTAATTGTGTGTCAAAAGAACTTCTTTGATTGAACAGGATGTTTATTTAAATTGCATTTATGTATATATGGCAATGAAGCTTAATGTAAAACTTTTGCATACACCTTCATTAACTTTAAAATGGAAATATTAAATTTAATTTTTATTCAAATATATTAAATTTTGCTTTAATGATTTATGGAAATATTAAATTTAAATTTTATTCAAATGTATTAAGCTTTGATTTAATGACTTAAAATATTTAAGGTAAATACGAATAACATCATATCTAATATTATCAACCTGCATTTAAATATTTTCATATTTAATCAAGCACTTTTATATGTTTTCTGTTGAAAGGTATGTTTTTATTCATCCACCTTTTTTGTATACCTAATAAATATTTAAAGTTAATATTATTATCTTATAAAAAGTTAAACTATTTAAAACAATGAATGTTTAATTCTAAAACTAAGCTACAGGATATCCTATTAATATTTAATATTACGTACATACATATTTATTTCCATGTTTTCGAAAGCGTTTTATTATATTCTTTAGAATATTTTTTCGATTCCATTTTTTTTATTTTTCGCTTACAATTCATTTTTAATAAGTTTTCCTAATTGTTATGGAACTGCATCGTCCTGGGACGGCGCCGACCAGCTCTGGAATCCTCAGGGCGGAGTACCCCTAATGTCCATACAGCTTCCACAACATTAAACATCGATTACTATCGACGGCACACTATACAAATACTAACATCTCTAATAACGAAAAAGTAAACAAAAAAAAAGTTAACCAAAATAAACAAATCGGGACAAATACGACGGAAAAGTGGCACCCTGTGGTGCTCCTAGGGTCGCGAGGGAGGCTCCACCCATCGTTAGTGGCCGGAATCACTGCCAGGCGGTCTAAGACCGGTCCATCTCCCCCAACAGGTAAATATCTTACTCCATAATTTTCAATTTGCCTTCTAAAATTTAATAATTGCAACTTGTTTTCATTTCAGGTAAGGATGCTTCTTTATATGCGTGACCCTAAGCGCACTAGCGTTTTGGAAATAATACTAAGGGGTATTACACAGCGGTAGTACCGACAAGGTCGGGAAGCTAGGTACGGTCACCGCGGAACCAAATCTTCGCGCAGGCTTTGTTGGGACTGCTGCACCATTTGGGGCCACCTAATCCTGGGGAGCTCCGAGGAATGAGAAGGGACGTGCGTAAGTATATAGATATAAATGCCTATGGACCTGAATGTTTCCCTCACTTTTAGGGATTCCCGCGACCAAATTTGCGGAAGGACGGACGCAGGTAAATCCGCATTGATTGACAACGGTAAGTACAATTCACAAATGAAAGATTCTTAAATAACTAGTTATGTGTGCTTTAGCAGGTGTGGAGTTGGCGGTCCGGAGATCGGTACCACGCCTTGGTTTGGCCACTGTGGACCGCGACGTGGGAGAGGCCGCGTGGTGAAAGAGCACGGTCAGGGCAAAGACCAATATAATCACTAAGATGCGTAACGCCCATACATTGGTTTTGCAATATGCAGCTCGTTTTTTGGTGGCGACGAAAATTCCGCTCTCTCCGCTTGCATAAAGTTGAGAGCGTAAAAATCTAAAAATAGAATTGCACGAATAAGGAAGTGCGTATGTGTGCGTATTTGTTCGAGAAGACGATTTTCGTCCAGAAATCATTTCTGGACTAAGAAACTAATTGTTGTGTCAAAAGAACTTCTATGATTGAATAGGATGATTATTTAAATTGCATTTATGTATATATGGCAATGAAGCTTGATGTAAAACTTTTTTATATACCTTAAAAATTAATATATGCATATTTAATTCATAGTTTCGTTTTACATTTTTAAATTAAAGCTAAAAACATAACTTTTAATACAAAAAATATAAAACTGCTTGATTAAATTTAAAAATATTTCAATAAAGTTTTATAGATTTGAATATACTATGATTGTTAAACAAAAACAAAGCGAACTATATTTAAATTGAATATATTTAAAGGATATTTAATTAAATATATTTCGCGTTTTTTTATCCATGTCTGTTTTTATTAACTTTAAAATGGAAATATTAAATTTAATTTTTATTCAAATATATTAAACTTTGATCTAATGACTTAAAAAAATTTAAGTAAATACGAATAACATCATATCTAATATTATCAACCTGCATTTAAATCTATTCTTATTTACTCAAGCAGTTTTATATGTTTTGTGTTAAAAGGTATGTTTTTATAATTAATTTAAATATATAAAACGAAACATTTAATTTAATATGCAGATATTCATTTTTATTTATCCATCGTTATTTTTGTATACCTAATAAATATTTAAAGCTAATATTATTATTTTATAAAAAGTTAAACTATTTATAATAACACGAATTGAATGCTTAATTATAAAACTAAGCTACAGGATATCCTATTTATATTTAATATTACGTACATACATATTTATAACTTTTTTCAAGATGTCGAAAGCGTTTTGTAATATTTTTTAGAATGTTTTTTCGGTGCCATTTTTTTTTAAATTTTTCAATAAAATATTATTTATTTATTAGTGTCGCTTACAATTCACCCAAAAGCACGCGTTTTACAAATCAAATTAAAAGGCGCAAAATCATTTAACCAAATTTATTATTCATAAGAAATACTAAAAATGGGTAATTTTTATAAAATGTATATATAATATTTAAGTATGTATTTGTATATTAACTATTTTAATTAGGTAGTATAATTAATATATAAACTATTTTAATTATTAAATAGTATATTCAATATATTGACTACTTAAATTATTTAAACCTTATTTGTTTCCCCTTTGGGTTTCTCTTTTTCTAAATAATTAAAATAGTTAATTTACAAATATTTATATAAATTTGATTTATATTATGATAATAATTTTATATAATGTTATTATAATACGTATAATATAAAAATATCCAATATTTTTTAATCCATATATTTAAAATACAATAAATATAAAAATATTCATCCTGTTCAATCGCAAAATTTCTGAGGCTCCTAAAAATCGTTCACACGTTGCATGCTGAATACCCTAATGACAATTATTCCAATGTGAAGTCATGTATGAAATAAATTATGTTATTTTTTTATACTTAGATATATTTGGTCATTACTAAAAAATATTATACATTCGAATAATTAGTAAATAAATTCTATATAAAGGCAATACAAAATAAGTAAGCTGCAGCGAATTTCTTCGCTTGTGAATACATGTGCACACATACATTCGTCGGCTGTCGAAGTATGCGTGCAAAGAGCGGCTGGCTTTAGAGCGCTCTCTCGCTGGCTTTTGGGCAGAGAGCGAAAAGCCAGTTGAAAAGCCAGCACAAAAAATTCGTGTGCAAAAAAATCGTATGGCGTTACGCATCTTGGAGTTTATATTGGTCTTTGGTCAGGGTCGCGACGCTGCGCTGCTCGGGTAGTACGTGCCCGGAACGGACTCACCAAGGTAACGTGGAATTTTGTTTTGGTTAAATAACCTTACTGCCTGCGGCGGTTGCTGCGGCCGGTGGCTGTTGCTGCTGCCAGCGGCTGTTGCTGCTGCCAGCGGCTGTTGCTGCTAGTACTGTACTAGGGTCCCCGGTGGACCTAAAATGAATAAATTTCCACTTAATTCACCCACATCACTAGCACTTTTCGCACCCTTACTTTTTCTTGTATAAAATGAAACAAAAAAAAAAATACAAAGAACTGCGTCTACATTGCTTTGATCTCCGGCAGCAACTAAACCCGATTCCTGACCTGCGCAATGTCATGCTCATCACGCCATATTCTCTTTCCCTCTCCCAAAAGTGGGTCATTGGACGAATCCAATGCCATCCTAGCCATACCCAGAGCGAACCGGGCTAGTTTAAATAGCTAGATAGACAAGGGCATGAGCAGAAGGGGGCGCCACTTCAGTAGGGGTTGCCACTCACCAAACTATCGATACCAAAAGCGAATACCTCCTTCTTAATTCTTCCAGCCGATTCCAACTTAAAATGCAACACCACGCAAGGATTTAGAGAGACGCCTCCGAACCATGGCCACTCGACGAAATCATTGGGAGCGGTTCCAAACGGTGCCCTACGCGGGGCCCACGCTTGCCGGGAAGTAGTGCCTTTGTTTTTTTCTCTTGCGCTCCTTTACTTTGTGCTACCTTTTTTTACATTATACCCGGATGTCCTTGGCGTGATACACCAGTATCCGACGTCCTTGAAGATCCTCCAGCTCGTAAGCATTGTTGCCGACTGCTTTCACCACCCGAGCTTTGAGGAACTTCCGAGCAAACTTCGCGTTAAAGGCACTTTTGAAGTCGCTGAGGGCGAAGTTGCGGCGATACACTTCCTGCCCTGGCTTCGCAAGGAACGTCCGAGCTCTCTGGTCGTACTGCTGGCGACTTCGCTCGTACGACTTTTCGAGATTCATCTGCAGCTTGGCCTGGATCACTTTGAGCTTGTCGACTGTTCCCATCCCAGCAATCTCATGGTCGCACAGGGATTTAAACTTTCTCGCCCACTTGTAGCTGGCCCCGTTCAAAAACATGTGATGACCGAAAACCGTGAGGAAGGGCGTTTCGCCAGTTGCTGCGTGTATCGCGTTGCGAAGAGCCATTTGACGTAAACTGTCGACCGTTGTCCGAGTGAATGATTTCCGGGACCCCGAACTTGTAGAATACCTCGTGGATGAGGAAATCTACCACGCCGGCGGCCGAGGCTTCCTTCATGGCCTTCAGAAAACATGCGTGGCCCTTCTTCGACCTCGGATATTTTCCTAGAAAATCTATGTACAGTTTCTGAAATGGCTGCTCAGTCTAGACTCTTTCCCCAATATTCGCAAATTCGGCGCCTTGGACTCCTTACAGACATCACATCCGCGTACGAACGCTCGGACTTGCAGCACCATGCCTGGCCAGTAGAACTGCCGCCGTAGGATTTCCAGAGTCTTTCCCATGCCGCCATGAGTTGCTGAGACTCTCTTGAAGATGAGGCCATCCTCGATCTTCAAGTCCGGTAAGCTTTCCACGTTACTCTCCACATCCTTCACTAACTCGAGGTAATCTTCTCCAGCGAACTCGGTGGTTTCGAACCCCAACAAATCCGTCGGATTCACTACGAGCTCCTCCACACACCGTGAAAGGGTGTCTGCCACGACGTTCTCGTTTCCTTTTCGGTGCTCGATGTTGAAGTGGAATCCTTGAAGCTGCAGTGACCACCTCGCCAACCGTCCTGACAGATCCTTCATGGACATGAGCCACTTCAAGCTGGCATGGTCCGTGATGAAGGTGAATGGCATCCACTCTTTCTCGGTCACGGTGTAATTTACCTGATGTTTATTCATGCTGGCCGAGAAAAAGGCAATTGGCTGCTCTTGTCCGTCGTCGTCTCGCTGGAAAAGCAACGCCCGACGTGTGACGCATCGCACTAAATAAAGAACCGTCTCTTGAAGTCCGCATGCACCAGGACTGGTGCAGTCGTTAACGCCATCTTTAAGGACTCTACAGTTAGCTGAGCCTCTGGACTCAATGAAAACTTCGAGTTTCCAGTTTTCTTCAGCGATTCAGTGAGCGGGGCGGCCAACGTTGCGAAGTTCTTTATGAACCGGCGGTACCATCCTGCAGTCCCAAGAAACGTTCTCACCTCCTTCATCGTCCTAGGCTCTGGCATCCTCCTGATCGCTGCTATCGCTGGATCCATCCGTAGACGACCTCCACCAACGATAAAACACAGGTAGGTCAACGATTTGAAGCAAAACTTTGACTTACTCATACCGATGGTTAATCCCGCTGCTTTCAGGCATTCTGCGACTCGCCGAAGGTACCTGAAATGGGTCTGGATATCTGGAGCCAGTATCAGCAGATCATCTAGGTAGACGAAGACGTTGGAACGGATCTCAGCTGGGATCACTCGGTCCATGAGTCTCACCAACCGCTGCGCCGCGTTGCAAATTCCGAAGGGCATCATCCGGAACTGGTAGAGAGGCCGACCAGGAACCGTAAAGGCCGTCAGTTTTCGGGTCCAACTCGATCTGCCAAAATGCGAACTTTAAGTCCACGCTGGATATGTAAAACGTTTGGTCGATTCTGGACAGGATTCCGTCGATACTAGGCAGCGGGTAAGCGTCTTTGACGGTCTGATTGTTCAATTTGCGGGCGTCTAAGCAGTACCGATATTTTCCAGGTCTCGACACTACTGTCGTCCGGTTGCTCCATGCTCTCCTCGATGACTCCGAGCGCTAGCATCTTGTCCACCTCATCCTCGACAACCTACTGCTTCGCTGGAGACATGGGATATGACCGATTCTTAAAGACCTTGGCTCCCTCAATCAGCTCGATCGTGTGCGTTTCCAGATTGGTCGTTCCCAGACCATCCAGGATTCGGAATCCGGCTTTTCCTCGTTGTCATCGTCCTGTTTGGCGTAGTGCTCCATATCCCTAGCGTGGATTTCGTCTGCCTTCCTCACGCTTTCCGGGTCGCTGTGGCCTATCACCGCCGGAGCCAAGCCAATCGCCTGCCAGAAGTCAACTCCAAAATAGGCCTCCTGCTCCAGGTAAGGAAATATGTATATATATATATGTCCTCTGTACTCCACAGGTAGTTCGACGCGTCCTATAATCGAACGGTCCTCTCCAGACGCCGTGAGGACTACGGACAGGTATTTCTGGACAGGCACATCCAACGCCTGGACAAGTGGGGTTAGGATTCGGACTTCAGCGAATGGTCGAGGGTGTCCCGTTCCACTACGCTTCACAGCGGCAACCACTTCTCGTCTCCTCGCTCGTCTCTTCCGGAATCGATCCCTGGCCATCTGGACTTTCCGAGACACCAATCTCATCCCGCTCAATTGATGGTTGAAGAAAATTCTGTTCCTGGTCTCCAAGTACCGACGCATTCTCTCCTCATAAGGTAAGTATTTTAAACTGTGCTTATTCCTACTCGTACATACTAAGCCTTTTGTTATTCCTAGAACATTTACTCCTTCGCGGGGCTCTTGTCTGGACGCATCCTTCCCGCCCTCGGATCGCCCAGCCGACAGTTTTCCGCGCAATCCGGACATTTCGGAGACACGGTACCTGGCCTTCCACATCGGTAGCAGAACAGGCGCCGTTCTGTTGCCGGCTCCGCAATTCCAGCAGCCCGCCCGGAACGGATTCCTGGTCTTGGCCCGCAGCTCATCCACCTCCAGCCCATCCGGATCCTCCTCCGCTTGCGAAAGCACGGCCTCGCTCACTCTGGGTTTTTCGCCGCAATCAAAGCGCGATTGCTGCCCGTACGTGGCGCTGCTGCATCGCATGGACATAATCCTCCACGGCTTCTCCCGGCTGCTGCTCCCTCTGCAGCAGCTGATGCATCTGGTCGTGCTCCGTCTGGTGTCCTCGGAACCTATACATCAGCGCGGCACGCAGCTGTGGCCATCTGTCCACCCTGCAGTGACGCACGTGGACCCAATACCACTCGCGTGCCCGTCCGGTTAGCAGCACAAGGAAATGGCGGAGCACCTCCTGCCAAGGGTACTGGTACTGCCGCTGCAGGAACTCGAGCCGGACCAGAAAATCCTCCTCCGAGTTTCACTCGTTCTTGCCATCAAAAGCAACGCCCCACCGCTCCATGCGAACCTGTTGGCTGCCGCCACCTGGCCCTGTATTGGCATATAAGCTTTGGTGGAACCCTTGGTGGCGGTGGACGGGAGCCAATCGTGCTTGCTGATGGTGCAGTCTTCGGAATTGCGCCTTTCTGGACCAGACTAGGAGCCTGTGGTGCCCCCGTGTCTATCCAACCCGGATGCTGGTCCTGATCGGTATGATTCCCCTGTGGAAGCTGCGGCCGCTGAGCAGCAGGCCTTAACACCTCGTTTATCAGCTTCATCATTTCCAAGAAGCCACCTCGGATTTCATCCTTAAAGGACTGGCCGACGCCGGACTCCTGAGCCTTTCGATGGGTCTCTTCCGCCTGGGTCAAAACTACGTTAACGGCCGACCTCGTCGCGTTGTCCAGAAACCCCTCCTGGGTACGGTCATCCTTTCCGTCGATCTGTAGAAGCTGGTTCGCCCCCGAGTGCACTTGCTCCAGAACTAGATGTTGCGTGGGATCTGTTTCCACCTACTGTTCCTTGCGCAGCTCCTGACGAAGACGACCCAACGGAGTCCTTGGCAGTCCCATCGATATACGAGGCTGTTAGGCCCCGGCAACCTCATCTACATCGGCGGACCACAAATTCTCATTTCCCTCGGCCGGAAGAACCTTCGATCGGAGATCGTAATTAGACGGCATCGTTGTATCGCCCAAAACAACAAAACAAAAATTTACCTATCTCCTCAAGGGTTCATATATCCTACCATAAACAAATCACCATAAGAAATAAATACTTAAGAAGAAAAATAAATATAATAACGACCAGTAAATAATAAATAAAAAGATAAATATATAAATATATATACATGTAAGAACAGATAATAATTATTGAAACAAAATTTTAAATAAATAAATAAATGTATAATTTTAGGAAAGATATTTATAAATTTTTTATTAAATAAATAAATACTTGGGAAAATGAATAAATAATATAAATAAATAAATATATAAATAAATAATATATTATATTAATGATTTTTCTTGCTTCTTTACAGATTTGAATTAGGGGAGATGGAACCGGTCACCAGCCGGTGGACTCCGTGCCGAAAACTTTTTAATTTTTTGTATTTCCCGTCATATGCCCTGCCACACGCCGCTCGTCAACTGGACTGGCTATCAACTATGTTGATAGCCGCCAGTTAAGGATATCGGCTGCTCGTTGACTCCTATTTGATTTGTTTTCGCGCGTATGTTTTGATTCTCAGGTAGTGGTGATCGTGCAGCGCGTGTCCATCACGGGTCACGATCACACATTTAAGTTCAAAACCGAGATGAAAAATTAAACACACCCACGAAACCAAAACAAAGGATCAACTTCAACTCTCACAACAAAAATATAACAAAACAAATTATGTTTGTTGGCGACCTTTGATTTATGTTTAATTTTTAAGTTTTCCGGCTCGAGGTCAACAATTGAAAAATTTTAAATAAAAGTTTTTAAATTTTATTTTTTTCCATTATATTTCGTTTGCACTTCGGCAACCGTCTTCAAGGCAACTATAATCAACATAAAAATTACTTTACATCAAAATAAATAACTAACTAAACCCTACCAATTTTATCACAGTTTTTGATCACAGATTTAGCTATCTGCAGATGCAAATCTCCTCCCTTTTGGGCCAAGCACCCGCAGGTCACCGCTGCTTCTGCGATCTGTGACCAGGAGCAAATTGCCTCCAGTCTTGGAGCCTTGGAGCCTCCTGCCTGCTCAAAATCCTACCGTGCTCTCTTAATTTTCCTCCAGCCCACCACCTCCGATGCAGTTGCATGCAACTTTGTATTGCCCTGCAAGTCACCGGCTGAGGCGAAAAGAAAAAGGCGAACTTTTGAGACGCCGCCGTCCGACACTTTATATTTATACCCGTTACTCGTAGAGTAAAAGGGTATATTGTATTCGTGCAAAAGTATGTAACAGGTAGAAGGAAGCGTTTCCGTATAAAGTATATATATTCTTGTTCAGGATCACTAGCCGAGTCGATCTAGCCATGTCCGTCTGTCCGTCTGTCTGTCCGTCCGTATGAACGCTGAGATCTCGGAAACTATAAAAGCTAGAAGATTGGCATTTTGCATGTAGATTTTAGGAGTTCCTACGCAGTGCAAGTTTGTTTCAAAATGGTTCCACCACCCCTCTGACGCCCACAAGCCATAAGCTGTGGCCACAGTTTTGATGCTATTATGAAAATTTTAATTGGTATGTATTTGTTTCGTCAATAGCTATCGATTGGCCTAATAAAAGTTTGCCACGCCCACTCTAACGCCCAAAACTCATTAAACGCTTAAGCCTGGCTAGCGCCTACATTTCCGCCTTTCAATACAATAGCGCCATCTAACGGATGACTTTGGAACAGCTGGTTAAGGTGCTCAACAGAGTCGATAAGGATTAAGGATTCTCGATAAGGATTTCTATTAAAGGATGTTTAGGTCAGTGGCCCACTGCATCGGCGCTGGTCACTGAGCTCTCCGAGCTTTCGCTCTCGCCCCTCTTGCGCTCCCTCGCTCGCCTCTCGCAACGTCCGCGCTCCAGAGTGCGAACTTTGGGACGGCCGCTGCCGATCTCCCGCTCTCGCTTCAACGGAGTAAAGCGGGCGGGAGCGCGGTTTTAGTTTTAAGTTCTTCTAGTCTCTTGTATGCAGCTGAACTAAATACATTGAACTATACCACGACGCCCCCGACTTCTTCATTTTTTTTCATCTTCCATTACGTTTGCGCCGTGGGAATCTGTGCTGTGCCTCAAGTGCTTTTTGTGGAAGGATCGCCCCCTACAATCATTTTGGTCCATTCGAGCCGGATAAGGATATCCTTCTGCCATTCGACCAGCAGCTCCTGTGATTTCTTCCGCAAAAAAGATAAGTACGAGCATTTTCCGACTCCCTCTCGCTGCCGGTCTTTAGCAGTGGTTCGAACATTAAATTTCGTTCACACTGCAGTAAGATTTTTTTCGTGTCAACTCCACGTCCGAGTTTTCCTGACACAACGACTGTCGAGAAATTTAACATTCCTTCAATTCCAAAAAAATTTTCTATCCGTCTCCGCTTTGTGTGCGTCGCCATACTCCTTACAGTTTCCCTTTCGTTCCCCGTTGTACATCAACTTGCCAACGGTCAAGGCATACATACGTGCATCCAGACATACACATACACGCGCGTGACAACTTGTGTACATAGAGCAGTGCAATTCTGCCTCCAAAAAAATACGACAAAAAGTGAAATTGTGTGGTGGAAAATAAAAAGGCATAACTAATATCAGCCACTCGGTGTGAAGTAATTTCGGGAGTTTCCCTGTTCGCCGTACAATCCGCCGCTGTCGAGATATTTTATTGTCTTGTGTTTTTTTTTCTCTCCATATAATTTCATCTGTTCCGTCACTTCAAATACAGTCCACTCTTCGACGCTCTACTGTACCGATATACACTTACACATAAACGCATGCATGCCCATATCTACATCGAACTATTTTCTGCCTCCACATACAGGAACATACACATATCCATAAACGCATGCATGCCCATATCTACATAAATATATTTTCTGCCTCCACATACAGGAACATAAAATAAAATAAATTCAAATCCACACGGGTGCGACCGTGATTGTTTTTTTCTCCAAATTGCCGCAATTAACCGCCCCAACGGCTGTGTTATTATTGTTGCTGATTTTTTTCATCTGTTCCGTCACTTCAAATACAGTCCACTCTTCGACGCTCTACTGTACCGATATACATTAATAATTATTAATTCATAATTATAATTACCATTTAATTATAAATATTATTTAATTATTTCCGGCAAAGTAATTAATTTATTTAATGGATTAATTAATTTTTTTTTTTTGCGGTTTTCCGGATTTTTTTTTTTGCAATCAAAGATATTTTTCAAACCCAAAAAAAAATATAAATAAAAACCTAAATACAATAAAATTATTTGGCAACACTAACTAAGGTAAAAATTAAAATAAACAAAAAAAAACAGAAGTCAACAAAGGGAGTAACAAGATATACAAATATATAAACAATCAATACAGTTTTATCGATTTCCAAATATTTTCTTCCGATTCTTCTCGTTGTTTATGGCACTGTGCTTTCTACTCCGCACAAATTAACAGTGTGACCGTTCTCTGTGGCTTTCTTTTATTTTGCGTGCGTTTATTTGCAGCGACGACCAACTCGTTGGCGACTCAGATCGCGCCGAGAGCTTAACGGTGAGTATCCTCACGTTCTGAACGAAACGCCCCTTGCTCAGGTCAGTCGACAAGAGCTGATCCGCAAAGTTCGAGTCCAAGAATGTCCACGGGAGACGACAAGAAACCGAGGTCGATCCCATCTATCCCTTTGGACAGCTCCCAATCCGCGTCTCCGCGGCCGCCTCAATTAACACCAAAGGCTGCCATTGCCATTCCAAGGGCAAAAAGCGACGAGTCCGTCGAGACTATCTCCGGTCAAGGCTTTCTAGGTCGGTGTCCAAGATGGCTGAAACTGCGATAGACATCGCCCTCAAAAAGTTTATTGCCACAACAGACCGGGTTAGCCACTTTCAAGCGGATATTCATACTCCGAGCGCCGCTGAACCAGAACGACTTTCCATTGGCATGTGCCAAGTCCATCGGGACCAAACACGGGCCTTGTGGGAAAAGGTGGCGAAGAGCTATGAAAGTTGCTCCGATCTTCTTTCCGCGTCCACCGACAGTACGGCCACCTCGACAATGCTTGAATCCAAGTACAGTTACTGCTACTCCGTATATTCGAGATGTTTGGTCCAACTTCAGGACATAATAGACAAGGCTGCCTCCCAGCCCATTCAGGCTGCTGTCAGTGTTCCAACACCGCCGTCTACGGGCTGTCGTTTGCCACCAGTCGACACCGAAGTTTTCGCTGGTGATTACCTGCGTTGGCCCACCTTCAGAGATCTTTTTACCGCGATATACATCCACTACTCGCGTCTTACACCGGTAGAGAAGTTGTTCCACCTATTGTCCAAAACAAGTGGCGATGCGCACGCCATTGTTTCCAAAGCCCCGCTGACCAACGAAGGGTTTATCTCCGCGTGGCGAAGCCTCATTGACCGCTTCGAAAATCGGCGGTTATTAGTCAATAGCCAGCTAAAAATCCTCTTCAACATTCAGGCAGTACCCCAAGAGTCCGGAGCCGCTCTGAAGGAGCTGCAAGGGACAATCCAAAGTTGCCTGACAGCCTTAGAGATGTCCTCTATTCAAGTCGAGACTTGGGATTGTCTCCTGGTGTACATTGTTTTTTTAAAGCTTCCCAAAATCACGCTTTCGATGTGGGAGCAATCCATTCACAACAAGGCTGAGATTCCAACATGGAATGAGTTAGACTCGTTATTGACAGAGCGTCATCGCACTCTGGAGGCTATCGATGACATCAGGCCTAGCAGTTCGGGTCAGGTTCCGCCAAGGTCGGCACCTGCGAGCGCCCCAGCGCGTAGGCTTAATTCCTACGAGGCCAGAGTGACTCCAGCCCCAAGAGGGTGCGATCTCTGCTCCAAAGAGAATCATCCTGTTCGCTTATGTCCGCGCTTCCTTGAGATGGATGTAAATGGTCGCTCCGACTACATTAAGAAAAAGCAGCTTTGCCTGAACTGTTTTGCACGAGGGCACCTGCAACGGGATTGCATTAGCGCCCATAGCTGCTTCACGTGTCACAGCCGTCATCACACCCTCCTGCACCGCGGTAATCCATTCGCGGCCGCTCCAATTCCGTCTGCGCCATCCAGGTCTCGACCCGCGCCTAGCACAAGAGGCACGAGCCCCACAGAGGATCATTCCGATGTGCAAGTGTGCTTCGCTTCCGGCTCAAGAGCGGTCTTACTGGGCACAGCCCTCATTAACATTTGCCATTTAGGGTGCAATTTCCAGGCGCGAGCCCTAATCGAGTCTGGTTCCGAGGCAACCTTTATTACGGAGAGGCTTTTCAACCTCGTCAAACTTCCATTCAAGACTATCCAGGCCCAAGTCTCTGGTCTTAATCAAACCGTTGCCGCTCAGTCCACGAAACTCTGTCATTTTTCTAATCGATCGCCTTCCAGACCCGGGCTGCATTTAGAAACTTCAGCTTACGTTCTTCCGCAGCTGGCCGGGAATCTGCCTTCGTATCCAGTCCCTCGAGATCTTAAGGGAATTCCTGACATCCCCCTTGCAGATCCCAAGTTCTTTGAGAGCTCCCAAATCGATGTCTTGATAGGAGCCGATATTCTTCCGTCCATCCTTCTCGGCAACGCCAGGGCTAACATTAGAGGTTCACTTCTCGGCCAGGAAACCATTTTTGGATGGGTGTTGACAGGCCCCATATCTCCAGCGGCCCCCCGCAATTTGTCCGCCTTCTCCACTCGAGTTACCTGCGGACTCGACGACTCGTTGGATCATCTCCTTACCAAATTCTGGCAGGTGGAGGAAGTGCCCACACAGATAGTCCCCGAGGCTTAATTCCTACGAGGCCAGAGTGACTCCAGCCCCAAGAGGGTGCGATCTCTGCTCCAAAGAGAATCATCCTGTTCGCTTATGTCCGCGCTTCCTTGAGATGGATGTAAATGGTCGCTCCGACTACATTAAGAAAAAGCAGCTTTGCCTGAACTGTTTTGCACGAGGGCACCTGCAACGGGATTGCATTAGCGCCCATAGCTGCTTCATGTGCCACAGCCGTCATCACACCCTCCTACACCGCGGTAATCCATTCGCGGCCGCTCCAAGTCCGTCTGCGCCATCCAGGTCTCGACCCGCGCCTAGTACAAGAGGCACGAGCCCCACAGAGGATCATTCCGATGTGCAAGTGTGCTTCGCTTCCGGCTCAAGAGCGGTCTTACTGGGCACAGCCCTCATTAACATTTGTCATTTAGGGTGCAATTTCCAGGCGCGAGCCCTAATCGAGTCTGGTTCCGAGGCAACCTTTATTACGGAGAGGCTTTTCAACCTCGTCAAACTTCCATTCAAGACTATCCAGGCCCAAGTCTCTGGTCTTAATCAAACCGTTGCCGCTCAGTCCACGAAACTCTGTCATTTTTCTAATCGATCGCCTTCCAGACCCGGGCTGCATTTAGAAACTTCAGCTTACGTTCTTCCGCAGCTGGCCGGGAATCTGCCTTCGTATCCAGTCCCTCGAGATCTTCTTAAGGGAATTCCTGACATCCCCCTTGCAGATCCCAAGTTCTTTGAGAGCTCCCAAATCGATGTCTTGATAGGAGCCGATATTCTTCCGTCCAGCCTTCTCGGCAACGCCAGGGCTAACATTAGCGGTTCACTTCTCGGCCAGGAAACCATTTTTGGATGGGTGTTGACAGGCCCCATATCTCCAGCGGCCCCCCGCAATTTGTCCGCCTTCTCCACTCGAGTTACCTGCGGACTCGACGACTCGTTGGATCATCTCCTTACCAAATTCTGGCAGGTGGAGGAAGTGCCCACACAGATAGTCCCCGAGTCTGATTCCGTCTGCGAACACAATTTTGTCCAGACTACAAGAAGGGACAATCGTGGCAAATATGTTGTGATGCTCCCCTTGCGCGATCCCGAGCATAATCGCATCTTCACGATCCTTTGCTCTGGCTCAATTTCTGCGTAACGAGCAGCGCCTAAAAAGAGATCTTCCCCTGAAGACCCGGTATGACTCTGTAATCCAAGAATACCTCGACTTAGGTCACATGGCCGAGGTCCCTTTGACGAGCAGTTCCGCCACGTACTACCTTCCACATCACGCCGTTCTTAAGCCCGAGAGCACAACCACTAAAGTGTGGGTGGTTTTCAACGCCTGTAGCCCTTCCGCAAACGGGACCAGTCTGAACGACATACTTTACGCGGGCCGGGTCTTACAATCCGACCTGAAGACCTTTGTGGATGCGGCTGCCTTACTCTCCCGCGAGTTTCTCCAAGCTCTCAAGGAAGCTGTGACAATTCATTCCTCCGGGAGCACCCCACATGGGAGGTTTGTGGGAAGCAGGTGTTAAGAGCTTCAAGACCCTGTTCTACAAGTCTACGGCGACGCGAAAATATACATTCGAAGAGCTGTGCACGCTTCTAGCTAGGATCGAAGCATGCCTGAATTCGCGTCCACTCCCGCCGATGTCCGAAGACCCCACTGACCTGTTAGCACTTACGCCTGGGCACTTTCTTGTTGGAGGGCCCCTCCTCGCCATGGTCGAACCCGAGATAAAGGGGGACACCACATCTATTATAAACCGCTGGCAGCACCTGAAGGCTCTTCATCAACAATTTCGTCTGCGATGGAAGGAGGAGTACCTCAAGGAACTCCATAAGCGGAATAAGTGGCGAACCCCTACAAGAAATCTCCGTGCCGGGGACATGGTGGTAGTCAAGGAAGACAACCTTCCGTCCAATGAGTGGCGATTAGGCAGAATCGCCGCGGTGTTTCCAGGAGCCGATGGCCATGTTCGTGTGGTCGACATCCGCACTGCACGGGGACTCATTAAGCGTCCCATAGCGAAGGTCGTCCTTCTTCCAATGAAAGAGTCCGCCTGCCCGCAATAACCAGTCGACCCTTCACTCCGGTGGTTCAATTCATCACTCCGATTCGTAGCGTCAATTAATAGTTCCAACCCGTAGTTCCAATTCACAGGTCTTATCACTACTGATCCAAATTTTTTATTTTGTCCTATTCCGCCAATCAGATCTCACACGATGTCTCCACGTCCGTGCAGCGCCATCGCATTGGAGCACAGACGAACTCGAGGTATGCAATCCTACAGTTGCCGAGTCTGTAGCGGGATCCATCCACTTCGGAAGTGTCGTCGGTTCCTCCGTCTGAGTGCCGAGAAGAGGCTCCGGCCTGTTCTTGCCAACCGGTACTGCCACCGCTGTTTGGCCCACGAACACTCCAACGGAGCGTGTCGACGAGGTGATCGCTGCAAAACGTGCGGCCAGGATCACCACACTCTGCTTCATCTCTCGGAACCACCGATGGCATCACGGCAGTCCCGGCCGGCAGTACGCCGGTCGCAGAGATCCGCTGCCACTCCGCAACACTCCGCAACACTCCGCAACACTCCTCAGCCGCTCCTCGGCCCTCGTCCGCCACTCAACGGCATTCTACAGCCGCTCCTCGGCCCTCGTCCGCCACTCCACGGCATTCCTCAGCCGCTCCTCGGCACTCGTCCGCCACTCCACGGCACTCATCTGACACTCCGCGGCAATTTTCTGCTGATCGTCGGGGTGCCACGCAGCTTGCGGTCACCGCTCCGTCCTTAACGTCCCTCCTACAGCGGCACAGCGTCAACCTCCTACCGACGGCTTTGGTGCGGTTAGAGACCGGGAGTCGAGTCTTCGACACTGCGCTCATCGACCCGTGTACGCCTATGAGCTGTATCGACGCTTCGCTAGCGTCGAGTTTCCGCTTGCCGACCACCAACGTGGGAGGCGAACAGATTTGTTCGGCAACCGTGGGGTCCAGAATCGACAGCGCTGTCCGGCTCGACGCAATCTTTAAAACAGAGCCTCACGTGCGCATCCGCACTCCAATCCGGGAGCTGAGCGACGCGGTAAGGACCCACTTCCGGGACATTACGCTGGCTGATGAGCGGTTTTATCTCCCCGCGACGATCTCCATCATCCTGGGCGCGGATTTGTATCCGAGTGTGATGCGGCCGGGCTTCCTGAAAATTCAGGATGGACTGCCAGTAGCCCAGAGCACCGTGTTTGGGTGGGTCGTGTCCGAAGCCTGCCACCAGCCGTGAGAAGAGCAACCAGGCTATGTTGCAACCCGAGTAGTTGCAAGGGGGGCGGAATGTTTAGGTCAGTGGCCCACTGCATCGGCGCTGGTCACTGAGCTCTCCGAGCTTTCGCTCTCGCCCCTCTTGCGCTCCCTCGCTCGCCTCTCGCAACGTCCGCGCTCCAGGGTGCGAACTTCGGGATTCGCATCCGAACTCCTCAGACGGCCGCAGCCGATCTCCCGCTCTCGCTTCAACGGAGTAAAGCAGGCGGGAGCGCGGTTTTAGTTTTAAGTTCTTCTAGTCTGAACTAAATACATTGAACTATACCACGACGCCCCCGACTTCTTCAATTTTTTCATCTTCCATTACGTTTGCGCCGTGGGAATATGTGCTGTGCCTCAAGTGCTTTTTGTGGAAGGATCGCCCCCTACAATCAAAGGAAATTGCGATGGTTTTCATTTGTCAATACTGAACTATATCCCAAGAACTATGCAAATCAAATCAAGTTAGCCAAATTGGAGGTCTGAGTCAAACAATGGCGTATGTGTGTATGCTGGTGCAGGACAAAAGCTAAAGCAGCGCTGGTGCTGATGCTCGTGCTGTAAAGCTGCCAGCTCTAAGAGATCGCCGAATTCAAATGGATAATTTGAACTTTTTGTCCTTTTTGGTCAACATACCTTTGGTCACTCTAATTCACATTATGTTAATGCAAAATCTAAAGTTGTTTAGCTGAGTAACGGGTATCTAATAGTCGAGGCACTCGACTATAGCGTTCTCTCTTGTTTTATATAAATTGGGCGCCATAATGTTACGAAACTGCATCGTCCTGGGACGGAGCCGGCTAGCTCCGGAATCCTCAGGGAGGAGTACCCCGATTGCCCCTATAGCTTCCACAACATTAAACATCGATTACTATCGAAGTCTTACTATACAAATACTAACATCTCTAATAACGAAAAAGTAAACCAAAAAAGTCAACGAAAATAAACAAATCGAGACAAATACGACAGAAAAGTGTCATCAGATGTGGCTGCCACAGCGCACCCACCCTTCCTGTGGTGCTCTTAAGGTCGCGAGGGAGGCACCACCCATCCAAGCTCTCAAGGAAGCTGTGACAGGTGCCTATAGTCACCAGCAGCTGCTCTGGCAATTCATTCCTCCGGGAGCACCCCACATGGGAGGTTTGTGGGAAGCAGGTGTTAAGAGCTTCAAGACCCTGTTCTACAAGTCTACGGCGACGCGAAAATATACATTCGAAGAGCTGTGCACGCTTCTAGCTAGGATCGAAGCATGCCTGAATTCGCGTCCACTCCCGCCGATGTCCGAAGACCCCACTGACCTGTTGGCACTTACGCCTGGGCACTTTCTTGTTGGAGGGCCCCTCCTCGCCATGGTCGAACCCGAGATAAAGGGGGACACCACATCTATTATAAACCGCTGGCAGCACCTGAAGGCTCTTCATCAACAATTTCGTCTGCGATGGAAGGAGGAGTACCTCAAGGAACTCCATAAGCGGAATAAGTGGCGAACCCCTACAAGAAATCTCCGTGCCGGGGACATGGTGGTAGTCAAGGAAGACAACCTTCCGTCCAATGAGTGGCGATTAGGCAGAATCGCCGCGGTGTTTCCAGGAGCCGATGGCCATGTTCGTGTGGTCGACATCCGCACTGCACGGGGACTCATTAAGCGTCCCATAGCGAAGGTCGTCCTTCTTCCAATGAAAGAGTCCGCCTGCCCGCAATAACCAGTCGACCCTTCACTCCGGTGGTTCAATTCATCACTCCGATTCGTAGCGTCAATTAATAGTTCCAACCCGTAGTTCCAATTCACAGGTCTTATCACTACTGATCCAAATTTTTTATTTTGTCCTATTCCGCCAATCAGATCTCACACGATGTCTCCACGTCCGTGCAGCGCCATCGCATTGGAGCACAGACGAACTCGAGGTATGCAATCCTACAGTTGCCGAGTCTGTAGCGGGATCCATCCACTTCGGAAGTGTCGTCGGTTCCTCCGTCTGAGTGCCGAGAAGAGGCTCCGGCCTGTTCTTGCCAACCGGTACTGCCACCGCTGTTTGGCCCACGAACACTCCAACGGAGCGTGTCGACGAGGTGATCGCTGCAAAACGTGCGGCCAGGATCACCACACTCTGCTTCATCTCTCGGAACCACCGATGGCATCACGGCAGTCCCGGCCGGCAGTACGCCGGTCGCAGAGATCCGCTGCCACTCCGCAACACTCCGCAACACTCCTCAGCCGCTCCTCGGCCCTCGTCCGCCACTCAACGGCATTCTACAGCCGCTCCTCGGCCCTCGTCCGCCACTCCACGGCATTCCTCAGCCGCTCCTCGGCACTCGTCCGCCACTCCACGGCACTCATCTGACACTCCGCGGCAATTTTCTGCTGATCGTCGGGGTGCCACGCAGCTTGCGGTCACCGCTCCGTCCTTAACGTCCCTCCTACAGCGGCACAGCGTCAACCTCCTACCGACGGCTTTGGTGCGGTTAGAGACCGGGAGTCGAGTCTTCGACACTGCGCTCATCGACCCGTGTACGCCTATGAGCTGTATCGACGCTTCGCTAGCGTCGAGTTTCCGCTTGCCGACCACCAACGTGGGAGGCGAACAGATTTGTTCGGCAACCGTGGGGTCCAGAATCGACAGCGCTGTCCGGCTCGACGCAATCTTTAAAACAGAGCCTCACGTGCGCATCCGCACTCCAATCCGGGAGCTGAGCGACGCGGTAAGGACCCACTTCCGGGACATTACGCTGGCTGATGAGCGGTTTTATCTCCCCGCGACGATCTCCATCATCCTGGGCGCGGATTTGTATCCGAGTGTGATGCGGCCGGGCTTCCTGAAAATTCAGGATGGACTTCCAGTAGCCCAGAGCACCGTGTTTGGGTGGGTCGTGTCCGAAGCCTGCCACCAGCCGTGAGAAGAGCAACCAGGCTATGTTGCAACCCGAGTAGTTGCAAGGGGGGGCGGAATGTTTAGGTCAGTGGCCCACTGCATCGGCGCTGGTCACTGAGCTCTCCGAGCTTTCGCTCTCGCCCCTCTTGCGCTCCCTCGCTCGCCTCTCGCAACGTCCGCGCTCCAAAGTGCGAACTTCGGGTTTCGCATCCGAACTCCTCGGACGGCCGCTGCCGATCTCCCGCTCTCGCTTCAACGGAGTAAAGCGAGCGGGAGCGCGGTTTTAGTTTTAAGTTCTTCTAGTCTCTTGTATGCAGCTGAACTAAATACATTGAACTATACCACGACGCCCCCGACTTCTTCATTTTTTTTCATCTTCCATTACGTTTGCGCCGTGGGAATATGTGCTGTGCCTCAAGTGCTTTTTGTGGAAGGATCGCCCCCTACAATCAAAGGAAATTGCGATGGTTTTCATTTGTCAATACTGAACTATATCCCAAGAACTATGCAAATCAAATCAAGTTAGCCAAATTGGAGGTCTGAGTCAAACAATGGCGTATGTGTGTATGCTGGTGCAGGACAAAAGCTAAAGCAGCGCTGGTGCTGATGCTCGTGCTGTAAAGCTGCCAGCTCTAAGAGATCGCCGAATTCAAATGGATAATTTGAACTTTTTGTCCTTTTTTGGTCAACATACCTTTGGTCACTCTAATTCACATTATGTTAATGCAAAATCTAAAGTTGTTTAGCTGAGTAACGGGTATCTAATAGTCGAGGCACTCGACTATAGCGTTCTCTCTTGTTTTATATAAATTGGGCGCCATAATGTTACGAAACTGCATCGTCCTGGGACGGAGCCGGCTAGCTCCGGAATCCTCAGGGAGGAGTACCCCGATTGCCCCTATAGCTTCCACAACATTAAACATCGATTACTATCGAAGTCTTACTATACAAATACTAACATCTCTAATAACGAAAAAGTAAACCAAAAAAGTCAACGAAAATAAACAAATCGAGACAAATACGACAGAAAAGTGTCATCAGATGTGGCTGCCACAGCGCACCCACCCTTCCTGTGGTGCTCTTAAGGTCGCGAGGGAGGCACCACCCATCCAAGCTCTCAAGGAAGCTGTGACAGGTGCCTATAGTCACCAGCAGCTGCTCTGGCAATTCATTCCTCCGGGAGCACCCCACATGGGAGGTTTGTGGGAAGCAGGTGTTAAGAGCTTCAAGACCCTGTTCTACAAGTCTACGGCGACGCGAAAATATACATTCGAAGAGCTGTGCACGCTTCTAGCTAGGATCGAAGCATGCCTGAATTCGCGTCCACTCCCGCCGATGTCCGAAGACCCCACTGACCTGTTGGCACTTACGCCTGGGCACTTTCTTGTTGGAGGGCCCCTCCTCGCCATGGTCGAACCCGAGATAAAGGGGGACACCACATCTATTATAAACCGCTGGCAGCACCTGAAGGCTCTTCATCAACAATTTCGTCTGCGATGGAAGGAGGAGTACCTCAAGGAACTCCATAAGCGGAATAAGTGGCGAACCCCTACAAGAAATCTCCGTGCCGGGGACATGGTGGTAGTCAAGGAAGACAACCTTCCGTCCAATGAGTGGCGATTAGGCAGAATCGCCGCGGTGTTTCCAGGAGCCGATGGCCATGTTCGTGTGGTCGACATCCGCACTGCACGGGGACTCATTAAGCGTCCCATAGCGAAGGTCGTCCTTCTTCCAATGAAAGAGTCCGCCTGTCCGCAATAACCAGTCGACCCTTCACTCCGGTGGTTCAATTCATCACTCCGATTCGTAGCGTCAATTAATAGTTCCAACCCGTAGTTCCAATTCACAGGTCTTATCACTACTGATCCAAATTTTTATTTTGTCCTATTCCGCCAATCAGATCTCACACGATGTCTCCACGTCCGTGCAGCGCCATCGCATTGGAGCACAGACGAACTCGAGGTATGCAATCCTACAGTTGCCGAGTCTGTAGCGGGATCCATCCACTTCGGAAGTGTCGTCGGTTCCTCCGTCTGAGTGCCGAGAAGAGGCTCCGGCCTGTTCTTGCCAACCGGTACTGCCACCGCTGTTTGGCCCACGAACACTCCAACGGAGCGTGTCGACGAGGTGATCGCTGCAAAACGTGCGGCCAGGATCACCACACTCTGCTTCATCTCTCGGAACCACCGATGGCATCACGGCAGTCCCGGCCGGCAGTACGCCGGTCGCAGAGATCCGCTGCCACTCCGCAACACTCCTCAGCCGCTCCTCGGCCCTCGTCCGCCACTCAACGGCATTCTACAGCCGCTCCTCGGCCCTCGTCCGCCACTCCACGGCATTCCTCAGCCGCTCCTCGGCCGGAATCCTCGAATGCCCCTATAGCTTCCACAACATTAAACATCGATTACTATCGAAGTCTTACTATACAAATACTAACATCTCTAATAACGAAAAAGTAAACCAAAAAAGTCAACGAAAATAAACAAATCGAGACAAATACGACAGAAAAGTGTCATCAGATGTGGCTGCCACAGCGCACCCACCCTTCCTGTGGTGCTCTTAAGGTCGCGAGGGAGGCACCACCCATCGTTAGCGGCCGGAATCACTGCCAGGCGGTCTAAGACAACAGGTAAATAACTTACTCCATCATTTTCAATTTGCCTACTAAAATTTAATAATTGCAGCTTGTTTTCATTTCAGGTAAGGATGCTTCTTCATATGCGTGACCCTAAGCGCACCAGCGTTTTGAAAATAATACTAAGGGGTCACAGCCGTAGTACAGACAAGGTCGGGAAGCTAGCTACGGTCACCGCGGAACCAAATCTTCGCGCAGGCTTTGTTGGGACAGCTGCACCATTTGGGACCACCTAATCCTGGGAAGCTCCGAGGGATGAGAAGGGATGAGATACAAATGCCTATGGACCTGAGTGTTTCCCTCACTTTTAGGGATTCACGCGACCAAATTTGCGGAACATAACGAGGGGCGAGAAAGACGGACGCAGGTAAATTCGTATTAATTGACAACGGTAAGTACAATTCACAAATGAAAGATTCTTAAATAACTAGTTATGTGTGTTTTAGCAGGTGTGGAGTTGGCGGTCCGGAGATCGGTACCACGCCTTGGTTTAGCCACTGTGGACCGCGACGTGGGAGAGGCCGCGTGGTGAAGGAGCACGGTCAGGGTCGCGACGCTGCGCTGCTCGGGTTGTACGTGCCCGGAACGGACTCACCGAGGTAACGTGGAATTTTGTTTTGGTTAAATAACCTTACTGCCTGCGGCGGTTGCTGCGGCCGGTGGCTGTTGCTGCTGCCAGCGGCGGTTGCTGCTGCCTGCGGCTGATGCTGCTAGTACTGTACTAGGGTCTCCGGTGGACCTAAAATAAATAAATTTCCACTTAATTCACATACATCACTAGCACTTTTCGCACCCTTACTTTTTCTTGTATAAAATGAAACAAAAAAATCCAAAGAACTGCGTCTACATTGCTTTGATCTCCATACTCCCTTTCCCTCTTCCAAAAGTGGGTCATTGGACGAATCCAAGGCCACCCTAGCCATACCCAGAGCGAACCGGGCTAGTTTAAATAGCTAGATAACCAAGGGCATGATCGGAAGGGGGCGCCACTTCAGTAGGGGTTGCCACCCACCAAACTTTATCGATACCAAAAACGAATACCTCCTTCTTATTTTTTCCAGCCGATTCCAACTTGAAATGCAACTTAATACAAATTATTTAAAATCACCGCTCGTATCTGCTACCGCTTACATTTATGTATATAAATGTATACTAATGTTTATATTTAATATATTATATTTGATCAATGTAATAGAATATTAACTATTTTAATTATTTTGTATATTTAATAAATAAAATAGTTAATATACAAATACATATATAAATATTTATTATTTATTTTACCAGGGTATGTTTAAGTTTCAAAATTTAGATTACTCCTTCATTTAAATTTAATCCAAGTACGTTTTATGTAAGTTATCCACATTAGTATATCGTATGAAAATACAATTTGGTCTTATGATTTTGTGCCTATTAAATTTGATTTGAAAACCGCGCGCTTATGTTTGAAAAGAAAAGCGCACAAACCATTTTTGTTTCCCCTTTGGGTATTTCTTTTTGCTAAAAAATTAAAATAGTTAATATACAAGTACTTATATAAATTTAATTTATATTATGGTAATAATTTTATATATTGTTATTATAATACGTTTAATATAAAAATACCACATATTTTTAAAACCATACATTTAAAATACAATAAATAAATAAATATTCAAACTGTTCAATTCGCAAAATTTCTGGAGCTCCTAAAAATCATTCACACGTCGTACCCTGAGTACCCAAATGACAATTATTCCAATGTGAAGTCATGTATGAAATAAATTATGTATCTTTACATATATTCGGGCATTACTAAAAAACATACTTCATTCGAATAATTATCATATAAGGCAATATAAAATAAGTGTTTTAAATAATGTTAGAATTTTAAAATAAAGAGTATATTTCGACAGCGCGCTGCAGCGAATTTCTTCGCTTGTGAATACATGTGCACACATACGGTTGTCAGCTGTCGCAGTATGCGTGCAATAGAGTGACTGGCTTTAGAGCGCTCTCTCGCTGGCTTTTGGGCAAGATAGACCGAAAAGCCAGTTGACAAGCCAGCACAAAAAAATCGTGTGCAAAATAATCGTATGGCGTTATCCATATCCATATATTCTAATGTCTTTGGAGGAACCATGTCAATAAGGTGTTGTAAGAATATGAAGATATTCAATAACAAAAACCCCTTTACCCGCTATCTTTATGCACATTTAAGCCTAGTACTCAGATCGACAAACGAGTACGCTAGCGTAAAAACTTTAATCTTTCCAGTGTGACCAAAGTTTCGGGAGTTCATCAGATTTAAGCGTGCTACGATCGTACTGTCAATTAGCTGGGTTTTTGACAAGCAGTTATAATTCAAATATCGTATTTGCGGGAAAGAGCCTTTAAAAGATATTATCAATTACCTTGGCAAGACAACTCTGCCGCTATACAAAGAAATTAAAAAACAATACAATTTAAATTTAGTTCATAGCTGCACTTTTATTGTGTTTTTTCGTACATTCTGGACCTAAAAAACATTTTGCTCTGACAAGAGGCACCCCAGATAGTATTAATGTTATTTTGTCTTCACATGTAAACACCTGCAATCGACTTTTGTGAGTTTTTTGAGTTTTTCGCTCCATTTCTTATAATGTTCAGTGAGAAGCGCACGCCAAAAGATTAAAGTTCATTTCCGCAGACTGGCAACGCTGTGGAATTTTCTGGTATTTATACCCGTTACTCGTAGAGTAAAAGGGTATATTGTATTCGTGCAAAAGTATGTAACAGCTAGAAGGAAGCGTTTCCGACCCTATAAAGTATATATATTCTTGATCAGGGTCACTAGCCGAGTCGATATAGCCATGTCCGTCTGTCCGTCTGTCTGTCCGTATGAATGCTGAGATCTCGGAAACTATAAAAGCTAGAAGATTGACATTTTGCATGTAGATTTTAGGAGTTCCTACGCAGCGCAAGTTTGTTTCAAAAAGGTGCCACGCCCCCTTTAACGTCCACAATCGCTTATATACGATTTTAAAAATTTAAATATTTCGGAAAAGTAAAAATGCAGTTTTATTGTGTTTATCAATACCTATCGAAATGTAAAGTAAGAAGAATGTAAAGAAATTTTTCAAATCGGACCATTCGTTAAAAAGTTATGCGTGATCAAAGTTTCTATCTCCACCTCCCTCGCACTCCCTTTACCAGAGTAACGGGTATCTGATAGTCGGGGCACCCGACTATAGCGTTCTCTCTTGTTTTTCTTCGATTTGTGGACCGACGTGAAAAAAAGGCCCGACGAAAAGTGAACGCCAGCTGTTTGCCTCTCGCTCTCTCTCATGACTGGCGTACGGTTTTCGTTGATCTGGATACTAGGCTTAACAAAAGAAAAAACTTCAAGTCAAATGCTTAGGCCAGGTAAATAACAGAAAAATTATTCTATCCATTATTATTAGTAGTTTTATTAGACGAGATATAATATTTAATTATACCCTTGCAGAGGGTATTATAATTTTGGTCAGAAGTTTGTAACGCAGTGAAGGAGACGTTTCCGACCCCATAAAGTATATATATTCTTGATCAGGATCAATAGGGGAGTCGATATAGCCATGTCCGTCTGTCCGTCTGTCCGTCTGTTTCAATACCGTTTGCGAGCTCAGTTTAAAAGCTAGCGATCTGAAACTTTCACAGTCGTCCTAAAACAAGTGTACGCAGATCAAGTTTGAAAACCGCCCCGATCGGATGTCTATATCCTATAGCTCCCATAGGAACAATCGGATATAACTTGCAAGATTGGAAGATATTTCGCGCAGTGTAAAAGCTATTGACATGAATCTTTCCAAATCGTATTTTTTTATGCATACATTGATCAAAGTGAAAGCGCGTGCCGATCGGACGTCAATATCATCTAGCTCCCATAGGAACAATAGGGTGAAATCGGTCCAAATTTGACGATTATCAGAATATTTCGCGCAGTGTGTAAGCTACTAACATAAATTTTTCCAATTCTTGTTTATTTACGCATATCTTGAGTAGGGTAAAAGCGCTTGCCGCTCGGTAGTCTATATCTTTAAGGAGATAGGAAAAATTGTTAAAGGCTGCGAAAGTATCCCTTTTTTATACCCTTGCAGAGGGTATTATAATTTTGGTCAGAAGTTTGTAACGCAGTGAAGGAGACGTTTCCGACCCCATAAAGTATATATATTCTTGATCAGGAGGGGAGTCGATATAGCCATGTCCGTCTGTCCGTCTGTCCGTCTGTTTCAATACCGTTTGCGAGCTCAGTTTAAAAGCTAGCGATCTGAAACTTTCACAATCGTCCTAAAACATGTGTACGCAGATCAAGTTTGAAAATCGCCCTGATCGGACGTCTATATCCTATAGCTCCCATAGGAACAATTGGATATATCTTGCAAGAATTTATGATATTTCGCGCAGTGTAAAAGCTATTGACATTAATCTTTCCAAATCGTATTTTTTTATGCATACCTTGATCAGGGTAAAAGCGCGTGGCGATCGGACGTCTATATCCTATAGCTCCCATAGGAACAATAGGGTAAAATCGGTTAAAATTTAATGATTTTTAGGATATTTCGCGCAGTGTAAAAGCTATTGACATAAATCTTTCCAAATCTTATTTTTATATGCGTACCTTGATCAGGGTAAAAGCGCGTGACGATCGGACGTCTATATCCTATAGCCCCCATAGGAACAATAGGGTAAAATCGGTCCAAATTTGATGTTTTTCAGAATATTTCGCGATGTGTAAAAGCTATTGCTATACATTTTTTCAAATCGTATTTTTTTATGCATTCCTTCATCAAGGTAAAAGCGCGTGCTGATCGGACGTCTATATCCTATAGCTCCCATAGGAACAATACGGTGAAATCGGTCAAAATTTTATGTTTTTTAGAATATTTCGCGCAGTGTATAAGCTATTGACATACATTTTTCCAAGTCTTATTTATTTACGCATACCTTGATCACGGTAAAAGCGCTTGCCGATTGGACGTCTATATCGTATAGCTTCCGTAGGAAAAATTGTTAAAGGCTGCGAAAATATCCCTTTTTTCCCTATTTGTATATGACAATTTTGCAGTATAAAAGCTATTGGCATGAAACTATGCAATTTATCTAATTTATTTATGTACACCTTGCTCAGGGTAAAAGTTGCTGCGAATCAGACAAGTACATACTACATCCGCTATTTAAAAATTAAATTAATTACGTATAGCTAATCTTTTTTTTATACCCTTGCAGAGGGTATTATAATTTTGGTCAGAAGTTTGTAACGCAGTGAAGGAGACGTTTCCGACCCTATAAAGTATATATATTCTTGATCAGGATCAATAGGGGAGTCGATATAGCCATGTCCGTCTGTCCGTCTGTCCGTCTGTTTCAATACCGTTTGCGAGCTCAGCTTAAAAGCTAGCGATCTGAAACTTTCACAGTCGTCCTAAAACAAGTGTACGCAGATCAAGTTTGAAAACACCGATCGGATGTCTATATCCTATAGCTCCCATAGGAACAATCGGATATAACTTGCAAGATTGGAAGATATTTCGCGCAGTGTAAAAGCTATTGACATAAATCTTTCCAAATCTTATTTTTTTATGCGTACCTTGATCAGGGTAAAAGCGCGTGACGATCGGACGTCTATATCCTATAGCTCCCATAGGAACAAAAGGGTAAAATCGGTTAAAAATTAATGATTTTTAGGATATTTCGCGCAGTATACAAGCTATTGACATGAATCTTTCCAAATCGTATTTTTTTATGCATACATTGATCAAGGTGAAAGCGCGTGCCGATCGGACGTCTATATCATATAGCTCCCATAGGAACAATAGGGTGAAATCGGTCCAAATTTGACGATTATCAGAATATTTCGGGCAGTGTGTAAGCTACTAACATAAATTTTTCCAATTCTTGTTTATTTACGCATATCTTGAGTAGGGTAAAAGCGCTTGCCGCTCGGTAGTCTATATCTTATTTTTTTTCTATTTGTATATGACATTTTTGCAGTATAAAAGCAATTGACTTGAAACGATGCAAATCTAGTTTACTTATGTATACCTTATTCCTTTCGCTACTTTTTCACTTTTAGCAATTTCGGCAAAGTCTGCAAGGGTATTAAAACTTCGGCTTGCCGAAGTTAGCTTCCGTCCTCGTTTTTTTTTAATTTACTGATAATTATTTGCTAATTTAAAGTTCATAGCTGCACTTTTATTGTGTTTTTTCGTACATTCTGGACCTAAAAAACATTTTGCTCTGACAACAGGCACCCCAGATAGTATTAATGTTATTTTGTCCTCACATGTAAGCACCTGCAATCGACTTTTTTTGAGTTTTTCCCTCCATTTCTTATAATGTTCAGTGAGAAGCGCACGCCAAAAGATTAAAATTTGTAATCTTTTCGCTAGGGTTCACCCAAAGTTCATTTCCGCAGACTCGCAACGCTATGGATTTTTCTGGTATTTTTTTCGTCGATCAGGGGACCGACGTGAAAAAAGGCCCGACGAAAAGTGAACGCCAGCTGTTTGCCTCTCGCTCTCTCTCATGACTGGCGTACGGTTTTCGTCGATCTGGATACTAGGCTTAAGGATTTAGACATCCGATCGGGGCGGTTTTCAAACTTGATCTGCGTACACAAGTTTTAGGACGATACAAGTTTTAATATACAAGTACTTATATAAATTTAATTTATATTATGGTAATAATTTTATATATTGTTATTACGTTTGATATAAAAATACCACATATTTTTAAAACCATAAATTTAAAATACAATAAATAAATAAATATTCAAACTGTTCAATTCGCAAAATGTCTGGAGCTCCTAAAAATCGTTCACACGTCGAACGCTGAGTACCCTAATGACAATTATTCCAATGTGAAGTCATGTATGAAATAAATTATGTATCTTTATATATATTCGGGCATTACTACATTACGAGGGGCGAGAAGGACAGACGCAGGTAAATCCGCATTGATTGACAACGGTAAGTACAATTCACAAATGAAAGATTTTTAAATAACTAGTTATGTGTGTTTTAGCGGGTGTGGAGTTGGCGGTCCGGAGATCGGTATCACGCCTTGGTTTGGCCACTGTGGACCGCGACGTGGGAGAGGCCGCGTGGTGAAGTAGCACGGTCAGTGTCGCGACGCTGCGCTGCTCGGGTTGTACGTGCCCGGAACGGACTCACCGAGTTAACGTGGAATTTTGTTTTGGTTAAATAACCTTACTGCCTGATGCGGTTGCTGCGGCCGGTGGCTGTTGCTGCTGCCTGCGGCTGTTGCTGCTGCCTGCGGCTGATTCTGCTAGTACTGTACTAGGGTCTCCGGTGGACCTAGCTGGAGGAATTAAGAAGGTATTCGTTTTTGGTAGGGCTATCGGTAAAGGAGGGTGGCAACCCCTACTGGAGTGGCGCCTCCTTCTGCTGATGTCTTGGCTATCTAGCTATTTAAACTAGCCCGGTTCGCTCTGGGTATGGCTAGGATGTCCTTGATATGTCCAATGAGCCAATTTCGAGAGAGGCGAAGGGAATATGGCGAGATATAGGCATGATAGGCAAATTTTTATATAGTCGCAGCCATATTGTCCCATCCGACAGAACAAAAATGTTAAAATAGTGTTTGTGCCGAAATATAATAAAAAGTGAGTGTTAGAGAAATTTGTGTTAGGTTTAATAGTTTATTTTATTTATAAATAATTCGTAGGGCAACCGGGGTCCCAATACAAAGGGCCCCGGGATATTTAAATTGAAAGTTCAAATTGGAAGACTTAATTGGACTATTTAAATTGGAAGTTTAAATCGGGATTTCAAATTGGAGTAATTGAATTGGATTATTCAAATTGGAAGACTTAATCGGGACAAATAATCTGGATATTGGCATGCGTACCTATACGCACCTTCTTACAAAGCAGAGATACGTTTTGGACACCATAACTCGCCATCCTCGGACGCCGCCAACGCTTTCTAATATACGCCGGTGAGTCCGTTCCGGGCTATTAAGACCCACATGCTTTGGGGTCGTCAGGCTGCCATTGCGCGCGGCGTTGAGAGGCACCGCCATCAGTCTCGCCTTCGCCACCGTTCCTAGTGGTGTTCCAGGCCTTTACTGCTGCTGGCCTCCGGCAGAGTACGCTGTAGTCGGGGCATAGTTAGCCCGGCGCCTAGCCCAGAAGTGGCTGAAATCATTAATGTTAATTTAAATGTGCACATTACTAAATTTATGTACTTACCTGTTGACCTGTATATTTATCCGGACTTAGACCCGAAAACCTCAATTTGTCCTCGTGGTTGCCTGTGAAAAAGGGTCGCGATTATTAGTTTTCGGGATTGTTTACAGCGCGTACTACTTACCGTTTGGCCTGTCCCTTCTTTTCCCTAGGAGCTCCTCAGGCTTAGGTGACCCGACACATACCTAGTGTGTGCCCTTTTTTTGCGCCTCGTTCCAATGTTAGTTCTACCAATATATGACTGGTGGAACGTATTTTCCGCGGCGCCTGTAGCCTTTGCCAAAGGAAGATAATTTTCCGCTTTGTCCGGTTAAATTTGAAGACGGTGGCCAAGTTTGGTCGTAAAGGCTATGAAAGGATAAATTAGTTTATAGGAGAGCCATTATAACCATGTATAGCATTAGTACTTACTGTGGATATTAAATGTATATGAAGACCGAAATGTGCGAGTGAGTTGTCGCTGTGGGGGAGATGGAGCTGTCCTAGTCGCGAGGAGTGACTTGGACCAGCTAGATTATGGGCGATGCCTCCGCAAAATCATCCGGGGCATCCTTGGTTGGGTGGGCGTGCTTGGCTAGGTCACCAATAGCCACCAAAACATCATATATTTCCCGTCACTTCTATTAATTGCATTGTTTACGTTTTGTTTGTTTTGCTTGTTAGTGAAGACCGATATTTTTTGTGAGGTGAGACGCGTGTCATCGATGTGTATGTTGTGGAATCTGTAGGGACATTGGGGGTACTCCGCCCTGGGGATTCGGGAGCTAGCCGGCGCCGTCCCAGGACGAAATGCAGTTCCGTAACATTTTCGTACATTCTGGACCTAAAAAACATTTTGCCTTGACAAGAGGCACCCCAGATAGTATTAATGTTATTTTGTCCTCACATGTAAGCACCTGCAATCGACTTTTGTGAGTTTTTTGAGTTTTTCTCTCCATTTCTTATAATGTTCAGTGAGAAGCGCACGCCAAAAGATTAAATTTTTTAATCTTTTAGCCTAGTATCCAGATCGACGAAAACCGTACGCCAGTCATGAGAGAGAGCGAGAGGCAAACAGCTGGCGTTCACTTTTCGTCGGTCCTTTTTTTCACGTCGGTCTCCTGATCGACGAAAAAAATACCAGAAAATTCCATAGCGTTGCCAGTCTGCGGAAACGTGAACCCTAGCGAAAAGATTAAAAAATTTAATCTTTTGTCGCTTCTCACTGAACATTATAAGAAATGGAGGGAAAAACTCAGAAAACTCACAAAAGTCGATTGCAGGTGTTTACATGAGAGGACAAAATAACATTAGTACTATCTGGGGTGCCTCTTGTCAGAGCACAATGTTTTTTAGGTCCAGAATGTACGAAAAAACACAATAAAAGTGCAGCTATGAACTTTAAATTAGCAAATAATTATCAGTAAATTAAAAAAAACAACTGTTAAATTTAAATTGTATTGTTTTTTGATTTATTTGTAAAGGGCAGACTTGTTTTGCCAAGGTAGTTGATAATATCTTTTAAAGGCTCTTTCCCGCAAATACGATATTTGAATTTTAACTGCTTGTCAACAAACCCAGCTGATTGACAGTACGACCGTAGCACGCTTAAATCTGATGAACTCTCAAACTTTTGGTCACACTGGAAAGATTAAAGTTTTTACGCTAGCGTAATCGTTTGTCGATCTGGATACTAGGCTTTTCGCTAGGGTTCACACAAAGTTCATTTCCGCAGACTGGCAACGCTGTGGAATTTTATGGTATTTTTTCGTCGATCAGGGTACCGACGTGAAAAAAAGGCCCGACGAAAAGTGAAAGCCAGCTGTTTGCCTCTCGCTCTCTCTCACGACTGGCGTACGGTTTTCGTCGATCTGGATACTACGCTTAACAAAAGAAAAAACTTCGAGTCAAATGCTTAGGCTAGGTAAATAACAGAAAAATTATTCTATCCATTATTATTAGTAGTTTTATTATAGAGATATAATTTTTTCCATATTTCTTACCCAAAGTTATGCAACCAAAATTGCCCGGCACCATCGATAGTGGCAAAAAACCAACGATAGTGGCTCAGAGCGGCAAATATTCGATACCTCGATAGTGCCATCAATAGTGTCCCAGCTCTACAAAAATCTATATATAATATGTATGTTAAATAGGAAAGAAACGGAGGAACTATAAGAAATATACAATACTTAATTGTTGATATGGTTCCGACACGAAAGCGTATTCTTATAATAATTTGTGTGGTCGCTCTATTAATTTGTTTTCTAAGAATATTATTCTGGAATTCAGGTGCTCCTATTTTGACAGTAAGTACTCAGTTGTATCATGGATATTTGTTATTGTAAGTAACACTTTTCGGTGCTTGTTATCATAACAATATCAACGATATATAAGTAAAATAAATTCGTGTACACATGTGAAGTGACGATCTTAATTGTTGTCACAGCAACAATGTTGAGCTTTCTCTTTCTAACATGCTGAAACTTAACTGAACCAACATCTTTAAAGATAGAATAACTATTTTATTGTTTAAAACATTTTACTTCACCAATTTATCTCTTTTAAAAAAATTATTGAAATTAGGTTTACAAGCGGAAAAAATTTAATCTTTCCTGCGTGACCAGATATTTTAGAGTTCATCAGAACTGATTGTTCTACGGTCTTACTGACAATCAGCTAGGCTTGTTGACAAACAGTCAAAATTCAAAAACTTATCTGTAGGAAAGGGCCCTAAACAGATTTTCTCAAGTAACTTGGCAAAGTTAAAGTTCATAGCTGCATTAAATTCTTGCAGGCGGTTTTTGTGTTTTTTTTTCGTTTTTCCGTTTTTGATCTAAGAAACTTTTTGCTCTGACAATAGACAATTCAGACAACTCCATTTTTTAATATTTTCGCTAGGTCGGACGAACCGTTACATAGAGCTCTATTAGTCATTTAATTTTAATTGTCGGATATTTTTTTGTCGATCTGGGTCCCAGGGTGAGGAAATGGCCCGACAAAAAATGTTCACAAGTTGTTGGCCTCTCGCTCTCTCACATAGATAACGCACGGATTTCGTGGATCTTAGTTAACGTTAAAGAAAGTTTCAAGCCAGTAAAGTTTCATGCAAGTGTGTTTTAAAAAGTTTTGACTGCGTAATCTTATTATAATTTATCTTCAAATTAATTTCCTTTTATATATCTTTTGCTTCTTATTGGCTACTTGTGCTTCTTTCAAACAGTCAAAGTAAATAAAAGTTTGAATGTTACTACTTATCCTGCTTTTCCAGAAAAATACATATTATATTTCCTTGAACGAAATTATGAAAAACTTTGCGGGAAAGAGCCTTTAAAAGATATTATCAATTACCTTGGCACGACACTCTGCCGCTATACAAAGAAATTAAAAAACAATACAATTTAAATTTAGTTCATAGCTGCACTTTTATTGTGTTTTTTCGTACATTCTGGACCTAAAAAACATTTTGTTCTGACAAGAGGCACCCCAGATAGTATTAATGTTATTTTGTCCTCACATGTAAACACCTGCAATCGACTTTTGTGAGTTTTTTGAGTTTTTCCCTCCATTTCTTATAATGTTCAGTGAGAAGCGCACGCCAAAAGATTAAATTTTTTAATGTTTTCGCTAGGGTTCACCCAAAGTTCATTTCCGCAGACTGGCAACGCTGTGGAATTTTCTGGTATTTTTTCGTTGATCTGTGGACCGACAAGTGAACGCCAGCTGTTTGCCTCTCGCTCTCTCTCTTGACTGGCGCACGGTTTTCGTCGATCTGCATACTAGGCTTAAGTACTTAGTTGTATCATGGATATTTGTTATTGTAAGTAACACTTTTCGGTGCTTGTTATCATTACAATATCAACGATATATAAGTAAAATAAATTCGTGTACACATGTAAAGTGACGATCTTAATTGTTGTCACAGCAACAATGTTGAGCTTTCTCTTTCTTATAGAATAACTATTTATACCCGTTACTCGTAGAGTAAAAGGGTATATTGTATTCGTGCAAAAGTATGTAACAGCCAGAAGGAAGCGTTTCCGACCCTATAAAGTATATATATTCTTGATCAGGGTCACTAGCCGAGTCGATATAGCCATGTCCGTCTGTCCGTCTGTCCGTTTGTCTGTCCGTCTGTCTGTCTGTCTGTCTGTCTGTCCGTATGAACGCTGAGATCTCGGAAACTATAAAAGCTAGAAGATTGGCATTTTGCATGCAGATTCTAGGAGTTCCTACGCAGCGCAAGTTTGTTTCAAAAAGGTGCCACGCCCCCTTTAACGCCTACAATCGCTTATATACGATTTTAAAAATTTAAATATTTCGGAAAAGTAAAAATGCAGTTTTATTGTGTTTATCAATACCTATCGAAATGTAGAAGAAATTTTTCAAATCGGACCATTCGTTAAAAAGTTATGCGTGATCAAAGTTTCTATATCCATCTCCCTCGCACTCCCTTTACCTGAGTAACGGGTATCTGATAGTCGGGGCACCCGACTATAGCGTTCTCTCTTGTTTATTGTTAAAAACATTTTACTTCACCAATTTATCTCTTTTAAAAAAATTATTAAAATTAAGTTTACAAGCGAAAAAAATTTAATCTTTCCTGCGTGACCGGATATTTTAGAGTTCATCAGAACTGATTGTTCTACGGTCTTACTGACAATCAGCTGGGCTTGTTGACAAACAGTCAAAATTCAAAAACTTATCTGTAGGAAAGGGCCCTAAACAGATTTTCTCAAGTAACTTGGCAAAGTTTAAGTTCATAGCTGCATTAAATTCTTGCAGGCGGTTTTTTGTTTTTTTTTTTTCGTTTTTCCGTTTTTGATCTAAGAAACTTTCTGCTCTGACAAAAAACAATTCAGACAACTCCATTTTTTAATATTTTCGCTAGGCCGGACGAACCGTTACCTAGAGCTCTATTAGTCATTTAATTTTAATTTTCGGATATTTATACCCGTTACTCGTAGAGTAAAAGGGTATATTGTATTCGTGCAAAAGTATGTAACAGGTAGAAGGAAGCGTTTCCGACCCTATAAAGTATATATATTCTTGTTCAGGATCACTAGCCGAGTCGATCTAGCCATGTCCGTCTGTCCGCTAAGATCTCGGAAACTATAAAAGCTAGAAGATTGGCATTTTGCATGTAGATTTTAGGAGTTGCAGCGCAAGTTTGTTTCAAAATGGTGCCACGCCCCCTCTGACGCCCACAAGTTGTGGCCACAGTTTTGATGCTATTATGAAAATTTTAATTGATATGTATTTGTTTCGTCAATACCTATCGATTGGCCTAATAAAAGTTTGACACGCCCACTCTAACGCCCAAAAACCCATTAAACGCTTAAGCCTGGCTAGCGCCTACATTTCCGACTTTCATGGCCCGACATTGTAACAGTTGCAACTGCCCGGCAAAGATAACTCCTTTACATTTAGACTTTAATATACATAATACTATTTAAGAATGTATGTGTTTAGCCAATATAAGTATGTATGTTTAATATTTCTAGTCAATTTATTACAAGAAGGCATTTTAAAATATTAAGTTGTTTAGCTGAGTAACGGGTATCTAATACTCGAGGCACTCGAATATAGCGTTCTCTCTTGTTTTTTGTCGATCTGGGTCCCTGGGTGAGAAAATGACCCGACAAAAAATGTTCACAAGTTGTTTGCCTCTCGCTCTCTCACATAGATAACGCAAGGATTTCGTGGATCTTAGTTAACGTTAAAAAAAGTTTCAAGCCAGTAAAGTTTCAAGCAAGTGTGTTTTCTAAAAAGTTTTGACTGCGTAATCTTACTTATAAAAATAATTTCCTTTTATATATCTTTTGCTTCTTGTTTGGCTACTTGTGCTTCTTTCAAACAGTCAAATTAAATAAAAGTTTGAATGTTACTACTTATCCTGCTTTTCCAGAAAAATACATATTATATTTCCCTGAACGAAATTATGAATATAACGAGGACGGAAGCTAGCTTCGGCAAGCCGAAGTTTTAATACCCATGTAGACTTTGCCGAAATTGATAAAATTAAAAAGGTAGCGAAAGGAATAATTTATACATAAATAAACTTGATTTGCATAGTTTCATGTCAATTGCTTTTATACTGCAAAAATGTCATATAAAAATAGAAAAAAATTGATACTTTCGCAGCCTTTAAAAATTTTTCCTACGGAAGCTATAAGATACATATAGACGTCTGATCGGCAAGCGCTTTTACCCTAATCAAGATATGCGTAAATAAGTAAGACTTGGAAAAATGTATGTCAATAGCTTTTACACTGCGCGAAATATCTTCCATTCTTGCAAGTTGTATCCGATTGATCCTAAGGATTTAGACATCCGATCGGGGCGGTTTTCAAACTTGATCTGCGTACACAAGTTTTAGGACGACTGTGAAAGTTTCAGATCGCTAGCTTTTAAACTGAGCTCGCAAACGGTATTGAAACAGATGGACAGACGGACGGACGGACAGATGGACATGGCTATATCGACTCCCTATTGATCCTGATCAAGAATATATATACTTTATAGGGTCGGAAAAGTCTCCTTCACTTCTGACCAAAATTATAATACCCTCTGCAAGGGTATACAAAGATTAGCTATACGTAATCAATTTCATTTTTAAATAGCGGTTGTAGCATGTAGTTGTCTGATTGGCAACAACTTTTACCCTTGGCAAAATATACATAAATAAATTAGATGTCAATAGTTTTTGTACTGCAAAAATGTCATTCCTAAGGAAGCTTTAAGATATAGACGTCCGATCGGCAAGCGATTTTACCCTGATTAAGGTATGCGTAAATAAATAAGACTTGGAGAAATTTATGTCAATAGCTTATACACTGCGCGAAATATTCTAGAAAACATCTAATTTGGACCGATTTCACCATATTGTTCCTATGCGCTTTTACCTTGATGAAGGAATGCATAAAAAATACGATTTGAAAAAATGTATAGCAATAGCTTTTACACTGCGCGAAATATTCTAAAAAACATCAAATTTGGATAGATTTCACCCTATTGTTCCTATGGTAGCTATAGGATATAGACGTCCGATCGGCATTAAAAAATACGATTTGGAAAGATTCATGTCAATAACTTTTACACTGCGCGAAATAACATCAATTCTTGCAAGATATATCCGATTGTTCCTATGGAAGCTATATGATATAGACCTCCGATTTTCAAACTTGATCTGCGTACACATGTTTTAGGACGAGTGTGAAAGTTTCAGATCGCTAGCTTTTACACTGAGTTCGCAAACGGTATTGAAACAGACGGACAGACTCTATCGACTCCCCTATTGATCCTGATCAAGAATATATATACCTTATAGGGTCGGAAACGTCTCCTTCACTGCGTTACAAACTTCTGACCAAAATTATAATGCCCTCTGAAAGGGTATAAAAAATCAAAATGTTATATGTTAAAATGTAACTGCACAAATGAACTGTTTTTTTTTAAAGAACCGCCGAATTTCCTTATTTATTTATATTGTTAGGGTCTTTTATTTCCTCTCTTAGAAGCGAACTACAAGTGGCCAAATCTTAATCTCATATATTTATTTAATTTTTTAGAAAACGGCTCTAAATGGGTGGGGAAGTCTCTTCTCCGGAATCGTGTATGACCAATGTTCCAAATTAAAGACTGCGCTGGGCCTGAAGCTTGATCGTATACCTTGCTTCAATATTGTCGATTTCGTCTAACAGATCCTATATATTATTTTCATTCCCTATGAACCACGTTGCCCCAGTTATAGCTTTCAATATCTTTGATTGAGCTCTCTGGATTATTTATGTATAAGTTACTAGCGCATGCGTTTTCCCACAGCTCTGAGCCATATTCCAAATTGGTGTAAGAATTGCATGGTATAAAAGTACTTTGTACTCCAGTTTTAACGTGCGTTTAATAGCCACTTGTAGATTTTATGAATTAAACAGAATGGTCGACATCCAGAATTGCTCAGTATTTTAAATGCATTTTGTATCTCTGAGGTTATCGGGTTTACATGTTTAACGGTTTCGTGTCTTGTGAAATCCTTGTTGGTCTTGTTTAATACTATTCAGAAGCAGTTTTTAAATATATTTGTGTCTAATTGGGCTATATTACGATTGATGGGACTGGTTCTTTTTACAGCTTTATGGATCATTGTGATGACAAACTTTGTCTATTGTTGAGAGTAATAGCCCCATTTCATCCTGCTGCTTAATATTATGGTAAAAAATATAACGCAAAGCTCGGCGATTCCATGATTATTTTAAGGGAGATAAAACCGTTGCTCTGGTTTTTTTTTCTATTGATACATATAAGATACTGACTTTATGACTTGTAACTTTTCCAAATTGAATTATGATAGCCAGGGTAACTTCAGGAATGTTGTTTATTAGAAACACAAAGCTTTTTGTTGGTAAAAATAGTTTAAGGACGTTTTCTAGATGGACGTCATATGTTTCTTCGTTGCTGCGAGCCCACTACCCTGTTTGTTAATTGGTAGCTATATGCCTGATTTAGCTTTCCACATTATATTTCGTTTGATGTTTGGGGTGAGTTGGTCCATATAGGATATTTGAAACCCATTTATTCAATCCTCTAGGTCTTTGCATATTTTTGTGCCCTTGCAGAGGGTAATTTCAGTCAAAAGTTTGCAACGCAGTGAAGGAGACATTTCCGACTCTATAAAGTACATATATTCTTGATCAGCATCACTCGGAGAGTCGATCTAGCCATTTCCGTCTGTTCGTCCGTTCTACGCAAACACTAGTCCCTAAGTTAAAAAAAAAAAAGTTGTCGAATATCAAATAGCTCCCATAGGAACAATCGGAAAAAAAATTATATTTATCAAAATATTCCTTTAAGATATAGTAACTATTTACTATATCATAATTACGCTTTTTGTTTTGTCAAAATCTGACGATGGCAAAATGCAAAGCAAAATCGACATAGCTTTGTTTTTAGAAATTTTGGTATAGAAATCGAAATGTCGTTTTGTAATAACTGCAAGGGTATATAAACTTCGGCTTGCCGAAATTTGCTTCATTTCTTGTTTATAAAAAAAAAACGGTTCACAGTCTGAAACAGAAAGTCATATGCGATCTCCTTTAGGGTAATTCGGCATTATTATTATTTTCATTTTCAAGCTGTGTATGCTGGCTAAACTTTCATAAATATGCATTTTCTGGGACATGAGTAGAACTCCATGGTCTTATATTAATACCCGATATTCCGTTGGTTCACTCAAAGAGTGATGAACTTATTAAAGGAAACAGAATAAATAAAGAAATTAAATAGCCGTTAAAAGACAGGCAACAGGCCAGAAAATGACCCCAGTTGTAAGGCTAAACTCTTTACTAGCCTAGACTTATAACATGATACCACTAAATATATCTGGCAGAAACGGACCTTGAAAAACCTTGTTCTTTATAATGGTGAAAAATTAGTTCTTTGCCGCTTACCCATTTCATTATTGCTGTATCAAACACATTTATAACAAACATTAAAATACGGGGTAGAATTCTTATACTTCATAGTACTGACCCAGAAAAAGTAAAACAGGAGTAAGGTGAACCAAAAACTCTGTTCAGCCCCAGGTCTTTTTTCGGTCTGGCAAAATACTGCAGGAGTTTTGAGTTTTGTTTCGCTACTTATAAAATGTAACGGAAAACATCTGTTAAAAAAGGTGGTAGTTGAGTTTGATATTTGTGCTTGTGCGAAGCGCCTTGGCATTAAAAGGTGCTCATGCTCATGTACCGATGCATCTGCAAGCGGTATTGTGCGGGACCTTTTCTAAGAATGGCAGACCAATCATGAGCTAACCTACGCCATGAACGAGAGGTAGCAAATACTTGCACGACAATTAGGAAATAAACAGATAACCAACCTCTGATCCTGTTTCTGTTTTTTTAGGATCTCTGTCTTATTTCGTTGGTAGAATGATAAAAATCCTCAAGGGCCATAATAGATGTGCAAACCTCATCAAAAAGTTGGTACATTTTTTTTCAAGCACCAACACCACTTGTAACTCGACCACTTGTATTACGACATACAGGGTTGCCCATATTCGACGGACCCATCTGACGACGCCATAACTTTTGACAGAGATGCCAGATCGCATAATGACATACCGCGTTTGAAGCGTCAGTCCAAGCAGATTTTTACCATGGAACAATACACGCCACGCGAGCGCTCTGAAATAGTTGAAATTTACATTCAACAGAACAAGTCAATTGTGAAAACTCAACGTGCTTTTAAAAAATTAAAAAATGTGAAAAGTGCGCCTTCTAAGAACACCATTAAGCGTTTATATGAAAAATTTACGACTGGTGAGGCTCTTTCTAATCCGAAGAGGCCAAATAAAAGTCGACCAAGGCGATCGGACGAGAATATCGCTGCCGTACGAGCCAGTGTTGAGAGGTCCCCAAGAACATCCCAAAAACGCCGTTCTCAGCAGTTGGGCATGGCTCGGTCCACTTTTTGTGATGCCAATTATTCGTCGAAAGCGTATGAGGCAGTTCTGGTTTCAACAAGACGGCGCTCCACCGCACACAAGTCGCATAACAATCGATTTTCTGAAGAAATTGTTTCCGGGCCGTTTGATGTCGAAAAGTGGTGATTTGGACTGGCCACCGCGTTCGCCCGATTTGACGCCGCCTGACTTCTTCTTGTGGGGATATTTGAAGTCAAAGGTTTACGTTAACAAGCCAAGGACCCTAGAAGAGCTCAAGGACAACATTCGTGAAGAAATAGCCGCTATTCCGGCCGAAATGTTGGCGAAAACGATGGAAAATGCTGCAAAAAGGGCACAATACGCCATCAACGCCAGAGGCGGCCATTTGAAAGATATCATATTCAAAAATTGATGTAAACAAATCTACTTGGAACAAATTAAATGATTAAGATTGCCAACCGCCAAATTTTTATTTTTTTCTTTGATTTTTTAAAAAAAAAACATGGGTCCGTCGAATATGGGCAACCCTGTAGATGTTGACATAGTACCGAACGATTACACAGCAGGCGGAGATCGGAAGGTGAAACAAAAAAACAAAAATCATTCCTACAAAACAACAAAAAATAAGGAAACAAGCTAAGCCCCCTGTACTCAGAAATAAATCTGCCTTCTGCCAATTAAATAAATCTGCCTTCTGCCAATTAAATAAATCTTTGAACTTAAATCTTATTTAACGTATATCTGTTAGGCGCCCCACAAAATCAGTGTTACTGAATTAATCCACAATTGGCCCCAACACCTCATGTTGAATTAACATTCGAATTCCCGGGCCATACTGGTAGCGCAGATACTAGTTCTGGTCAAAAAAGGGGTATCTAAAGCGATTACATGTTTTCGGCTGCCATAACTAAACATATATTTGTTTTCTCTCATCAGTGCATATTACGGCTTATATCCGTAACATATCTTATTGAAGGAAAGTATAATAATTTAAGATTGGTATTCCTTGTGCGCATTTTGTATCTTTGTGCTCAGCCGGTTCCTGTCGTGAGGCAATATTTGTAAAGTGTGAACCCGCTACCAGTTTTCTCGCTCTCTTCCGTGCTCTTAAATATATTAACTTCGTTTTCAAATATATAATGACGTCATAATTAGCACTTAAAATGTTCCATTACTCGAAATTTTTATGTGATATTTTAAATATAATCATTTTTTTTTGATAAAAATAAATATCATCGATACGATAATATAAAAATTTTCGACTACCCTAATTACTTGTATAGTAATGGCTTAATTCATAACGATAGTTTTGACATATTCCGCTTGGGTTAGAGCGGCAACATTTTGTAATAAACTTGCGCTGAGTGAAAAAACTTGGAATCTTCATGTTAAATCCTAAATCTTTAACTCTTAAAGCTTTCGATATCTCACCGTTCATACAGACGGACAGGCAAAACTAGTCGCCCTCATTCTTCTTTCCTATCAAAAATAAAAATTATTGTGTGTACAGAAACCTGGTCAAAGCCTTTTATCTGAATTACTAAATTTCGAAAAATTGAATGACGTCGGATTCCTAGGTATAAAAGTATGATTTCCCTCTTTTTTTTTTTTGGTTTAACATATAGATTTCATTTGCGTCGATCAACCAACTAAATGGTTATAATACGTTGGGAATAATAAAGAACAAATAACGTGAAAACATAACAGAAGTGATTAACAAATTTTATAAGAAATTAACAGTAAATGGTTAATCCTTAAGGACTTGAGTCATCATCTTGTCCAGAGATCGGCGGGGTGTCTTCGCTTCAGTCTCCGTCTACTCGTCGGGTTGGCCAGGGAAGCTGGTAGGTGGTTGGTGTGGACAGCGAGTCGATCGTTGTAACGACTCGAGTAGGCTTGTTGATAATATATCAAAATATCAATATATCTATATTTTTTCCTAAAAATGTATATCGTGATTTTTTATTTGCCCAAATATCGGAGTTCTGATATATTTTTTGATATTTTTGTCTTTGGTCACTCTGAATTCCAAAGCGACATCGACTGAAAGAATTCAGGCGCGAAATAAAAAATTGAGTGTAAAATCAAACTATACGGATATAAAAAATAGGGTTGTTGATAATATATCAAAATATCAATATATCGATATTTTTTCCTAAAAATGGTGATTTTCGTGATTTTTTATTTGTCCAAATATCGGAATTCCGTTTTTTTTTGATATTTTTTTCTTTGGTCACTCTGAATTTCTAAGCGACATCGACTGAAAGAATTCAGGCGCGAAATAAAAAATTGAGTGTAAAATCAAACTATACGTATATAAAAAATAGGGTTGTTGATAATATATCAAAATATCAATATATCGATATTTTTTCCTAAAAATGGTGATTTTCGTGATTTTTTATTTGTCCAAATATCGGAATTCCGATATATTTTTTGATATTTTTTTCTTTGGTCACTCTGAATTCCAAAGCGACATCGACTGAAAGAATTCAGGCGCGAAATAAAAAATTGAGTGTAAAATCAAACTATACGGATATAAAAAATAGGGTTGTTGATAATATATCAAAATATCAATATATCGATTTTTTTCCTAAAAATGATATATTTATATAGTGATTTTTTATTTGTCCAAATATCGGAATTCCGATATTTTTTTGATATTCCAATTGATATAAATCAATCTAATGAGATAGGAACAGGGCACATCGCAGTCGGTGTCTGCGCTTAGTGGTTGAGAAAACTTTGATTGTTGTTCTGCGAGCGGATGGTGCCTGCATACCCTACCGACGATTGAATTTGAATTTTATGTTTAATAAGCTTTGGTGGATTTTATTTTTTGATTCGCAGTGTAATTATACCCGTTACTCGTAGAGTAAAAGGGTATATTGTATTCGTGCAAAAATATGTAACAGGTAGAAGGAAGCGTTTCAGACCCTATAAAGTATATATATTCTTGTTCAGGATCAGTAGCCGAGTCGATCTAGCCATGTCCGACTGTCCGTATGAACGCTGAGATCTTAGAAACTATAAAAGCTAGAAGATTGGCCTTTTGCATGTAGATTTTAGGAGTTCCTACGCAGCGCAAGTTTGTTTCAAAATGGTGCCACGCCCCCTCTGACGCCCACAAGCCACAAGCTGTGGCCACAGTTTTAATGCTATTATGAAAATTTTAATTGGTAAGGATTTGTTTTGTCAATACCTATCGATTGGCCTAATAAAAGTTTGCCACGCCCACTCTAACGCCCAAAGCCCATTAAACGCTTAAGCCTGGCTAGCGCCTACATTTCCGCCTATCATGGCGTCATCTAACGGATGACTTTGGAACAGCTGGCCAAGGTGCTCAACAGAGTCAACGTTAATTCTCGATAAGGATTTCTATTAAAGGAAATTGCGATGGTTTTCATTTGTCAATACCGAACTATATCTCAAGAACTATGCAAATCAAATCTAGTTAGCCAAATTGGAGGTCTGAGTCAAACAATGGCGTATGTGTGTATGTATGTAAGCAAATACATATGTATGTATTTACATTGTACACAGTCCCCAAATTTGGTTTTGGTTTGAAAGACCCCGTTGCAAATCAACGGCATCGTTGGTGTTCCCCACGTGGTGTTCCCTTTAACATAAAAATCGGGAGCTAATTCGAGCGGCGAAAAACATACAAGAAGGCATATTTATATTAAGTTGTTTAGCTGAGTAACGGGTATCTAATAGTCGAGGCACTCGACTATAGCGTTCTCTCTTGTTTTTTGGTAATATTTGTGGATATTTAAAATTGGTTCTTAATGTGTGACTGTTATGTATATATAAATTAATATATCTCAATTTTATTATGAAATTATTGTTATTGCCTCGATTAATCCTATGGGAGCTATATTCGTTCGGTTTGTCCAAATTTGTTGAAATATGTTTAAACCATTTTTGTATATTTTTGTAAAAATTTTAGCCCACTGTGGTTATTATATATAAGTTATTTTAGTTTGGTATTTGGTATTTAATTAATCCCTATTTCTCCTAAACCTGTTAAGGCAGAGAAATCCATGATCTATCTTTGATATGTTGAGCGGTTGCATATTTAGACATTTTGTCAATAGATGTGACGTACATGATATTTCTTTTAGGGAACCAGATGTCTATATGTATTATATCATTTATTTTCTGTGACGTTTCCGTAATATTCAAATTATATTTTATAGGTTTTCTATCATATTTAGCTAAATTACATATTTTACAATTGTTAATATAATGTTGGATAACTTTTTGTAATTTTGGGTAATAGTATTTTTCTCTTATAGATATATAAATTTCATTAATGCCTCTGTGATTATTTTTCATGTGTTCGTTTTCAATTATCTTTAACAGTTTTTCCTTATCATTTATATCTTCTAGTAATATGCTCGACTTAAGAACTTTTAGGTTTTTATTATTCGAAAAAAATTGTCTATATATTTCTTGAAATTTTACAAATAAACTTAAATTTTCGCAGAATATTACGATTAGGCCTTTTCTGGCAATTTTTCTTGCATGAACTTTAGCATTTTCTCTTTATCACCGCTTGTTTTAAATATATGTCTTATTTTCTTGTTATGCAAAATTTTGAAGGTACTAGAATCTCTTTCCGCCTCTATAATTTGTAGTTGGATTTTAAAGACATTAAGACAGTTTTCGGTAAGACTAATAAAATTAAGGTCGTCGGAATCCGCACTGTGAACTGTTGCTAAGTCATCAATTTCGGTAGCAAACATATGAATTAAATCTTCCGAGAAGTCTTCATCGTCAGTTTTTGTTCTAGGTGTAATATTTGATAAATTGTTTTCTAGTATAAATATATCTAAGTTATTTATTTCTAATTTTGTTTGGACAGTTGTGTCATACTCATAAGTTGATGCCTCTACAATTCTGCTAAGTCCGTCTGCCAAAACGTTTTCCTTGCCTTTTATAAAATTGATGTCGAAATCAAACTCGTTAAGTTGCACTTTCCAACGCTGTAGCTTTAGGTTAGGTTCTTTTAGATTATTAAGCCAAACTAGGGGCCTGTGGTCGGTTTTAATTATAAACTTTCTTCCGTAAATATAATATTTAAAGTATTTTGTTGACCAATAAATGGCAAGAAGTTCTTTCTCTATTGTACTATATTTAAGTTCGTGATTTTTAAGCGAACGGCTAGCGTAGGAAATTACTTTATTGTCTTGCATGAGCACAGCGCCTAATGCATAGTTACTCGCGTCTGTAACAATCGTAAATTGCCTATTAAAGTCGGGATATACGACTATTGTATCGCTTGTTATAAGGATTTTTAGTTTTTGAAAAGCTTCTATGTAATCTTGATCATGTGTGTTTATTTTAGCATTTTTCTTTAAATATTTTATTAAGGGCTGTGCAATCTTAGAATAGTCTTTTATGTAGCGCCTCAAATACCCTGTGATTCCTAGGAAACTTTTAATTTCTTTCTGGTTCGTTGGTAATTTTATCTTTAAAATTGCGTCAACTTTCTTCTGGCTTGGCCTAAGACCCTTTGAATTAATCGTATGGCCAAGAAATTCGATCTCCTCTCTGGCAAACTCGCATTTGTCTGATTGGAGTTTTAGATTTGCCTTAGATAGGCAGCTGAATATACAGCTTAGATGATTGACGTGTTCTTCTATATTTTTTGAAAATATAAGGATGTCATCCATGTAAACGATGCAAAATTGTCCCGTATAGGGGCTAAGGATGTCATTCATTAGCCTCTGAAACGTTGAGGGTGCGTTACGTAGTCCAAAAGGCATACGAAGAAACTCGTAGTGGCCGCTGGTTGTTGAAAAGGCTGTTTTGTGAACATCTTTAATGTCCATTTCTATCTGGTAGAAACCTTTAGCAAGGTCTAGGGTGGAGAATATTTTACAGCCCCCTAGCTTGTCAAATATCTCGTCTATATTTGGGATCGGGAATCGATCTTCGATTGTTTCTTGGTTTAGCTTACGGTAGTCTACAACAAGCCTCCACTTTTGCTTATTAGATTGGTCCATTTTCTTCTGAACGACCCACAAAGGACTATTATATGGGCTTTTTAATGTCTTATAATACCTTGATGTAACATTTCACCAATTTGCTTGTTAACTTCGTCTTTGTGCATTTCGGGGTATTTGTATGTTTTTGAATAAATTGGAAGATCATTCTTTGTAATAATACTATGCTTAATTTTGCTTGTGAAACTTAGGTCTTGGCCTTCTTTATAAAAAATAGTTTTAAATTTATGTATTAGATTATTTACTAAGAATCTGGCCTGTGGGTTTATAAAGTTTATTGGAATTAAGTTATTAATGTCTAGATCTAATTGGTTTTCCTGTATAAAGAGATCTAAGCACACGTCATTGACTTTTAGTTTTTTGTTTTTGTAATCAATGACTGCATTCATGTCATTAAGGATATTACAACCAATTAGCCCGTCGAAGGCGCTGTGAAAATTATACTCTAGAAATTCGCAAATATAACTTTCGGCCTTAAATTCATGAAAACATGGGAAACGGCATAATTTATGTATTTTAATTTTGTTGCCCATAGCTATTACTTCTATGTCAATAGCTGTTTTCCACTTTGGGTGACATATGTTCTCATTAATCACGCTGAACTTTTTATATATGGTAATCGTCTTGATCCTCTATCCGAAAATTTACATTTACATCCATTGGCTCGAAGCTACGTCTGCTCTGCTCAGAGGTTTGCAAATTTCTATTATTTGTTGACACTCTATTCGAATTATTCGACTGATTTTGATACCCCTGCCTTCTATTTTTCATCCTAAATGTACCTTCTGATGCTCGATTTTCGTTTGGAACGGCATTGTTCTGTTGGTCCCTGTTTGCTTCCTCAAAACTATTTTGTGTAACAATTGGCTCGTTTACATTTCTATTATCGTTACTAAAATTTGTTCTGAAATTGGATTTATTATATTTATTATTCTTTCGAATAGGGCCGTACAATGTGTAGCTTTGATGCCTAGCCTCTTCAATGATTTTATAGGCATCGTCTACGGATTCTGGATTTCTAGCGAAAATCAAGGTTTTTGTAGGTTCGGGCAGGTTATCTTTAAAAACGCGAAGTGCGATTCTGTTCACTTCTGATGAAGTGTATGTATTATCGTTATGGATTAGTATCCGATTGTGTACTCTATTAGAAATTTCATTAATTTTATTATAATATTCTTCTATGGTTGATTCGACTCGACATAATTTTAGCATATCCATTAAAAAATCGCTTGATTCTTTTTCACCAAAGTTTTTCAAAATAATCTGTTTTAACCTTTCCCAATCGGTTACATTGCCATGTCTATGAAGCACTGGCTTGCACAATCCCACGAATTTGTTTTTTACAAGACCAAACAAAATGTTTTTGGTAGTTCCGTCGAAAACTTGAACAGTCGGAAGGACAAGTTCTATTTGTGTTATTAAATCTGGCAGCTGATTGGTATCAGTACCGTCAAAATTTTGTATTAATTTTATGCAATTCATGGTTGAATTAAACGCGGCTAAGCTGTTTTCATTCATTTTAGTTTTGTTTAAGTTTTACAAATATTATCAGTTTGCACCTTTTGTTTTTCTTATATTAACTTAATTAGCCGTGAAAGCTTTATAAAAAAAAAATATGTATGTAATGACCTAAAATCTTCTTTTCGTTGTATTAAGAGTTTTCCAGATTTGCTTTGGGTTTCTCCGATTGTGTTCCGATGGAAACTTTGTAGTTATGTTTTCTGCACTTCTTTACGTTCGTCCACGTGTGTTGGACCATGTATATTGAAGAGTTCCAGGCGGTAATTAGATAAGAAAAGCTTACTGTGGTTCCAATGGAAACTTTCCAGTTATATTTTCTGTATTTCTTTATGTTCGTCCACGTGTGTTGGACCATGTGTATCGAAGAGTTCCAGGCGGTAATTACATAAGAAGCGCTTACTGTGGTTTTTACTGTTGTCCGCTTTTAACGAATGGCTGGTTTTAATTTTTCTTGATCCTCGTCGCCAGTTAGATGGAAGGTATAATAACGCCTTCCAAGCCCAGACTTCTGCGTCCGGATGGTTGATCGCAGCTTTTCCAGTTGAGACTTCTGTGTCCCAAATGCGTATGTGTTGATCACTGTCCTCACTACTTCGTTGTCGTCTGAAGGATGAATATAGAAGTCTTCGAGAAAACGCTTTAATCGACTTCTTTGTCGTATGAAATAAGTTTAGTGAAAACGACTAAGGTTTCGATTTAAAGAGTTTTAATTGATGCGTGCGTATCGTTGTAAGTCATCTTATCAACTGCCTCGCTTAAGCTTGGAGTCAAAAGCTTCAAGTTTAAGCTTATGTATGTAATGAACTTATGCTAATAAGTGAGGGTATGTATGGGTATACATGACTCCCCCAGCGTATGTTTCGACAATGTGGTTAAATTATTTAATAGAATAAATGTATACAAAAGGTTCTTAATTTTCACAATTTTCGTTTTGGAATTGATATTTTCTTTTCACCTGATCCTTATAGATTTTTTTTGTTGGGTCTTTATCAGATATCAAGTAGTTACCAACCTGCCTGTGGTTACTAATTTCTTTGTATTTTGGGTTTGATTTACCTACTTGATTATTTTTAACAAATATATTCGCAAAGTTTGACTCGTCTATGCTATCTTCTTTTGCATTTGTGGTTTCTTTATTCCTAGCTAGTTTTTCTGACAACTTAGAAATATCTTCGTGACAAAGTACGTTGTTAAATAAGTCTATTGGTCTAGTATTTGTTGTTGAATGTATTGTGTTATTATAACAAACAATTGCTTTGTAAACATTTTCTTGGACAGTATCAATGTTGTTTGGATCCGCGTTAAACAATCTTATATGTTCATTTAGTGTTAAATGTAATCTTTCGACGTCCGAGTTTCCGGTTTTCTTATAAGGGGTTGTAAAGTGCACGTCTACGTTGTTTTCCAAGAGAAATTGCTTTATTACAACTATGTTAAATTCATTGTCAGTTACAATTTTCCTTGGCTTTCCTAAGTATTGAAACCTTAATTTTATGGCGTTGAGCAGAGAAATCCATCTTTGATATGTTGAGCGGTTGCATATTTAGACATTTTGTCAATAGATGTGACGTACATGATATTTCTTTTAGGGAACCAGATGTCTATATGTATTATATCATTTATTTTCTGTGACGTTTCCGTAATATTCAAATTATATTTTATAGGTTTTCTATCATATTTAGCTAAAATACATATTTTACAATTGTTAATATAATGTTGGATAACTTTTTGTAATTTTGGGTAATAGTATTTTTCTCTTATAGATATATACATTTCATTAATGCCTCTGTGATTATTTTTCATGTGTTCGTTTTCAATTATCTTTAACAGTTTTTCCTTATCATTTATATCTTCTAGTAATATGCTCGACTTAAGAACTTTTAGGTTTTTATTATTCGAAAAAAATTGTCTATATATTTCTTGAAATTTTACAAATAAACTTAAATTTTCGCAGAATATTACGATTAGGCCTTTTTCTGGCAATTTTTCTTGCATGAACTTTAGCATTTTCTCTTTATCACCGCTTGTTTTAAATATATGTCTTATTTTCTTGTTATGCAAAATTTTGAAGGTACTAGAATCTCTTTCCGCCTCTATAATTTGTAGTTGGATTTTAAAGACATTAAGACAGTTTTCGGTAAGACTAATAAAATTAAGGTCGTCGGAATCCGCACTGTGAACTGTTGCTAAGTCATCAATTTCGGTAGCAAACATATGAATTAAATCTTCCGAGAAGTCTTCATCGTCAGTTTTTTGTTCTAGGTGTAATATTTGATAAATTGTTTTCTAGTATAAATATATCTAAGTTATTTATTTCTAATTTTGTTCGGACAGTTGTGTCATACTCATCAGTTGATGCCTCTACAATTCTGCTAAGTCCGTCTGCCAAAACGTTTTCCTTGCCTTTTATAAAATTGATGTCGAAATCAAACTCGTTAAGTTGCACTTTCCAACGCTGTAGCTTTAGGTTAGGTTCTTTTAGATTATTAAGCCAAACTAGGGGCCTGTGGTCGGTTTTAATTATAAACTTTCTTCCGTAAATATAATATTTAAAGTATTTTGTTGACCAATAAATGGCAAGAAGTTCTTTCTCTATTGTACTATAATTAAGTTCGTGATTTTTAAGCGAACGGCTAGCGTAGGAAATTACTTTATTGTCTTGCATGAGCACAGCGCCTAATGCATAGTTACTCGCGTCTGTAACAATCGTAAATTGCCTATTAAAGTCGGGATATACGACTATTGGATCGCTTGTTATAAGGATTTTTAGTTTTTGAAAAGCTTCTATGTAATCTTGATCATGTGTGTTTATTTTTAGCATTTTTCTTTAAGTATTTTATTAAGGGCTGTGCAATCTTAGAATAGTCTTTTATGTAGCGCCTCAAATACCCTGTGATTCCTAGGAAACTTTTAATTTCTTTCTGGTTCGTTGGTAATTTTATCTTTAAAATTGCGTCAACTTTCTTCTGGCTTGGCCTAAGACCCTTTGAATTAATCGTATGGCCAAGAAATTCGATCTCCTCTCTGGCAAACTCGCATTTGTCTGATTGGAGTTTTAGATTTGCCTTAGATAGGCAGCTGAATATACAGCTTAGATGATTGACGTGTTCTTCTATATTTTTTGAAAATATAAGGATGTCATCCATGTAAACGATGCAAAATTGTCCCGTATGTCCCCTCAACGTTTCAGAGGCTAATGAATGACATCCTTAGCCTCTGAAACGTTGAGGGTGCGTTACGTAGTCCAAAAGGCATACGAAGAAACTCGTAGTGGCCGCTGGTTGTTGAAAAGGCTGTTTTGTGAACATCTTTAATGTCCATTTCTATCTGGTAGAAACCTTTAGCAAGGTCTAGGGTGGAGAATATTTTACAGCCCCCTAGCTTGTCAAATATCTCGTCTATATTTGGGATCGGGAATCGATCTTCGATTGTTTCTTGGTTTAGCTTACGGTAGTCTACAACAAGCCTCCACTTTTGCTTATTAGATTGGTCCATTTTCTTCTGAACGACCCACAAAGGACTATTATATGGGCTTTTTGAATGTCTTATAATACCTTGATGTAACATTTCACCAATTTGCTTGTTAACTTCGTCTTTGTGCATTTCGGGGTATTTGTATGTTTTTGAATAAATTGGAAGATCATTCTTTGTAATAATACTATGCTTAATTTTGCTTGTGAAACTTAGGTCTTGGCCTTCTTTATAAAAAATAGTTTTAAATTTATGTATTAGATTATTTACTAAGAATCTGGCCTGTGGGTTTATAAAGTTTATTGGAATTAAGTTATTAATGTCTAGATCTAATTGGTTTTCCTGTATAAAGAGATCTAAGCACACGTCATTGACTTTTAGTTTTTTGTTTTTGTAATCAATGACTGCATTCATGTCATTAAGGATATTACAACCAATTAGCCCGTCGAAGGCGCTGTGGAAATTATACTCTAGAAATTCGCAAATATAACTTTCGTCCTTAAATTCATGAAAACATGGGAAACGGCATAATTTATGTATTTTAATTTTGTTGCCCATAGCTATTACTTCTATGTCAATAGCTGTTTTCCACTTTGGGTGACATATGTTCTCATTAATCACGCTGAACTTTTACCTTTTTATATATGGTAATCGTCTTGATCCTCTATCCGAAAATTTACATTTACATCCATTGGCTCGAAGCTACGTCTGCTCTGCTCAGAGGTTTGCAAATTTCTATTATTTGTTGACACTCTATTCGAATTATTCAACTGATTTTGATACCCCTGCCTTCTATTTTTCATCCTAAATGTACCTTCTGATGCTCGATTTTCGTTTGGAACGGCATTGTTCTGTTGGTCCCTGTTTGCTTCCTCAAAACTATTTTGTGTAACAATTGGCTCGTTTACATTTCTATTATCGTTACTAAAATTTGTTCTGAAATTGGATTTATTATATTTATTATTCATTCGAATAGGGCCGTACAATGTGTAGCTTTGATGCCTAGCCTCTTCAATGATTTTATAGGCATCGTCTACGGATTCTGGATTTCTAGCGAAAATCAAGGTTTTTGTAGGTTCGGGCAGGTTATCTTTAAAAACGCGAAGTGCGATTCTGTTCACTTCTGATGAAGTGTATGTATTATCGTTATGGATTAGTATCCGATTGTGTACTCTATTAGAAATTTCATTAATTTTATTATAATATTCTTCTATGGTTGATTCGACTCGACATAATTTTAGCATATCCATTAAAAAATCGCTTGATTCTTTTTCACCAAAGTTTTTCAAAATAATCTGTTTTAACCTTTCCCAATCGGTTACATTGCCATGTCTATGAAGCACTGGCTTGCACAATCCCACGAATTTGTTTTTTATAAGGCCAAACTAAATGTTTTTGGTAGTTCCGTCGAAAACTTGAACAGTCGGAAGGACAAGTTCTATGTGTGTTATTAAATCTGGTAGCTGATTGGTATCAGTACCGTCAAAATTTTGTATTAATTTTATGCAATTCATGGTTGAATTAAACGCGGCTAAGCTGTATTCATTCATTTTAGTTTTGTTTAAGCTTTACAAATATTATCAGCTTGCACCTTTTGTTTTTCTTATATTAACTTAATTAGCCGTGAAATCTAAAATCTTCTTTTCGTTGAATTAAGAGTTTTCCAGATTTGCTTTGGGTTTCCCCGATTGTGTTCCGATGGAAACTTTGTAGTGATGTTTTCCGCACTTCTTTACGTTCGTCCACGTGTGTTGGACCATGTGTATTGAAGAGTTCCAGGCGGTAATTAGATAAGAAAAGCTTACTGTGGTTCCGATGGAAACTTTCCAGTTATATTTTCTGTATTTCTTTATGTTCGTCCACGTGTGTTGGACCATGTGTATCGAAGAGTTCCAGGCGGTAATTACATAAGAAGCGCTTACTGTGGTTTTTACTGTTGTCCGCTTTTAACGAATGGCTGGTTTTAATTTTTCTTGATCCTCGTCGCCAGTTAGATGGAAGGTATAATAACGCCTTCCAAGCCCAGACTTCTGCGTCCGGATGGTTGATCGCAGCTTTTCCAGTTGAGACTTCTGTGTCCCAAATGCGTATGTGTTGATCACTGTCCTCACTACTTCTTTGTCGTCTGAAGGATGAATATAGAAGTCTTCGAGAAAATGTTTCAATCGACTTCTTTGTCGTATGAAATAAGTTTAATGAAAACGACTAAGGTTTCGATTTAAAGAGTTTTAATTGATGCGTGCGTATCGTTGTAAGTCATCTTATCAACTGCCTCGCTTAAGCTTGGAGTCAAAAGCTTCAAGTTTAAGCTTATGTATGTAATGAACTTATGCTAATAAGTGAGGGTATGTATGGGTATACATGACTATATGTATTCCGTATTGTGGACTCCAGACGGGAGACCCATACTCCAGAATCGGACGGACTAGCGAAATAAATAAAGTTTTAGTCAAATAAGGATCATCGAATTCTTTTGACCACCTTTTAATAAATCCAAGCACTCCTCTGGCTTTATTAACCATGGACGAAATGTGATTAGAAAATTTTAGTTTGGGGTCCAAGAGAACGCCAAGATCGTTTACAAGAGTTATTCTGTCCAAAGAGCTGCCACTTAAAGTGTAAGTCGCGTATATCGGATTGGCCCGATAAAAAGTCATCAGCTTGCACTTGGAGCCGTTTAAATTTTGTAAATTATCTCTGCACCAGTTTTGAAAATTATCTAGATCGGATTGCAAGTCTAAATGGCACGAAATGTCCTTATACTGCAGGCACAACTTAACATCATCTGCGTACATAAGTACGCGAGAATGACTTATAATTGAGGGAAGATCGTTAATAAATAATGTAAAAAGTAACGGACCCAGATGGCTGCCTTGTGGGACACCGGAGGTAACACGGAGAATTTCAGCCATTTAGATAACTTGAAATCCATTTAAGCAGATCAAACTGAAAACCTAAAAGGTCAAGTTTATGAATAAGAAGTAAGTGATTTACAGAGTCAAATGCTTTACTAAAGTCAGTGTAAATGACATGTGTTTAAAACTACTATTGAAGCCTTTTATCACATATGTAGTGAGCTCTAGAAGGTTTGTAATTGTGGATCTACGTTTAATAAATCCGTGTTGACACGGAGAAATAATTGATCTGCAAAAGTGCTGTAAATGAGGAGTAATAATTTTTTCAAAAAGCTTAGGAATAGCTGACAACTTAGAAATACCTCTGTAGTTACTGGCTTCTAACTTGTTACCTTTTTTGAAAGGAGGAATAACAAATGATTCCTTCCAAATATTTGGGAATTGGGACGTTTCTAGAGATAAGGTAAACAACTTGTGAAGAGGATTGCGCAGGGCCTTAGCGCAATACCTAAGCACGCACCCAGGAATACCATCGGGCCCTGGCGAATAAACAGGCTTAATACGAAGAAGATCCAAAAGAAGAGAGCTTTCTGTTAAAGTGGGAAAGAATATGAGGTTTGACTTGGGCATGGTGTAAGAATAAGGCTGAGATGAATAATCTAAAGTAGAGTAAGTCGTTTGAAAAAATTGGCAAATATATCGGCTATTGCCTGATCTGTGGTTCCCGTCATGTTTTCGAACGACAGCGAGGAAGGAAAAGAATTAGATTTACGCTTGGTGTTAACAAAATTATAAAACTGTTTCGGGTCCTGAGAGAACTGGACCTTACAACGGTTTATGTAACTATTATAACACTGAGCATTAAGCACGGTAAATCTTGCCCGAGCACTTAAATATCTAGTAAAAACAGATTGAGAACCGGTATTTTTATATTTCCTAAAAAGTCTGGACTTTACATTTCTTAAGTGTGTCAACTCTTTGCTAAACCAAGGTGATTTATTGGAAGTTGACGGATAGTACTACGGAACACAGGAATTAAAAAATGAGTTTATTGCAGTATAAAAAACATTAACTGCATCGGACATATTATTGCATAAGTAAAGATCAGACCAATTAAAGCCAGAAATAAAATTATTAAACCTCAGAAAGTCTGCCTTTCGAAAACAATGTATTCGTTTGGATTTTTCTGATTTTTCTTCTATAACTCTACCCGTATCAAATGAAAGTTCGATTGTTGGGTGATATGGATCTTCAGGTTGCGTGAGTGGTGCTACGCTGGACAGAAACACACCTTCAGGATTCGATACAAAACACAAATCAAGTAGGCGACCTAATGAATTTCGAGGAATTCAATACCATTGAGTTTATTTGTGTAAAGTTATCGCTTCCTGGTAGCTCTATATACATAACATATAACTTGCTCATATATTCCGCCGTTGTTTGAACTTCCTGATTATTTAAATCACCTTTCTGTTATTAAGTCAGTTGCAAATAAGCTTTCCGATAGGGATCAGTTGGTAGTTCAAGGTGATTTTAATATAACTGGAATTACTTGGTCCACTGAGGATGGATCGAGTGTCTTACTACCTAAAGCACAACATGATTTTATTGAGGGCCTGCTTGACATATCCTAATCTCAAGCAAACCATGTTCGAAATTCACTAGGTCGCCTACTTGATTTGTGTTTTGTATCAAATCCTGAAGGTGTGTTTCTGCCTAGAGTAACACCACTCAGATTTAGAAGAAAAATCCGAAAAATCAGCCAAAGGAATACATTGTTTTCGCAAGGCAGACTTTCTGAGGCTAAAAAATGTTATTTCTGGCTTTAATTGGTCTGATATTTACTTATGCAATAATATGTCCGATGCAGTTAATGTGTTTTACACTGCAATTAACTCATTTTTAATTCCTGTGTTCCGTGGCACTATTCGTCAATTTCCAATAAATGCCCTTGGTTTAGCAAAGAGTTGACAAACTTAAGAAATGTAAAGTCCAGACTTTGTAAAACATATAAAACTACCGGTTTTCAATCTGTTTTAACTAGATATTTAAGTGCCCTGTCAAGATTTACCGTACTTAATGCTCAGTGGTAGAATAGTTACTTAAACCGTTGTCAGGTTCAGTTCTCTCACGACCCGAAACAGTTTTATAACTTCGTTAACATATCCTTCCTCGCTGTCGTTCGAAAACATGACGGCAACCACAGATCAGGCAATAGCCGATTTATTTGCCAACTTTTTTCAAAAGACATACTCTATTTTAGATTATTCCTCACAGCCTTATTCTTACACCATATCCAAGTCAAACCTCATATTCTGTCCCACTTTAACAGAAAGCTCTCTTCTTTTGGATCTTCTTCGTATTAAGCCTGTTCGCCAGGGTGCGTGCTTAGGTAATGCGGTAAGGTCCTAACCTATTCACAAGTTGTTTACCTTATCTCTAGAAACCTCCCAATTCAAAATATTTGGAAGGAATCTTTTGTTATTCCTCTTTTCAAAAAAGGTAACAAGTTAGAAGCCAGTAACTACAGAGGTATTTCTAAGTTGCCAGCTATTCCCAAGCTTTTTGAAAAAATCTTTACTCCTTATTACACCTTTGTAGATCAATCATTTCTCCGTGTCAACACGGATTTATTAAACGTAGATCCACAATCACAAACCTTTTAGAGCTTACTACATTTGTTATAAAGGGCTTCAATAGTAGTTTTCAAACAGAAGTCATTTACACTGACTTTAGTAAAGCATTTGACTCTGTAAATCACTTACTTCTAGTTCAAAAACTTGACCTGTTAGGTTTTCCAGTTGATCTTCTTAGATCGGCAGGTCACAAAGGGTCCTTTTTAAAAATTCATTTTCTAAAATTGTCCGTGTTACCTCCGGTGTCCCACAAGGGACCAACAATTATAGGTCATTCTCGCGTATTTATGTACACAGATGATGTTAAGTTATGCCTGCGGTATAAGGATAATTCCTGCCATTTAGACTTACAATCCGATCTAGATAATTTTCAAAACTGATGCCGAGATAATTAACTAAGTTTAAACGGTTCCCAGTGCAAGCTAATGACTTTTTATTGGGCCAATCCGATATACGCGACTTACACGTTAAGTGGCATCTCTTTGGATAGAATAACTCTTGTTAACGATCTTGGCGTTCTCTTGGACCCTAAACTAAAATTTTCTAATCACATTTTGTCCATGGTTAATAAAGCCAGGGCAGTGCTTGGATTTATTAAAAGGTGGTCAAAAGAATTCGATGATCCTTATTTGACTAAAACTTTATTTATTTCGCTAGTCCGTCCGATTCTGGAGTATGGGTCTTTCGTATGGAGTCCACAATACGGAATACATATTAGTCGTATTGAATCTGTACAAAAAACTTCCTTCTCTTGGCTCTACGGCGCCTAAGCTGGGATGCAAATCTTAATTTACCTTCTTATACTAGTAGACTTCTGTTGCATAATTTACCTTCCCTAGCCAACCGTAGAACGATGCCTGCTACTATCTTTATTTATAACCTTATACATGGTGATATTGACTGCCCCGACTTGGTAAGTCGGCTAAACTTTTCTGTGCCAAGTAGATTAACTAGAAATTATATTCCCCCAATTTTAAATCATTGTAGATCTATCTATGCCTTGCATGAGTCTTTCATAGTATTATGTTCTGACTATAATAGACTTTTTCCTGTAATCTAAAATCTTGACTCTCTGCCGCTCCTAAAACGAGTAATACTAACTTCATTGACACAAAATTTATCTTAATATCTTTTATATACTTTTATCCCCGGACTTATACCTATATTTCCATATCTCCCGTCTATCTTGTCGCGAATCGTGCCGTACGATACACGTGGGAATCCGCGCGAAAAAAAAGAAGTTGTTATTGATAACTGAACTTAAATATATTTTTTTGGGAACTTAAACTCTTTCGTTAGATTTTTTTGAGTTTGGAAAAAAACAAGGGAAGTTCTTTAAACTGAAATATCCAACTCGTATTAGTGTTTTTCAATTTTGTATATCAGATCAGTTTATTCATCTAAGGCCTTAGTTAAGATCTACGTAGATCTTAGGTTCTTAAGTCCTCGAAACTAAAATTAAACTAAAACTAAAGTCGGGTACCAAGAATTTAAAACAAAAGCTAAGTTGGGGGACTAGTTATTTTTATAAGCTTATACTATCAAAAAGCACACACGAATTTAAAGTAAAATTAAGCAAATAAAATTTGCTACTTAGAATAAAATTGTCAAACTTTTATAAAATATTAACTCCGGAACATATATATAACACCCGATGTAAGGGTATAAAATCATGTTAGAAAAATAAAATTAGTTTTTAATAGTAGCTATGTTAACTTAGAAACAGTTGTTAAGATAATGTAATGTAATAATCATTATTAATATTTTACTTGGCATAAGAAAAGTCAAAAAATGAATTAGTATAAATAAAAACTGGTAAAGAGAATTGTTTAACTGTTCAACTGTGATTGAAACAGGAAATATTTCTTATTGAAGCGCACTTATAAATGAACCAAAATATAATTTTTGGAAATATTAACGAATCATTTGCACTTTTCGATGATGTTTTAGTCCATTTTTAACTACCTTTAATTACATTTTTATATAAAACTAAAAAAAACTAATAAATACTTTTTCTTCATTCCTCTTTGATTAGTTCTTTGATAATTCTACTTGTTCCTTTTATAATTTCAAGCAGCGTCTGTTAGCGTTTTTCAGTGATTAAGGCAAAACTGTTAAAAACTACAAGATTTCCTAATTGTCAGCCCATTTATGTTGTTGTTTCTTAAGATACATATATCGTTGAGAGCGAAACTAAATTGTTTTTACAGCAGCCCTACTAACTCGCAAGCACAGAAGGAGAGCAGTAAATATGTGTTTAAAATTAACTTAATTAAAATTTCAGCTTCCGAATCGATGTGTATTACAGTTTGCGTTGCGGAGCACGCTTAAAAACTTTGTCTTTTTTCCTTCTCTTATTTCGCTTCTGTCATTTTTTGAGATGGTTCTTAACAACGTAAATGAGATCGATATTCCTTACAACGATATCTCGATGTTTATATCGAGTGCTTATATATAAAATAAAGAAATCAAAAATAAATTTAAATTATGGCGGCAACATTCCCCCTCCTGTAATTGATGCTAGGGTGGTCAGGTACCATCTTCTAAGCCGACATCTAGAACCGAAATCTTCGTAGCTGGTCGAACGAGAACTCCATGCTGCGTTTTAATAGTGGCTCGACGAACTTGTCCGTCCTTGGCAGGAAAAGTGTTGATCACGCGTCCTTTAAGCAATATATTTCTAGGCAAGTTTTCATCGATGATAACTGATATTGGGGGACACTTTTCCAACCATTTAGTGCGTCTAGTGAGCACTGGTGTAAACTCCTTCACCCAGCGTTGCCAAAAGCGATCTCCAAAGAGTTTTACGTCGGTACAATGACGTCTTAGGTTAAGCTTCTCTTCCTTGATCGGTTTCTAACCATTCGGTGAACCCATTAGCATTCGGAGTCAACGCAGAGTCGTCCTCGGAATCCAGGCTGACGAAAGTTAAGGGACGTGAGTTAATGATGAACTGTGCTCCATTAGAGCACACCTCAGGCTTTTGTCGTTAAATGAGTAATTCGGGCAGATGTTTTTTAGGACTTTTCGTTATGTGTGCGTCAGTCATCCTGCTTCTTGAGTCGCACACAACACATTTGATGGCGGACGCCATTTTTTATATCCGTATAGTTTGATTTTACACTAAATTTTTTATTTCGCGCCTGAATTCTTTCAGTCGATGTCACTTTGGAATTCAGAGTGATCAAAGACAAAAATATCAAAAAACAAGAAAGGAAAGCTAACTTCGGGCGGAGCCGAAGTTGATATACCCTTGCAGAATACTCTGTAAATTATATTCTCCAAAATTATTCATATGATGCATTCTAAATACTCATATAAAATCCCAACTTCCTAACTTTAAAAACACCAAAGTTATGGCACTTCCAATCGTTCAGTTATATGGCAGCTATAAGATATAGTCGGCCGATCCTTATGAAGTTTTGTAGGTCGGATTGATTGGCCAAAAATAAAACCCATAGAAAATCCCAACTTCCTAACTTTACAAACACCAAAGTTATGTCATTTCCGATCAATCAGTTATATGGCAGCTATAGGATATAGTCGGCCGATCCTTATAAAATTTGGTACGTCAAATTGATTGGCCAAATGTAAAACCCATAGAAAATCCCAACTTTCTAACTTTACAAACACCAAAGTTGCGGCATTTCCGATCGTTCAGTTATATGGCAGCTATAGGATATAGTCGGCCGATCCTTATAAAATTTGGTACGTAAAATTTATTGGCCAAATGTAAAACCCATAGAAAATCCCAACTTCCTAACTTTAAAAACACCAAAGTTATGGCATTTCCGATCGTTCAGTTATATGGCAGCTATAGGATATAGTCGGCCGATCCCGGCCGTTCCGACTTATATACTGCGTGCAACGGAAAGAAGGGTGTGTGCAAAGTTTCAATTCGATATCTTTAAAACTGAGAGACTAGTTCGCGTAGAAACAGACAGACGGACAGACAGACGGACAGACGGACAGACGGACATGGCTATATCAACTCAGGAGGTGATCCTGATCAAGAATATATATACTTTATATGGTCGGAGATGTCTCCTTTACTGCGTTGCACACTTTTGACCAAAATTATAATACCCTCTGCAAGGGTATAAAAACGGAATTCCGATATTTGGACAAAAAAAAAATCACGATATAAATATATAATTTTTAGGAAAAAATATCGATATATTGATATTTTGATATATTATCAACAACCCTAGTGTGTATGTATTGTGAGTTGAGAAGTGCGTGGGGGACTCGTCGTTTAGTAAGATTAGCTTTGTGTTGTCCATGCATTTTTGTATTGTTTTACCTTGAGAATTGGTTTTCGGGGAGCACCAGGCTGGGCGCCATCCGTTACAGTCTCCTACAATTAGTGAGGGTGTTTGGTTCATGTATAAGGTGTCTTCAAGCATTTGATTTGTGACGGTTCTGTTTGGGGCAATGTATGCTGTCTTAATGTGTGTGTTTTGCTTAAATTTTATGTGTATTGCTAGGGTTTCAATGTCGTTTGGGATGTTAACTATAGAATATTGAATTGACTTGTGTATTAAGAGCTCTACGCCGCCAAATCTGTTGGTGGCTATGTTTGTTAGTAGTGTGTAATTTATTGGAGTTGGTATATTGTTGGTGTATTGTATTTGAGTTTCTTGAAGTGCGACGATATGAGGAGAGTATTTTTTTTATCAGGATTAGGAGTTGGTTATAGTTATTTGTAAGTCCTTTAATATTCCATTGAATTAAAATTAGAGACATGTAGAAAATATAAAGTTTTTAAGGGTATTCCTTAAAGTAAGGGAAATCTAAACCGATTCGTTGTCGCTGTTATTGGTAGGTTTGTTTTTGTTAGTAGATTTGGTTTTTGATTTGGTTGGTTTGAAGTTAGTATAGAGAGGGTTTGTTTTATCTTTAGGGAAAATTTTAAGTTTAAGGTCCTTTGTGAGTTGTGATCCGTATGCTTTTGTTATTCTGGTGGGGTTGGCGTTGTCAATTTCCATGGCTTCGGTGTCGTCTTGGTCGTGTTGGTTGTGGTTTTGGAGAATTTCTTTCGGTGGCCGTGTTGTTTTGATTGATGATGAGGTTGTAGGTGTGTTTGAGTGGCTGTGACCACATGATATGGATGTAGATTGAGCATTTGAGGATGGTTTCTTTGTTGATGTATGAGTGTTCGGAGATTGAGTTCTTGTTGTACCATGTGTTGTGGTGTTTATGAGTGTGTTAGCGTATGAATTTCTTGTTTTGGATCCGTGTCGCTCAAAGTATATACCTAGAGCTGTTTTATGGTCGACTTTTTCGGTGATCTTTATGGCAGTGAGTTCCAGTTGTTTACTGAATGTGGGGCATTTGCGGTTCAGAGGGCTGTGTTTTCGTTTTCGCAGTGTTCTCCATCGTTGGTGTGTTTATCTTCCGAACCGGTTAAACATTTCTTTGTGTTCTTGCATATGGGTGCAGGGTGTCCGTAGCGGAGGCACTTTCTGCAGCGCAGTGGGCGAGGAATGTAGTTGCGTACTCGAACAGTTTCATAGCCAACTCGCAGTTTTTCAGGGAGCTGAAGTGTTTCAAAAGTAATTATTATAAGTCCGGTTTCGGTTAAAGAATTGCAGTCGTTGTTGGTGTTTTGTCTCTTCATGATTTTTTTGACTTAATTCTTTTAGGATTGTTTCTTCGTCTATATATCTAAGGTCATTACAGTATATAACGCCCTTTGAAAAATTTTAGTGTTTTGTGTTCGGTTGCTGTTATTTCGATATCTGCGAGTCTGGTAAGTTTGAGAAGTTTTGTGGCTTGTGTGTTGTTTTTTGTTTTAATCAAAAGTGCGCCGTCTCTAGTTTTTTTCACTGAATCCACTCTTCCTCCGCAGGCAAAGTCCACGGATTTTTCGATGATGAAAGGGGAAACAGTTTTGAATGAAATTCCATTATTGATCTTGATTACAATAAATTTTGGTTCTCCTGGTTGGTATGATCTCGTTTGCTAAGTCCGGTGGCTCGTACATGGTTGCGCGTAAAGGGCTTGCGCCCGAGCTGTAAGAGTTGGTGCGTTTTGGTTGTTGTCTTTTTTGTTACGTTTTGTGGTTGATATTTGTTTGTCAAAATTTTGCTGATAAGGATTTTTTGGTTTTTTGCAAACGCGGGATAGGTGCTGTTGAAATACTACTTGTCTCTTCGGAGGTTGAAGTTGTACTGACATACATGCAATTACAGAAATATATCCAAGTTAACTGCCGCTTTTCAAAACCGTTAGTACATGCCACTTTCAACATCTTTTCAGACCAAATATATCCCGATGTCATCATGGATATATAAGGCGAAGGCTAAAATTGTATTCCCATACCTACCATACTTTCCAAGAAAGAAATTCCAGAAAAAATCAGGTTTTGGGCGCCAACAAGGTGCAAGCCTGCCTTAAACTTTATTTATGTGAGTTAGCTATTTAGTCGTGTTCTTCTGTAATTAGTGTTTTTGGGTCTCGAGTTTCCGTGTTGAAATGGAGTTCTGTGAACTAATTTGAATAAATAATTTGTCTCATACTTGGATAAAATAGTAAAATGGATCGTAATAATTTATTTTTATTTATTTATTTCTAATCATCTTTATTTGCATTTTTATACCCTTGCAGAGGGTATTATAATTTTTGGTCAAAAGTGTGCAACGCAGTGAAGGAGACATTTCCGACCCTATAAAGTATATATATTCTTGATCAGGATCACCTCCTGAGTAGTCTCTCAGTTTTAGAGATATCGAATTAAAACTTTGCACACACCCTTCTTTCCTTTGCACGCAGTTTTATATTTGGCCAATCAATCCGACCCACCAAATTTCATAAGGATCGGCCGACTATATCCTATAGCCGCCATATAACTGATTGATCGGATATGCCATAACTTTGGTGTTTGTAAAGTTAGGAAGTTAGGATTTTCTATGGGTTTTATATTTGGCCAATCAATCCGACCTATCAAATTTCATAAGGATCAGCCGACTATATCCTATAGCTGCCATATAACTGAACGGTTGGAAATGCCATAACTTTGGTCTTTTTAAAGTTAGGAAGTTGGGATTTTTTATAAGTGTCTTAAGCATTATATGATTAAATTTGGAGAATATAATTTACAGAATATTCTGCAAGGGTATTTCAACTTCGGCTCCGCCCGAAGTTAGCTTTCCTTTCTTGTTTTTGTTTAAAATAAAAGCTTATGCTGAAAATGTCGCATCTCGTTGTGAAATTAAATTATGCTGACCGATGCGATTTTGATTGAAAATCGGAACGCAATATGATTGAACTTAGAACGCAATACTTTGGGCTTCGAACGTGAGAGTTGTGACGGTAAGTCGTTTTGTCGGGTGGCTCAGGGATGGCCAGGGTTCGTCACAAGAATTTGTTTCTGTCAGACGTGGTTGGTGAAAGGGAGTTCCGAACCAGCAGATGTCGTGGGGAATTACTTAGTAATTGGTTATAACTAGGTTTTATTTCAGTAAGAATCTTGACATTTGATTAATAACTAACGAGTGCTCCGGATTGACGGGGTGCCGCCCTTCCTGCCTTCGAATACCTGGTATCGGGAGCCGTCCAGCTGCTCGAGAGGAACAGCAAGGAATTACGGCTGCGGGTAGAATCGACCCCGGGGTGGGTTGTCACATAGTGAGCCTGAAACGAGAATGGGGTGCTCGGGGACCCTGAAGTCAGCCACGAGCTAGAGAGAGTTTTAGTGCTTGGGGACCCTGAAGTCAGCCACAAGAGAGAGAGAGTGTGTTGCTTGGGGACCCTGAAGTCAGCCACAAAGAGAGAGAATGTGTTGCTTGGGGCCCCTGAAGTCAGCCACAAGAAAGATAGATATATTTTAAACTTTTCTTACATACAGTTGTCCAGAAAAAAGATCCGATAATGAATAAGATAATCGACTTATATTTTCCTATTCATTTTCTTAGCAGCCCATCCGTCCGCAAACTAGTTCTATATCTAGATAAAAATTTTCAAGTCTTTTTTGGCAAGTAATAATAATAAGAAGTCTGAACAGGCCGGATCGGTTCCGGCCCGTTCCGAAAAATCTAAGAACGATCAAAAAAATATATTAACTCAAATTTTAACTTCTTTGTTTCCAAACTTAAACGGATATATATTGTTTTCGTTTTTTACAATTTCACAATATTAATTTTATAAAGATCTGACTATTTTTAGCTGCCATACGAATGATACAAAAAAATGTATCGGAAAATCGACATGTCTTCATTGTTCTTAAGCAAATAGGCATACAAAAAAAATAATAATTCGACTTTTAGAAGCTATATAACCAATTAAGTCTGTTAAGTCGCCCTTATGAAAATATATTATTATCCCTTAAATTTTTATGTGCAGAGCCCTCGGTACTACGATAGATATGAAAGGCCGCCAATACCCGTGGTGGTAATGGTGTTTTATGAGGCTTTGTGTCCGGACTCGAAGTATTTCCTTACCAGGCAGCTACTTCCAACTTTCAAGGTCGCTTCATCAATAATGGAGGTAAAACTTGCGCCATATGGCAAGGCAAGGACAAGCGAACTTGATAACAAAGTTATTTTTGACTGTCAGCACGGACCTGCGGAGTGCCAAGCAAATATTTACCATGCATGTGCTGCAAAGATAATAGAAGACCCGCTCCTGCGACTACAAGTTGCAACATGTATGATTAGAGACAATCGTTTACCTCAAGATGCTATGTATAAGGTAGGTAGCCATGTTTCACTTAATTCAAGAATATCTTTAATTTAATGCTTGCACCCAGAACTTTGTGTACACTAAAGCTAAACAATCATAATGTTTCTCGCTTAAAGCTTTTTATAGGGCCAAGTCAAACATTATAAGATTTTGGTGCGCTGAAAAACGTTTACCTTATTGTTCTTAAGAATTTCAATTACAGATCTTTATAATCCATTTGGGCCAGTCTGAAAACCTCGAAGACACGATAAATTTGTCGTAAATCAGCTGACATTTGGTCTAGCCGAGAATTCGGTTGTTCTAAATAATTCGGTGCTTTGTATTGATTAATTCTTTAAACCTCTGCACAATTAAAGCTAGTAAAACTTTTAGTTTGGAGAATATTAGTCAAAAAACTCCCCACAAAATCGGATGCAGGACATCGGTCCGTAGCAACAGCTTTGGAGGCGAGTGTGCAGAAAAAAGACACCGGTCAAACTTTAAGAAAAAGGAACTTATACCCTTGCTGCTTTTAACTAGCTCGAAAGGACAAGAATCCAAGCAAGTATGTGTACGCGAAGACGTAAGCTTGTAAAAGAAAATTGTCGGACTTGTGTGTTATGTCGGCAAGATTGAGTTTACAGCATTTCGGTCTAATGCTTGAAGTGACCTTTCCCGATTTCAGATTTACCTAGCGGTACACATTGTCGGTTCTTTGCAATAAAGGCGGCTAGGCGATAAAAGATGGCATTCGGTTCAACCTGCTAAATGCAACATTTTGCAAGACCTCAAGTGAGCCGGTCGTCGTCCTTGGCCGTTGCAGCAGACGACGAGAAGAGCAAAAAAAACATTTGTCGGAGCGTAACCAATAGACAAAAAGTCGAAATTCTTACTATTCTCAAATCATACTTCCGATTTAAATGTGGTAGAACGAATTTGTAAACTACTTTCAGCTAGCCGCACGTTTACTAAGCGAGCAAATCCAAGAATCCATTTCGCTAACATCCTATTTTGATAAAGAATTTATGGATGGCTTTAGTACCTTTGCACAATAGCAATGGCAATAAAAACGTCCCGCACTGGACGAACTTCTGTAGACGTGTTTATAAGTTTATATTTACAAGTGGTACATGCCGAAAATAATAAATAACTTTAAAAATGCAGGTATTTTATTTTTTATAGTTCATTAGTTCCAACTGTACAAGTCTATGATTCAGTCGAAATATGACAAAATCATGTATGTTAGTTAATTTTCAATAAAAGGTAAAACTTTGAGTTGTTCTAAATATATCACATTAAACACACATGTAAAAATAAAATACAGTAGAATCCGGTTAAAACGACTCCGCTTATAGTGTCCGTCCGGGTATTGCGACGAAAACTCGATGGCTTGGTTGGTCTCCATACAAACTTATATGATACCAACTTAAATGATACAAACTTATATGATACAAACTTATATGATATAAACTTATATGGTTAGTGCGTCTTCCTTATACCCGGACGTAAAATCGTCGGTCCCTTGAAAGTCGCTATAACCGGGTTCTACTGTAGTTGATAAAAATGTTAGGCCCGACGAAAGTGGAAATTCAATATGCGCCAGCTGCTTAGACGTTTTACATAATATAATTTATTTATTTATACATTAATACATTTTATTTATTTATTTATTACATTAAAGTTAACAAATATCTGCCAACATAAACATAGTACCCGACTCACATGAAGTGGGAGGGGGCAAGGACAGGTGAGTTAGGATGTTTGTTACAATTAAATTAACAGAGCATTCAGAATATATAAAAAAATTCGAACATAAAACGCGAAACGTCTTACAAATATCAAGGGCAATAGGTCGACAGTAACGAGTAGACCTTACAGGGATGGAGAACCGTATTTGACCCAGAAGGTAGCTTGAATTTACAAGACCAGTTATTAATTTATGAAGGAACATGACACCGTGACAGGTTCGACGATCCTTGGGGGAGGGCAGGTTCAGTAGACGCAGTCTATCCACGTAAGATGGTAGGTGACGATGTGTTTCCCAGCTTAAACCACTTAAAGCAAACAAAAGGAATTGTTTCTGTACCGATTCGATAAGGTCTTGATGATTGGTATATTGAGGAGACCAAACACACGAGCAGTATTCCAGAATTGGACGAACCAAGGAAATATATAAGTGTTTCGTGGTATAGGGATCCTCAAATTCCTTAGACCGACGTTTAACAAAGGCTAAAACCCCTTTAGCTTTACTAACAATAGTGATCAGAGAAGTTTAAGTTGTGGTTGAATAACACTCCAAGGTCTGTTACGGAATTTATGCGTTCAAGATCATTCGACCCAATAGAATATGACGTGAGGAGAAGCATCTTCCGATAAAAGGACATCAATTTACATTTCGAGTTATTTAAAAACAGCAAATTCTGGATGCACCAAAAATGAAGGTTGTTCAGATCGGCTTGCAAGATATCATGGGAATTGGGGTTCGATAATGGCAAACAAAGTTTTTCGTTTTCAGCATACATCATAACATAAGAAGAGAGAACTACTTGAGGCAAGTCATTTATGAAAATTCCTAACAGTAGGGGTCCTAGGTGGCTCCCTTGCGGAATACCAGAGTTCACGTGAACAGAGTTTAAGATTGTGCTTTTAAAAGCTACTCTCTGAGTCTGGTTCGAAGGGTATGTTGAAATCCACTTAGTCAACTTGATCGGGAATCCTAGTAATGTTAGTTTTCTTAATAATAACTGATGGTTCACGGAATCAAAAGCCTTTCTGAAGTCCGTAAAAATAACATCAGTTTGATTGTTATTTTTAAAAGCGCTTCTGATGACTGAGGTAAAATCCAGAAGATTTGTAGTCGTTGACCTACGTTTTATAAAACCATGTTAAGTTGGGGACATTACTGAGCTGCATTGGTGCTGTAGCTGAGCGGTAATAAGCTTTCAAAAAACTTGGGGATCGTGCTCAGTTTTGCAATACCGCGGTAGTTTTTAATGTCCGATTTGCTTCCTTTTTTATGAAGTGGAATGATAAACGATTCTTTCCAAACTTAAGGGAAAAACGAATGAAGGAGGGATATCTGAAAAAGTTTAGATAAGGGTTTGCGCAAAGCATCGGTACATTTTTTTATAACACAGCTCGGTACAAGATCAGAACCCGAAGAAAAAGACATATTGATTGTTTTCAGATTTTGTTAAACATCATCCTCACTAATTAAGGGCGTGAAAAAACAGTTGGAGTGAGGAAGTGGGTAGGGGTAGGATGAAGTGTTATCGTAACTGAAAGACGAGTACGTAAACTGGAAAAATTTTGCAAATAAGTTCGCGATATCGGCGTCACTAGAGGCAGATGTCGTATCAAGGTGAAGGCAAGATGGAAATTGTTGCGATTTTCGTTTCGAATTAACAAATGCGTAGAACTGCTTGGGGTTATCTTGGAATTCTATTCTGCAACGGTTTAGGTAACCATTGTAACATACGGAATTATGGACTAAGAAATTTGAACGAGCTATTAGATACATCGAATGGTCAACTTGGAGCTCAGTCCTCTTAAATTTCTTAAAAAGTCTAGACATGGAATTTTTCAGGAAAGAGAGTCTTCGAGAGAACCAAGGGGGCTTTTGAGGCGCGTTTGCAGAGGAAAATGAGGGAACGAACGTATCGAAACCAGAGTAGAGTATACCATAAAACTGTTCTACATTATGTAAAAGATCATCGTTTGAATCCATAAAAGACCAGTCGAGTTCCGATAAATGCCTATTCATTTCTTCGAAAACAGCGAAAAGATGCCGGTTGGATTTCGGAACATGACAGTAATGGAGCTGAAGATTCTAAAGTAACCTCAAGTGTAGGATGGTAAGCGTCTTCAGGATTGAAGAAAGGGCTAATTCGAGTTACGAATGCATTGGCGAACTCCGAGACAAAAATAAATTCTAAGATTTTTTGAAGCAGTTCAAGATTGAGTTCAGTTGTCCTAATGAAAGATCAATAAGACCGTGAACAAACTCATGGGTCGTGGTGGGAACGAGAGCAATAGAATAAGTTGATGTCATCCAGGAAATTCCAGGGAGGTTAAAGTCGCCCATTACAATAAGATGATCGTTATAGCCGAAGGTTGAATGAATACTCTGTAGTTGAGCAGTTAATGTAGTTAATGCTGAAGTTAGAGGCTAATATCAGAACGAGGGGGAATATACGAGCTTGATATAAAACTGTTCTGCAATATGTAAGGGATCATCGTTTGAATCCATAAAAGACCAGTCGAGTTCCGATAAATGCCTATTCAATTCTGCGAATTTAGCTCTTCTAAAACAGCGAAAAGATGCTGGTTCGATTTCGTAACATTACTGTAATGGAGCTGAAGCTTCTAAATTAACCTCAAGTGTAGGATGGTAAGCGTCTTCAGGATTAGAGAAGAGGAGAGAACTCAGAGACAAAAATAAGGTCTAAAACTTTTTTGGAGCAGTTCGAGATTGAGTTCAGTTGTCCTAATGAAAGATCAATAAGACCGTGAACAAACTCATGGGCCGTGGTGGGAACGAGAGCAATAGAATCCGTTGATGTCATCCAGGAAATGTCAGGGAGGTTAAAGTCACCCATTACAATAAGATGATCGTTATAACCGAGGGTTGAATGAATATTCGGTATTTGAGCCAAATGCTGAAGGTAGAAGCTATTATCTGAACGACGGGTAATATACGAGCATGATATAAAAACGAAAAAATCATGACGCTTTATCCGAACTGCGACAAACTCTAATATGCTGTCCGTAACAATTATCGGAATACGTTGAGAGACAAGATCGGACTTGACGGCAATAAGAACACCACCGCCAAGACGCATTGAATGGTCACATCTATAAATAACATAACCACCAGCAACATGGACACCCAATAACAAATTTTTAGAAAAGAAGTTTCTATATTATAGCAAATATTTTTAATTTTTAGGGTCAGTTCTTAAGGAATTAGTTTCTAAAATCAAGTATTATTTTAACTTTAATAAATAAATTCGTTCCTGTTTTTAGGGCTTATATTAGTTTATGGCGACCATTTCTACATTAGAATTTTGTTTGTTGAATTAAAAATTTCTTGAAATTATATATTTTTTCGGGGAAAAAAGCTTACGAAGAATTTCTAAAATGTATAGTTAATTTCAGTATGAGTGTGTACTAGAATACAAATTAAATTTCCAAATGTAAATTTAATAAACTTGGTTATTTTTGATTAATTGTGCTGTTATTAATAAAACTTATTTTACATTGTTCCCCATTTTTTTAATTTTATGCAATTGATATCCTATTTAAAACATTTTGTTTGCGTCTGAAAAGTATCTTAACGAAGCCAAAACTCCTTCGCGATGTCGATAATGTCCTCAGGCGTGCTGAATTTTTGTTTTTTTAGTCGGAACAGTCCAGATTGGACGACTATCTCGAATAGCTCCTATGGAAAAAATCGGAAAAATAACGGAAAAAAAATTATTGCTTCGTTGTGGATATTTTACAATTTCACGACTTAAATTTGATTAAAATCGGACGACTAAATTATTTAAAATCAACAAAGCTTCCATGTTTTTAAGTGGGGTATAGTGGTTTCATTTTTGTAAAGTTTGCTTCTTATATCTGCCGATGCGGATTTAACCGCCATAAAATATTCGGCCGCCATAAAACTCTGGCAACCCATATTTTACTATGTAAAATAAATAGGTAATAACCCAATAATATTTATTTTATTTTATTTACATCGCTGTTTTGATTTTTTAAAAATAATAAGAATGACGCAAAATTTGACTTTTCTGCACAAATTAGTGGACAATATATTTGCGATTGCAGCGCATTAAAAAAGATTTTTTTAATCTACTTAATATTTAATTTTAAGAAAAATAACACACATTTTTCATATATTGTGGTCCGTATATTCTTATTAACGTATTTTTTCAGTGCAAAATACACATTTTAGGAGGGTACCCTTGGAAATGAAAAAAATGATCCCATCTGTTAAGGCTGGAAAGGGTTAAAAGTCCGAGGGTGCCAAACATTCTTATGAATGCCTGACGTCGTTCGTGTTTGTGGTCGGGAGTCAATATGCGCGGCACCCAGCTGCAGAATAAATTTTTTATGAAAAATAATGTTTTCTGAGAAAACGAAAATCGTTTTTTGCATACTTAACATTACACCAAAAATAAAAAAATATAATTAAAAATTAAATTAAAAAATCTCAAACAAAACTAAGGGCTGAAATTTAACATAGTTACCTAAATAGGAATGGACTATAAGCCCCCATAATCTTTTTTGGCTAGGGTTCTGGCGGTCAAAGCAGTACATTAAAATGAAAACACACGGTGTACTTCTCGATTTGTCCTATAATTTTAAAAGTGAGTTTTTATTAAGGAGTAAATAAAGGCAATAATTGATCTAATTGTCTAAAGAACTCGCAATCTTAGGTAAGAAAAGCTTAGGTTAGATTATTTTATTTATTTATTTTTGAAGGTGCGCACGTGTATTAACTTGTATGTAAATGAAATACCTCGTTGTAAATATTAGAAATAAAAATATTTTTATTTTAGTTTTAACTCATTTACTATTTAAATTTTTCCTTTAATGAGTTGTATAAATCCCCCCCCCCATTGTAAATCTGTCAGATTCATTGGAACTGATGGGAACTGATATTGAATGTAGTTGAATGTAGTCAGCAATGATATTTTCTTCGAGGGTATTTTCATCGTTGGGAAATTTAATTTCTGGTTATATTTCATTATGGATTTGCCGTGGAATATGATCAATATTAACGTAATTGGTATTTGGGTTTGTTTAATTTTAATAAAAGGGCTTAATATGTTAATATTATCAATGATATTTTCGATTCATTTGACATAACATATTCGGATATTAAAAAATTATTATATTGTTTAGCAGTGATAATAACATATAACATATTCGGATATTAAAAAATTATTATATTGTTTAGCAGTGATATTCCAATATCTTATGGTCTACATTAGTGTAAGAAATATTATTAATTTTCTAATACAGCAGTGATGTATTCCAATATATTATTGTCTACATTAGTGTAGGATATATTATTAATTTACGAAGTTCCATTAAAAGTTGTGAAGTACGACCCATTTAAACGAGTGTCATTAACTGTATTATGCCCATTTACAAAAATGGCTCCTTAGACATATGTAGATGTCTTTTTTTTAATTTTATTACATAAAGATTTTTCTCCATTTAGCAATCTGGTAAAACAAGAACCTTTGGGGTTTAATAATAAGACATTACATAATACTTAGCCGTCTTTTGTGAGTGGAACAGCTACAGTTTTTATTTCTTTAAATATTGGAGTTTATATCAAATTGATCGTTATTATTTTAAAATAAATCATCGACTATAAAATCATAATGATCTGGTAAACCTGTTATCCATTATCCAATAGTTCATAGTTTATTGATTTTGATTTAGAGGGGGATTATTTGTGAGATAAGTATTTTGATAAATTTGAAATCGTGGGATATTTCCCAATGTAAATGCTGATTGCCTTGATTTTTGGAAAATTCTGTTATTGATTATATCTCTATAAAAACTTCCTATTAGTAAAATGAAATGAGGACATCTTTCCTTGTAAAGAAAGAAATCATTTTCTCTTTAATCTATAATTTTCGATTTGCATGTAGCTATGAGCAATAACAGGTACATTATTGAAATCATTATCTGGCATTTAAGACAAAATATTTTGTTTAACACTTAATATTAATTTATAATTCTCTTATTAAGAAGATTATATTTTCAATCACGAAATCTATAGCTCAGCAGCAGCCGGAACGTTGCATAGATACATCGCAATAGTCGATCCCTGAAGACATCGATTTGGCCGACCCACAATTCTTTAAGCCTCACAAGATTGATATTTTGATCAGTACGCAGGAGTTTTTTGATTTGCTAACTGGTCAAAAGTTATCGTTAGGACCGGGTTTACCTTGTCTACTCAACACATCGCTCGGCTGGATTGTCGGAGGCAAAATCGAAGACGGTTTACAACCAGACGCAAAGGCGGACGCATTTTCTTGCAATGTTTTTAAGACCCAGGATCTTAACGATGCCCTAGCACAGTTTTGGAAAATCGAATCATTTGAGGACATAAGCAAAAATTGTTTTACGCTTGAAGAAGAAGAGTACATTCAACATTTCTTTAAGCACGCTGCTATTCTTGACTCCGGTCGAACAAAAGAAAATGTACACCGAGTTTATGCAAGATTACATTGATCTTGGCCACATGGAACTCGGATCTGATTTTAATATTAACCAACCTCATTATTCATACCGCATTATGCCGTGTTGCGGCCACAAAGCTCAACAACTAAACTGAGAGTTGTTTTCGTAGCGTTGGTATTTTTGTCAGATACCGCGTATGTAAGAGGCTGGTGGTCTGTGAAGATCCGTACCTCCTTAGTACCGTATAGGTAATTTTGTAGTTTGCCTATTGCCCAGACTATCGCCAACAATTCCCTTTCGTTGGTGGCGTAGTTTATTTCGCAGTCTTTTAGTATACTCGAAATCATGTTAGTGGGTCTTGTTGGAGCACGACATTTAATTTATATTGTTAAAGAATCCTAAATTCAAAACCCGAATTGTATATGTAAATAAGATCCACTTTACTATAGGCAATTGGCTGCAAATCGAGGAGTTGGATCCAACGGAGAATTTTAGATCCCAACATGAAGAAGATTATATTGTTAGCAAGGCGACTCTGATGAAAAGGATAGCTTCGAATAGGCCGCAGCGGTCTGATGAGTTAAGCGTCACAAATTCCACGTTCTTAGGTAGCGGAAACCACAGCCGGTTCCCTGCTCTTAAATTGCCAAGGTTTGACGGAAAATATAGTGATTATAAACGCTTTATTTCTGTATTTAAACATATGGTCGACGAAGATGCTAGCATTACATAAGTAGACAAATTTACATATCTACTTAGTTGCTTAGATGGTCCACCGTTAAGCGTTGTGTCAGCCTTTCAAGTTTCAGATGTCAACTACCAAAAGGGTCTAAATCAGTTACAATAGCGTTACGATAAGAAAGTATTAATTCTAATTGAGCATGTCACCAGTTTATTCGGCATTTCTCTATGAAGAAGGCTGACCCGTGCTCTCTGCGGCAAATTTTAGATACTGTCTCAGCACTTCTTGGCTCGCTTCTTTCTCTTGGCACTGAGAAAGACATTCTTAGTGCAATAATCATTCATCTCGTCCTGCAGAAAGTCGATTCTGAATTTAAAACAAGAATACGACAGAGCCCAGGTGTATGAAAATCTTCCGAAGTGGGAAGATTGTTATAATATTATATTTTGAGCAGACATTGTCAATTTTTAGAGTGTCATCTAAAATCTCCAGTTGAAGGTAAACTGTATGAGAAACTTTTTGAAAAATCCAGTTATTCTCGAAAGGCATTTATAGCTGCCAAACGGAGTTGTTTTAAATGCAATTCAACTGATCATAGCCTAGGATCATGTCCATTATTCATTTCACTCTCATTCGAAAAGCGTCATAGCTGGGCAAACCAAGCTACTTTATGCTTAAATTGTTTACATAAAGGTCAAATTGCAGCAGATTGTCCTTCGAAATTTTGTTGTAGGACATGCCACGGATTATATCATTCTTCTTTGCATCGCCCAGCCGATCCCAAGATTGCGATTGAGAAAGGTGAAGAGCAAGGCAATTCACAAGCCAGCTCATCAACCCAGGTGTTTGCTGGACTCACACGCAACTCAAAACGGTCGCTTATTCCAACAGCGCTCATCCTAATTAAGGACAAGTCGAGCCCTGCTAGACTCAGGTTCACAAGTCAATTTTATGACAGAAACTCTAGCGAAGACCCTTCAGATACCATTTAAGCGAAAGAATTTTGAGGTATCGGGAATTAGGTACCTTCGAGAGCATGTAAAGTTTTCTTTAGAAGCAACAATTCATTCTCCGTTATCAGCTGATGAGTGGACGCTGCAATTTTCAATCACGAAATCTATGGCTCAGCAGCAGCCAGAGCCCTGCTAGATACAACGCAATGGTCGATCCCTGAAGACATCGATGTGGCCGACCCACAATTCTTTAAGCCTCACAAGATTGATATTTTGATCAATACGCAGGAGTTTTTTGATTTGCTGACTGGTCAAAAGTTATCGTTAGGACCGGGTTGGCCTTGTCTACTCATCACATCGCTCGGCTGGATTGCTAGAGGGAAAATCGAAGACGGCTTACAACCAGACGCAAAGGCGCACGAATTTTCTTGCAATGTTTTAAAGACACAGGATCTTAACGATGCCCTAGCACGGTTTTGGAAAATCGAATTATTTGAGGATACTAGCAAAAATAGGTTTACGCATAAACAAGAAGAGTGCATTCAACATTACTTTATGCACGCTGTTATTCTTGACTCCGGTCGAATTCAAGTCCGTTTGCCATTTGCGCAATCCCCAAGTTCGATGAAGAAGTTCGTTGAAAAATGCCAGACGGCTTTTCCTTCAACTTGAGCGGCGATTAGGACGCCTACCTGAACAAAAGAAAATGTACACCGAGTTTATGCAAGAATACATGGATCCACATGGAACTCGCATCTGATTTTAATATTAACCAACCTCATTATGTCATACCGCATTATGCAGTGTTGTGGTCACAAAACTCAACAACTAAACTGCGAGTTGTTTTCGACGCCTCCGCAAAACGACATCGAATTTGTCTCTGAACGACATCCTAATGGTTGGACCCACGATCCAACAAAATCTGATTCTAACTCTGCTGGCACTCAGACTACTCAAATCTAAAATGTATCGGCAATTCATGATTGATTTAAAGACCGTAATTTCGAGCTCATTTTTTGGAGTGATTCGATTGATCAGCCCATACAGTTATTTCGATTAAATACTGTAACTTATGGCCTGGTAAGTGCCCCATTTTTAGCCATTCAAAGTCTTAACTTCATCGCCAAGAGATACGAAAACGAATTCCCAATTGGATCGCATACTTTACAGAATGATATGTACGTGGATGACCTTCTCACAGGAGCCGACAGCTTAGAGGACTTGCAAGTGAAAATGCTTCAGACCAATAAAATTCTTCAACAAGCAGGTTGAAGAGCGTGCATACGGGTGCTGTATTTATCTACGATCATCTCAAGGAAAACAAGCTATTTCGCTTGTTCAGACTATCTGTCTACCATGACTTGAGTTGTGCGCAGCCTTGCTTCTTTGCGAAACAAGGGATAAAATCAAACATAAGTTTGAGAATATATCTAAGAAGGTTACTTTTTGGTCAGACTCGACAATTGTCTTACACTGGATTACAATGCACACATCCCAGCTTAAGTGTTTCGTAGCCAATCGGGTGTCAACTATTCAAATAAAGTCCGCGAACATCAAATGGCGACATGTTCCGGGTAAGGAGAATCCAGCGGATATCGTTTCGCGAGGATGTGCCGCAGCCGATCTACAAAACACAATCTGGTTCAGCGGACCAACATTTCTTCGTTTCAACAAATGCACTTGGCCAAAGGAAAAACCAATTGCCAACTCAGTGGACAACGCATTAGAATTGAGAAAAGTGGTAACTTTTAAATGAGGCGATAGCAGCATCGAGAGAACAATAATTGAAAGGCTCATCAGCAGAATCTCTTCATATACTCGAATTGTTCGGATCGTAGCTTTCATATTTCGAGTTTTCAACGGCGTTCCTCCCAGCAAAGAGCTTCGTGCCTCACAGCCAAACGAACTTGAGGCCAATGAAATTCAGAAGGCATTTATCTACATCGTCTCCACAATTCAAAGCCAAAGTTTCGCAACGGATTTAATTGACATACAAAAGAGAAATCGTCTTAGTCCAAATCTTAGAAAATTGACTCCGTTCGTAGCTAAAGCTGATATTGGCAATCGATCTATACAAGTAATTCGAGTCGGCGGCCGTCTAGCAAACGCCCCAATCCCTGTCGATGCGAGATTCCCATTGCTCCTTCCTAGCGATCACTTGTTCACCTATAAGTACGTTGAACATCTTCACAAAGTCAATATGCATGCAGGCCACAAAGCGCTAAATGGATTACTAAGACTTCAAATATGGACCGCAAATGCTCGTCGCATCACCACCAAGGTGGTCAAAAATTGTGTTCGTTGATCCCTGCCAGCGGAAAGGCTGACCCTAACCAAGCCGTTTGCCATCTCAGGAGTAGATCTATGTGGACCATTTTCTACCTCCTATCGGATTCGTGGAAAGGTTCCATATAAAACTTATATGGCCGTATTCGTCTGCTTTGCGACCAAAGCAGTTCACGTTGAACTTGTATCAGACCTCTCCACTAATACCTTTGTTTTATGTTTAAAGCGCTTCGTTGGACGCTGAGGACTTCCAGAGAGCATTCGGTGCGACAACGCAACTAATTTTGTTGGTGCTCATTCCCAACTCGACGAATTCGTCGGTGAAATCGATGAAACATTTGCTGGTGAAAAACATTGGCAATTTTGGTCTTACATACGAGGAGCTGCAAACTGTTGCCATTGAGGTCGAAGCAGTCCTTAACTCGAGACCAATATCGCCGATATCCGAGAATCCGTACGACGGAGAGGCTCTAACCCCATCGCATTTTTGTTAGGTTCGTCTCTAAAGGCGCTTCCGGAACCATGCCTGGAGGATCGAAATCCCAACAGTCTGACTCGCTGGCAGCGCGTCACATACCTCAAGCAGCAGTTGTGGAAGCTCTAGCGACGGGACTACCTTCACATGTTTCAACTTCGAAGCAAATGGTTGACGCCGCAAGCCAACATCACGCCTGGACAGCTAGTGATCATCCATGTTGAGAACACTCCACCTCAGCAGTGGCCTCTCGGTCGAATCTTAAATCTTGTCGACATAAAGACGATGAAAGGAGTTACTCGCCGACCCATCTGCAAAATTGCGCCGCTCCCAGTTTAAGCAATCTGTTGCAAGAACCAGAGTCCTTCCAACGGGGGGAGGATGTTGGAGCACGACATTTAATTTATATTGTTATAGAATCCTAAATTCATAACCCGAATTGTATATGTAAATAAGATCCACTTTACTGTAACTGAAACGAGTGCAAGCTCGTCAATTATATGAAACTTTGTACTCAGCAGCGAAATCAGTTCAATACAGATCTCTGAAAGACACAGACAAAGATTCTATTTCATGGCATTTTTTGGACTCTAGTCTGCACACGGGCAGACACACATCAACACACACTCACACTCGCATTTTGGACTTGCACAAGGGCAGGTTGCTTCCACTATCGGGTTGCACAGGGGCAAGACCGTACACACTGGTTGTTTATTTTATTGGCTTAGATTGCAGATTCTGCAATTCTTCACAAACTCCTTTAGTTTTTTGTATAAATTTGTCAAATAATATAGGCGGGTTTTTAGTTTATAATTTTCGTCGTGCTCTACAATGTCATTCTGTGAATATAAGCCATTTGTCTGCAGCTTTTTCGACTCCTTGACACATACTAGTGTGGGCAAATAGTAAGGTGAATTTTCAATTAAAAATTCGCGGGCATAACATTCGGACTAGTTCTTTTTTTCTTGAGTTGACAGGACTGTTGATGACATCTGGGGGTAATTTCATGTCAATGTCAGTATCAGTACTATATTCACTCTTGTTTTTACCAAACGAGCAAGAGTGCATTTTTCGATTTTTACAATGTCTGATTTAATTTAGCAGATAAGTGCCATTAAATTTTGTTTGCGGAATGAAATTTCGGCTGCGGAAACGTTGAGGATGTTGCTGAAGGCCTTTGGTGATTCTACCATGTCCCAGAAAAATGTTTATAAGTGGTAAACAGACTTCAAAGAGGTTCGGGGACGTGTTGATGACTTGGAGCGCTCCGGACGACCATCGACGTCAACAGATGAATGAAGTAAAAATCGTTGGTTGACTCTTAGAGACCTTACTGATATGATCGGAATATCAAAGGGATCTGTGAAAACCATTTTAAAAAAAGACTATTTGGGCCTACGAAAAGTCAAATCTCGTTTCGTCTCACACTGCACTCGTTCTTCGAGATCATTTCGCCAAGAATTCGACGCATATCGTTCCGCAACCTTCGTTTTCTCCTGGTTTGGCTCTGCGTGACTTCTGGCTATTCCCAAAACTCAAGAGACCACTCCGGGGAACGCGTTTCGAGTCGATTGAGGAGATAAAAGCTGAATCGAAGAGGGCGCTCATGGCTATACCGGAAAGGGACTATTTAGCATGATTCAAGGATTTGAAAAACCGTTGCCTTAAGAGTATGTTATCGGGAGGGGATTACTTTGAAGGGGATGAAATTGATTTAGGAGAATAAATAAAGATTTTTTCATTTTACAAACAAATTCAGGTTACTTTTTGACCACAGAAGTATTCGTTTAAATAGGAATTTATTTATAAAATTATCCTTGTTCGGTTTTTATACCCTTGCAGAGGGTATTATAATTTTGGTCAAAAGTGTGCAACGCAGTGAAGGAGACATCTCCGACCCTATAAAGTATATATATTCTGGATCAGGATCGCGACCTGAGTTGATATAAGCATGTTCGTCTGTCTGTCCGTCTGACTGTTTCTACGCAAACTAGTCTCTCAGTTTTAAAGGTATCGAATTGAAACTTTGCACACACCCTTCTTTCCTTTGCTCGCAGTATATAAGACGGAACGGCCGGGATCGGCTACATCCTATAGCTGCCATATAACATTTACGATCAATAAATGCCATAACTTTGGTGTTTGTAAAGTTAGAAAGTTAAGATTTTCGATGCGTTTAATATTTGGCCAATCAATCCGACCTGCCATATAACTGATTGATCGGAAATGCCATAACTTTTGTGTTTGTAAAGTTAGAAAGTTGGGATTTTCTATGGGTTTTATATTTGGCCAATTAATCTGACCAACCAAATTTCATAAGGATCGGCCTACTATATCCTATAGCCGCCATATAAATGATTGATCGGAAATGCCATTACTTTGGTGTTTGTAAAGTTAGGAAGTTGGGATTTTTTATGGGTTTTATTTTTGGCCTATCAATCCGACCTACCAAATTGCATAAGGATCGGACGACTATATATTGCTGCCATATAACTGAACGATTGAAAATGCCATAACTTTGGTGTTTTTAAAGTTAGGAAGTTGGGATTTTTAATGAGTACTAAGAATGCATCATATGAATAATTATGAAGAAAATAATTTACAGAACATTCTGCAAGGTTAAATCAACTTCGGCTCCGCCCGAGCTAGCTTTCCTTTCTTGTTTAACTCTATAAATGTCTTCTAAAGTACAGTAAACTCCTATTGTTTTATTAGGTGGAATATATTCCCTTAAAGATTGATATTAAATTTTCGGGTGATTTCGAATACATTAATTGACTTATGTATTGTATACCTCTCCGTTGCTGCTTAAACGCATCCGTTGTTAGAGTGAAATTTTTATAATAGCCCGCTTGCACTTACTCTATTTGTGGTAATTTGGCAATCTTTGCAAAATTTTGTAAAAATTCTCGCTAGTGTCCTGTAAGCCCTATGAAGCTTCTAAGCTCTCGAATATTTTTAGAGATTGGATATTTTATAATTGTCTAATCTTTTTTGGGATCGGTTTTGATCACATTGTGAGATACAACGTAACAAGATTGTTTCCTATTTAAAGAACATTGAAATTTTAATCGAAATTTTCATGCTTGCGTTTACCAATATTTTAATTATATCTCTCAAGTCTTTGTAGTGAAGTCTAATTGTTTTTGAAATATCATCCATTGCCCGTTGGAATATTCATGGAGCGTTAGTTAATTCAAATCTGATAAAATTCAGATTCCAAATGAATTCGACAAAATCTCCGACCTGCATTGGTTATCTATCCGGTATAGTGTTTTCGTCAAATTTTTTTATCTATAACGAGTCATTACGATTTCTTTAAAACCCTTTTTTGGTACTACTAGTAGAAGAGAATTAGAAGGACTCCTACTTGGCCTTATTATTTCTTTTAACATTCGACTACTGTCAGAGTTTACAAAATCTTTGTTTGCGGATAACTTCAGCGACGGCGTGTTCAGGATTTTTGTATCCCAAACTTAATATGCTTTGATTTCCCACTTCAGATTCGGATCTTTAAGCCTTTTTAATATTTTTGTATAATAAATTCCTTTAATGAAAGAATGGTGTATTTTTTAGACAAGGAGAGTTGGTTTAAAATGTTACCGTTATTATAATTTAATTATTCATCCCTTCCGTTGTATTTTATTAACCCTTTTTTTGTGTCAGTTACAGCTGCGATTTTTTTCAATAGATTGTAACCCATCTATTTTATAAAATGTGTATCGCGTATCAAATATAGTTATCATGTGATAGTATTTAATTATAGAAATTACATTCTTTTATATATTGGCAGCTCATTTTTATTTTTATAAATTCTTGTTTTTTTTTAAATAACAAGAGGTTATTTTTAATTTTGTATTTATTTTACTATCATCTCTTATTAAGTAGAGTAAGCCTACTCCTGATTCTTCAATATGATTCAATCGCATTGTTTTATTAACCGTCTGTTCGTGTTGGTGTTCTTTTATTTTGAGGTCGATTTTGCTGAGTGTTCTGTATTTCATTTCTTTTTGTTTGGTACCATTTATTCTGATTATAATTGCTATTTTGACAATTATTAAAGCCCTGATTAAGTTATTATTATTCCTTTGATTATTGTACTTCTTGTTGTTTTGTTGTCTTTGTTCAAATATATTTGACAGTACCCATTCGAGTATATTTTGTCATTGCATTTGGTAAATCTGGTGAAATCATAGTCAAGCTATTAGTTCAGACAATGACAACATACACACAATGCTCAAATCACCAGTTTCGGATTTTGAGTGGACATCGAACTTCGTTATTATATCCTCTCGCAGTCGCAGTATTAGGAACTAATTTATATGTGGACGATCTTTTAACATGCGCATATGAACTGAACACCGCACAACAAAAGAAGGAGGATGTCTTAAACCTGCTAAGTAAGGCTGGGTTGACGATTACCAAATTCAAACGCAAATCAAGGTTTTAATGCAGTTTGAGGAATTGAAGTCAACGAAAATGCTGGGAATGGCAACCATCTGAAAATGTATAGACGGACTGTCTTATCTGAAGTATCAAGAACATTCGACTCGCTTGGACTTATCGCTCCCGTCGTCGTGAATTGCAAAACGTTATTTCAGGATCTAGTTATCCGTAAACATTCTTGGGATGAACCGAATCCAAACAATCTCCGTATTGTAGTATGTCACAATTAAAAAAATAACTTTCTTAAGCTTTCTACAGTAAAACCTACACGTTTTGAATCAACTTCACAACAATACAACCAAACGTGGATTCGGCTGTTGTCTTTACGTTCGCAGCATTATCGATGGCGTCGTAACGGTCAGATTACTAGTTGCCTAATCAAGAGTCGCTACGATCCAATTCTTGTGGATCCCAAAGCTTGAGCTCAAAAGTTTAAACACAGGCTCGAGCCGTACATGACTAATGGCTTGGAAAACACTCGTCTCAATTGCCAACCTTCGAGTCTCACAGGATGTCTGGCAGTCATAAAATAAAATGCTAAAAAACAAAAATCCTGCAAATATTTTATCCAGACGATATTCAGTAAAGGATCTTCAGCCCAACATGTGGTTTGCTGGACCCGACTTCCTGAAAAGGTCGGACATTAAATGGCTATGTCTGCCTAATCCCCCTTCGGTCATCCGTCAAGGTACAGCACAAATCTATGGTAGTCCAAACCAGAAGTCAGATTGTGTAGAAAATCTTATAACGTACTTTTTCCTTCATTTTGGAGTATTTAATAAGGACCCAGCAGATAAAAAATCAAATAATTCGGGATGTAGATCACGTGCTAGCGAACGAGCTAAATCACACAGTAATAAAGTCGATTCATTACTGAAGAACCAGCTATTAAAATCTAGCTAAGGAGTCACAAAATTTGATCGCGGCGAGAGTAGGGGGAAGATTGGACACTTATAATCTACCATATAGCTCTACATACAGCTTTGGGTCATCAGCGGCAGAGCGCTAATGCGTCAAGTAGTATGGTAATGCACTCCACTACAAGCCACCGCTCATGTCTCTGATAATGGGAAATCTCCCTCCGTTTCGACATTACTGCGAGCTCCCATTTCTGTTGTCAGGAGTAAACTTTTAAGAAATATAAGCCCCGAAGAGAGCGGACGTGATTCGCGCGAGGTCCGGAAAAGTTAAAGAAAGTGGATGTACTAAAGACTAATAAAAGTTAAAAAACTAAATTGATGTATTACAAAATAGACAAAAAACAATTTTAGTTCTCTTCCGGTTTATTAAAACATAAATTTAAACTCCGTTCGCTTCGCGAGTGCACTTTGTATTTAATACTAATAAATTTTTTTAGTCTTTCGTAGTTCTTATCTGTGTTTTCTTATCTTATATCCCCGCCGTTTCTCTTTTGTGCATGCACTTTAACTTATTTACGCTCCCGCTCTCTTGCTCTCTTTGCTTTGAAAGTTCTAAGCGTGCAGTTTCTGCGCTCTTGCGGTACTTATAACTGCTCGCTTATAAATTTCAATTCGCTTTCTTGGTACAGTGGTAAATAAATAAAATGAATAATAAAAATTTAGTCTGCTTCTGCAAAAAATGCAGCCTCGTAATCAGGGCTGACCAGTCTAATATGACTTGCTGGCTTTAATTGGTCTGATCTTTACTTATGCATTAATATGTCCGATGCAGTTAATGTTTTTTACACTGCAATAACTCATTTTTTAATTCCTGTGTTCCGTGGTACTATCCGTCAACTTCCAATAAATCACCTTGGTTTAGCAAAGAGTGGACACACTTAAGAAATGTAAAGTCCAGACTTTTTAGGAAATATAAAAATACCGGTTCTCAATCTGTTTTTACTAGATATTTAAGTGCTCAGTCAAGATTTACCGTGCTTAATGCTCAGTGTTATAATAGTTACTTAAACCGTTTTAAGGTCCAGTTCTCTCAGGACCCGAAAAAGTTTTATAATTTTGTTGACACCAAGCGTAAATCTTATTCTTTTCCTTCCTCGCTGTCGTTCGAAAACATGACGGCAACCACAGATCAGGCAATAGCCTGATTTGCCCAATTTTTTCAAACGACTTACTCTTCTTTAGATTATTCATCACAGCCTTATTCTTACACCATGTACAAGTCAAACCTCATATTCTGTCCCACTTTAAAAGAAAGCTCTCTTCTTTTGGATCTTCTTCGTATTAAGCCTGTTTATTCGCCAGGGCCCGATGGTATTCCTGGGTGCGTGCTTAGGTATTACGCTAAGGCCCTGCGCAAACCTCTTCACAAGTTGTTTACCTGATCTCTAGAAACCTCCCAATTCCCAAATATTTGGAAGGAATCATTTGTTATTCCTATTTTCAAAAAAGGTAGCAAGTTAGAACAGAGGTATTTCTAAGTTGTCAGCTATTCCTAAGCTTTTTGAAAAAATTATTACTCCTCATTTGCAGCACCTTTGCAGATCAATCATTTCTCCGTGTCAACACGGATTTATAAAACGTAGATCCACAATCACAAACCTTCTAGAGCTCACTTCATTTGTGATAAAAGATAATTTACTATGATGAAAAAGATATTTACTATGATGATTTTTTATCGGGCCAATCCGATATATGCGACTTACACGTTATGTGGCAGCTCTTCGGATAGAATAACTCTTGTAAACGATCTTGGCGTTCTCTTGGACCCTAAACTAAAATTTGCTAATCACATTTCGTCCATGGTTAATAAAGCCAGAGGAGTGCTTGGATTTATTAAAAGGTGGTCTAAAGAATTCGATGATCCTTATTTGACTAAAACTTTATTTATTTCGCTAGTCCGTCCGATTCTGGAGTATGGGTCTCCCGTCTGGAGTCCACAATACGGAATACATATTGGTCGTATTGAATCTGTACAAAAAAACTTCCTTCTCTTTGCTTTACGGCGCCTAAACTGGGATGCAAATCTTATCTTACCTTCTTATTCTAGTAGACTTCTTTTGATTAATTTACCATCCCTAGCCAACCGTACTATCTTTATTTATAACCTTATACATGGTGATATTGACTGCCCCGACTTGTTAAGTCGGCTAAACTTTTCTGTGCCAAGTAGATTAACTAGAAATTATTTTCCCCTAATTTTAAATCATTGTAGATCTAACTATGCCTTGCATGAGCCTTTCAGAGTATTATGTTCTGACTATAATAGACTTTTTCCTGTAATATCAAATCTTGACTCTCTGCCGCTCCTAAAACGATTGATACTTGCTTCATTGGCACAAGATTGATCTAACTATTACTTTTTCCCCGGACCTTTACCTTTATTTTCCTATCTCGCGTCTATCTTATCGCGAATCGTGCTGTACGATACACGGCTGCGCCCCTCGGTCGGTTGGGCGGGTAAGTGGGCCGTGGGACTCCGCGCGAAAAAAAAAAAAAACGCGAAAACAAAAAAATCAGTGATATTATTAAATCAGGTGCAAATTATTGGATCGCTACATCCAATTTAACCGTAAGCTTAGCCCGCAGAACACCGCGGTGGGTAATAAGCCAAAAATAACACGTGTCCAAAGAGACAACGAATTACCCGGGAGATCCAACAACAACAGATTTTCCCGTCAAGAGACCCAACCGAAAGCAATGCCCCCGACAATTTACATAGTAGGAAAAAGCTCGAACGACCTGATCAACAAAATTTTTGCGCTGGTCGGGGACGGAAATTTTTATGTTGTTCCGATCATTAAAGGGAATATTCACTTAACTACGCGCATTTACTGCGTATCCAGCAACTGACAGGCTTCCGTGCGGAGTTATTTAACTCCTCAGAAATAAAGGGAATAGAGTTTATTAAAAGCTCGAAAAACGAATACGCGACAGCAAAAGGGCAAGTGCAACAGGCACACAAGTACAAGGAGGATGCAGAAATAATCGTACATCATATAGAACTTAAAGAAGAAGCTTGTATACTTGGGAAATACTAGTAGATTCATTTGAAAAGCTTAGACTTTTTGCAAACCGTAATTCGCCGTTTACTGCAGAAAAACGCACTCTGCAACAGCCACTACAGGTATTGGAGTTATACATTACATCGATAGAATCCCTCTCCTCATTAAGAAGACTACATGTTTCTGTATCAATGTGGGATCTGTTCTTTTCTTTTGGCTTATATGACATAAACATAAGACCAAAAGGGCGGACTCTGAATCACTTGGAATCAAAGAAGTCAATCTTAGTTTATTTAGAAGTGAGGAATTCCATAACCGTATCGTAAAGATTAAATTGGGTACTAAAACAAAATTTTTTGTTTTTTTTGTATTCTTTGGTTTTTTATTTTGAATCTTCTCTTACGAGACTAACAAAAAATCAGTAGACAAGCAGCAACATAATTAAGAGGAACAAAAAGCCAGACAGCAACGTCTTGAAGAAAAATAAAGTGCATCCTATTTATAAGCTGGAAAACCTATTGCACTGAAGAATTAAGGTGGAAGAGCTACATAAAAGGAATGGCCCAGTGCCCAGGAGTGTGGACACACCGGGACATACTGCACACTTCGCTCAGTCTGTGTAGTTTATGGAGACTTTCACAATTGCGCTAATTTCCCTGCCAACAATCACGACCCCCAAAAGAAAAAAAGTGGAAATACGGAGAAAATCACGCGGCAACTACAGGGGCTGTGTGGTGTACCGCATGCGACAACTAACAACGCGACACCAAAACACTCAAAACGTGTACACTTACTCAAAAACGACGCCGGAAGTATTTTTCGCGACGGCTACAAGATCCTCATTTGGTCAGCTAAATACCCAGAAGGGTATTTATTTGATATTTGATACAATTACTGTGAGCATTCCAATCGCCATTATCGATTGAGTATCTAGGCGCCCCTGTAACTCTTTTCAATGGCCCTTATCCGCGGTAAACCGCTCTCGCGCTCTTGACCTGTGTCAGTGGGTTCGGTACAGGTTATCGTCCTCTCCCCTTCTTGGCATTGGGTACTGCGTGCCTCCGATATGTTGGTTATGGGTTGGTAAATTGCTCATTTATGTCTTGCGGGTTTAATTAGTTGATATGATTGCGATTCTCTTCTGCTTGTGTTTATGTGCCGCACTTTACAACATTACTGGGTAATTACAATGTATAATTTTGGGGGCGATTTCCCTGCGAATCTTTCTGCTGCTTGGAGATTATAGTGGCGCCGTTTGAACAGCTCAACTATTTCCTTAACTTTTCCATGATTTCCGTCAGGGTTTGAGGTTGCCTTCCGGTGCCGGTGGTTTCTTCGTCGTACAAGACGTTCGGTAACCTGGGCTCCCTCCCTTGTGTGACGAAGGCCGGTGAGTATCGCGTAGATTTCGTCCCTCTTGTGCGTACGGTCAATTGAACTCCGGCCATTTATTTTTCCATGTCCTCTAGTCTGCACCGGTGAACTGGGCGATCATTGTTTTCACCGCCCTATTGGCTCTCTCCGTCGGGTCTTCTTGTGGCATACATGGGGAGGTAATCTGGTGTAAAACACCTAGTTCTCCCAAGAAACTTTTGATTAGAACCTTGGGCACGCCTTATCTCGCAAGTATCCGCTCTCGGATCGCTTTTTTGAGCGCTTCCGTGGTTGCCTTACGCATCGGCACTAGCATCGAGTTCCCGTGTTTGGAACGAGCCAGCGGTCCGACAAAATCTGCGACTACCATAGCACATGGTTCATCCGGTATTTGAGAGTGCATTTTGCTAATTTTACCTTATGCAGCTCTCACAGTTCCGCCATACTTCTTGATGTCGCGGTGCATGCGCGGGCAACTTGCTGCAACCTTCCTGATTTGTTTCCGCCTGCTCATGTGACCGTCCTTCGGTATATTGTGGTTTTCGGCTATTACCCGCTGTCTAGACCCGGTGGGTACTCACAGCTTTCATAAAATCACATCCCGGTGAGAAATTTGTCGATATAGCTAGTTGGCCTCCACTAAGTAATGCGGATATTTCCGGGGATTTTAAGCTATTATGCGTGGTAAATGTCCCTTCTGTTTTAATCTTTCAGCAGCTCTATTGACACTGCTCTCGAACAAAGTTATATTTTTATACTTAGCTGTTTCGTCTGCCATCCGTACTTCACAGCTCGTGGGTCCGACCAGTCCTGCCGGCTGCGGCTCGTCGGCCAGCTCTTCGCTGATAAAGCTCGCTGAGGAGCCGTTACCTTAAGAAATGTGTCACCATTGATCTCTTGGGCGGACATTCGCTCATTAATTTCATCGCCAGCAGAACGTAACCCGCATCTGCGGCAGGGCTGTGCAGATTTCTGCACGTATCCGCCGTGATAGCTGCAGTTCCTTGGCCATCCGGCGCATGTCTCGGTCTGACTCCTCCTGGAATTTGGAATTTGGAATTTAAGCTCTTCACACTGCCATATTTATGTTAGGATTTATTAAAAATTTTACCACAACAGCCGTTAGGTCTACCCAAGCTGTGTGGATTAAGAGATGGACCAAATAGAAGAAACGGACAGCATGCAACGCAGTGGAAAAGCAACATTGCAATAATAGCACGTCCGAACGCATTGAAAGCAACATTTTTTTTTTTTTTTTTAAATATATGCTTTATTTATTGAATCTTCTCTATATGAGACTAACAATAAGTATATCAAATCTTAAGAATATGACTTAACTTACAGTCATGTAGACTGAATTTAGACTAACGGGCCCTAATATTTATTGCTGGGCTGGTAGATCGTTACGATGCAGACGAGTTCTGTTCGAAACCCGTCTTAGGTTCCTTGCGAGATTATTTGGGTGCGGTGTAAGCTTGTTATGGTAGGCCGCTTTCTGCTTTGCTATTTCATCTTTGACCGGTGGTATGCCCAGATCCCTGTGGATGTTTTCGTTCCGAACATACCATGGTGCCCCAGTGATTGTTCGCAGAATTTTTGATTGTGAGCGCTGTATGATGTCAACGTTGCTGTTGCTCGCGTTCCCCCAGAGCTGGGAGCCGTAGGTCCAAATGGGCTTGAGGGTGGAGTTGTAGAGAAGAACTTTAAAGTCCAGACACAGGGGTGATCGAGAATTTATAATCCAGTGTAGGCTGCTAGCTTTAAGTCTGAGATGTACTTTCTTGCATTCAATGTGCCTCCGCCAGGTTAGGCGTCTGTCGAGGTGGACGCCGAGATATGTTACATCGCTGGCTTGGGGAATCTGCGTACCATTCAAAGTTAGCGGCGGGCACGATTGTCTGTTAAGGGTAAACGTTATATGTTTACACTTTTGTTCATTAATTTTGATTCGCCAGTCTGATAGCCACTTTTCAACTACCACCAAATGATCAGCCAGTTGAGCTGTTGCTCTAGTTGGGCATCTCGAGCGGCTCAGGATTGCGGTGTCGTCAGCAAATGTGGACGTAGTCAGCCTCTCGTTCGTAGGGATGTCTGCTGTGTATAGGATAAACAGGGTAGGGCCCAGGGCGCTACCTTGTGGGGCTCCGGCTTCAATGTTATACTCGTTGGATGTCGTTGTATTGCATCTAACCTCAAAGACTCTGTGGTAGAGGTACGACTTAAGTAACTTATGAGTGTTTTCTGGCAGTAATGTTATGATTTTATGCATAAGGCCTTCAAGCCACACTCGGTCGAATGCCTGAGAGACGTCGAGGAATATCGCACTACAATATTCCCGATGTTAGAAGGCTGTACGAATTTCTGAAGTTATCCGGTTGACTTGCTCGATGGTTCCGTGGCCTTCACGAAACCCGAATTGATGCGCCGGGATTAAGTTTTGTTCTCTTAAAAATGGTGTAATGCGCGTGAGCAGGCATTCTTCCAGTAATTTGGACAGGCACGATAGTAAGCTTATTGGCCTGTACGATGAGGGAATTGTGTGGTCTTTGCCAGGCTTCGGTATCATTATAACCACGGACTTTTTCCATTTTTTGGGGTAGTAGCCAAGTTTTGCGATCCCGTTAAATAGCTTGCATATAACATTCACTGCGCAGTTTGGAAGTTCAATTATCATTTTTGGGGTTATTAGGTCGGCCCCTGGAGCCTTTTTCGGTTTTATTTGCTTCCTAATGACGTTAGCAATTTCAGGTGTTTGAAACAAAATCGGGTTAATTGCAATTTCAGAGCTAAACGGCGGTAGTTGAAGAGAGTTTGTGGCGGCGTTCGGCTGAAATACATTTCGTAGGTGTAAAGCAAATGTTTCGGCTCTGTCTTCGTCACTGCGGGCCCAAGTACCCGAGGAGTTTCTAATCGGAGTGACTGATTCTAGCGGAGAGCTTAAATTTGGGTGAGCTCTCCACAAAGGATGCTTTGTACTGGTCGGCGACAGTTTCTCGATGTACCGGCGCTGCGCAAGCTCCTCTTCTTGCTTGAGGGTTTTGGTGAGTCTGCGGGTGGCATCATTATAGAGTTGCTTCGAATGGGGCGATCTGCAGGATTGCCAAACGTGTCGTAGACGTCGTTTTTCCCGAACCAGTTGTTCGATTTGCAGATTAGTTTTGTATTGGTTGCTACGCACGATTGTCTCTTCTGGTGTTGAGATTTTGGCTGCTGCCACGAGTACTGACTCCAGGGCATCAGCACAGAAGTCGATGTCGTTCTCTATGTTTAACTGTGGTGTTAGTTCAATGTGGGAACTTACGTACTTTTTGTACTTTAGCCAGTTAGTTCTAGTCGAGGTCAGCCTGAAGGGGTGCTCGATTACTTTCGGGCTTTGAAGGAGAGTTATTAAAACAGGCGAGTGGTCCGATGATAAGTCCGATAGCGATTTGGCGCTGACTAAATTTCTTGGGATGTTCTTGGTCACAGCGAAGTCAATTAAGTCCGGGAGTTTTCTGGGGTCAGCTGGCCAATATGTGGGGCTGCCAGGGGAGACATAGTCGAGTTTGTTGCTCAAATTTATGATTGCTTTATACAGTTGTCTTCCTTTGGGCGTCACTAGTCTTGATCCCCAGTGCGTGTGCTTGGCGTTGTAGTCTCCTCCTGCTATAAAGCGATCTCCGAGTGAATTGTAGAAGTCCAAGAATTGCTCTTCAGTTATTGTAAAACGCGGTGGGCAATAGACAGCGGCTATAGTGATACTGCCGTTGCCTGCTTGTAGTTTTATAGATGTAGCCTGCAAATAATTTGTTGCAAACCTCTGGTGAAAGTGGTGCTTAATGCGTTCCCTGATTAGGATTCCAGTTCCTCCGTGAGCCTTACCGTCCGGATGATCTGTGCAGTATGAAGTATAACCTCTTATTTGGAAGTTGTATTTACTTGTGAGATGCGTTTCTGCCAGCAGCATTAGATCTATTTGGTTTTCATTGAGGAATTGAGTTATTTCAAGTTTGTGCCGTGAAACGCTATTGGCATTCCACATGGATATTCGAAGACAAGACATCGATTATTTAGATTGTTGGGATGTGAGCAAATTTATTAAAATGTTTTGATTTTGCATAAGGTTTGTCATTGTTGTTTTCATGAAGGACATAAATTCCATCATACCCTGTTGTAAAGTCAGCATCATGGTTTCCATGCTGTTTGGTATTTGTCCTATTGCTTGCTGAGGTGTTATTATATTTTGCTCAGAGCATTGAGCTTGTGGGAACCCCGTCTGATTGGCAAGTCCTGATTTTAGGGCACTGGCGTATGAAACTCCCCCATTTGTGTTGAGGGGCCCAAATGAAGATCTGGCTGCTTTCGCAAAGAAAACATTAGGTGTGGTTTGGGATTGCACGTCCGCATTTCGTGCATTCTGGGAGCGTGCTTGTTTTGCTTGTTGAAACTGACTCTTCAGCTCTTTATAGACCGGGCAGCCTCTGTAGTTTGCGGTATGGTTATCTCCACAGTAAGCGCATTTCTTTGTCTTTGGGTCTTCTTTGCTTGCAGGGCAAGGTTCGGATTTGTGGAAGCCACCACAAGCTACGCAGACTGAACGAAACCCGCAGTTGTTTCTGGTGTGTCCATACTCTTGGCAGTTTGTGCATTGCAGCGGGCCATTCCGCTTATGCGGTTCTTCAACAGTAATCCTTCTGTGCAACAGGTATTGCAGTTTATAGATCGGGTGCACTTCATTTTTCTTCAAGGCTCTGCTTTCAGGCTCCAGTTCGACCTTAAAGAGTGGTTGCGGCTTTTTATTTTTGTTGATAATATTAATAATATTTTTGGAGAAGAATCCTTTTTCTTTCAGTGCCTCTTTTACCTCATTGGTGGATACGTCGGGCTCTATGCCCTTTAGCACTACTTGCAAGCCCTTGCTACTCTTGAGCTGGTACGTGTAGTAGGGTTTCCTAGCCTCGTCTAGGTAATTTGTTACAGCTCTGAATTGATCTTCAGTTTTAGCTTGAAGCTTTTTTTCATGAATATTCCCTTTAACAAGGGGAGTAACATAAAAGTTGTCATTCCCGACCAGCGCAACAATTTTCTTTACTAGGGTATTTGAGTTCTGTTCCCTTATGTAAATTGGTGGGGGCTTTGGTTTCTTTTGAACAGCCTGTCCAGATTCGGATTGATTATTATCAATTTCCGACAATAGGGCGAATCTGTTGTTACTAGATGCCTCTGGTTGTTCGCTGCCTTTATTAGGGCAATTTTGTTTTGGTTTATTTCCAACTATTTTATTTTGCGGGCTTAGCTTCCGTTTGATTTGGATGTAACGGTCCATGCCAGTCTGTATAGCCGGACCCACTTGTTGTTGTTTGATATTGCCGATATTGGCACTCGTACTTACACTTGGCTTTGTAGTTTTATTCGGCGCTGCAGAAGTTGCAAACGCATTCGAAATCGCGTTGTTGTTAACGGCGACCGTTGATGTTGTTGTTGCAGTGGCTGCGGTTGCAGAAATTAACGAGGTCGCAGTGCTCGTGGCTGGTGAGCTGTTAGTCGAAGCTGGGGGTGGGGTTCTACACTGCAAGCTCCATGAAGTGGGAGTTGGTGTGAGTAGGGCGGGAGAACAAGACCGTGCTCTCGCACTGTCAATGGTCAGTAGGGCTGAGTTGCTCTTTGAAGAAGTTCTTTCTACTTCTGTATCACGGGTTGAGAAATAAGAAATATAACTGTTTCTCTGGTCTACGGAGCTTCTACGCTCATTTTTTGAATCGCCGCTCATTGAGCTATCACTCGTGGCACTTCTTAGTTTTTATAATAACTTTGCACTATTTTTTTACATAGCACTAATTATTATTTACTGTTTTTAGCAATAAGATTGCCTTTATTACACCACTCTAGAATTTTTAGTTATTGTTTTTCAAGCAACATGACGCCTAAATTTTAGAAGATAAGGTTCCACATCGGGGTAGATAAGACTTCCCCTTGAGGAGTGATTCGTATGATATTTTTCCATAAGTGAGCTGTGCGAGAGATGATCATCGCGTGTGAAGCAAATAATAATTTTCTCGGTAACTCCAGCGCCTCAACTTGGTGATTGCGGAGTTGGTGTCTTACACTGCTAGATGACTTTTCCAAAGTCAGTTTTTCTTGGGTTTATGAAGGGCTAGTTGACCTCCAAAGGATGTCAAACGGTATCATGTGATGGATCGATAATAAGCGCTCTATGTGCAAGTGCCAATCCAAGAAGTTTAGGGTGTCATACATCGTTGCTGGGTTATGTCTATAATTCGCAGCTATTATTACGGTAGGTGGGGTGATTAACCTGTCACGCACGCTAAGATTTGTGAACATAACGAATTTGATGAGTTGATGTAAAGGTCAGTGCTTGCAGATTGGTATCGCACCCTAGAATAACGTTGGCGCCCACCTTTTGCTCTTGCTGGTTGAGGACTTTGATGTTCTCCCAGGGTGTATCTTCTTCTTTACATGGCAAGTATGCTGAGAAAAAAGGACATTAAGCCCAGGTCCAAGCCCGTTTTATATTCTTGGTTTATCTACGTTTCCGGGGACGAAGAGATTGTATCCAAGGGGTCTGGTATTCACTGATCATAAACCTTCATTGTCCAGGGCTTCTGAACTAGTGCCCCGTCCTCCTTCTCCTTGACCATAAACCGCACCTGTTAACCCGAAGAAACCGGGGAGTAATGCAGGTTAATCTGTACCACTCGTAGTTTCTCCGGTTGAACCATCGAACCCGGGAAGAGACGTGACATTAGGGACGGCTTGGTTGATCTAAGAATAGTCCCGTTTTAGACTGAGAACATTCCTTTCGGATGCATTCTGACGATAATAAATAATACTGAAGCTCGGGCTTGGAACGTAAAATCGCCGACATACTCTGTTGGCGAGTTTTCTTAGTAGAGTCGTCCGTCCACTGTCTCTTTGATCCGGTGTCTCTACTAACCTTTCCACTTCGAACGGGCGTTGTGGTAGGGTCTTGGTGTTTACATAGCTGAGGCGACTGACTTCGATGTGGACGGGGTTCCTTGGGGCCTGCCAATTTCCCCAGCTTGACATAGCGCTCCCACCATTATGGTTAATTCGCTTTTTATACCCTTGCAGAGGATATTATAATTTAGGTCAAAAGTGTTCAACGCAGTGAAGGAGACATCTCCGAACCTATAAAGTATATATATTCTTGATCAGGATCGCATCCTGAGTTGATATAAGCATGTCCGTCTGTCTGTTTCTACGCGAACTAGTCTCTCAAACTTTGCACACATCCTTCGTTCCTTGGCACGCAGTATATAAGTCGGCCGAGATCGGCCCGCCATATAACTGATTGATCGGAAATGCCATAACTTGTAGGTGTTTGTTGGGGTTTTCTATGGGTTTTATTTTTGGCCAATTAATCCAACTTAGCAAATTTCATAAGGATCGGCCGACTATATCCTAAAGCTGCCATATAACTGACGATCGGAAATGCCATAACTTTGGTGTTTTTGAAGTTAAGAATTTGGGATTTCTTATGGGTTTTCTTTTTGGCCAATCAATCGGCCGACTATATCTTTTGATGTTTTTAAAGTTAGGAAGTTGGGATTTTTTATGGGTATTAAGAATGCAACATATGAATAATTTTGGAATATTTTGCAGAATATTCTGCAAGGGTATATCAACTTCGGCTCCTCCCGAAGTTAGCTTTCCTTTCTTGTTGTTCTTACAGGTAAGAATATTAAATACATGGTCACACACTATTCCTTAGCTACATGGTTCACAGGTTGACAATAATATATGTACATGTGGTGCAACATGACATGTAATATCTTCTCACAGGAAAGGTAACAAACTATCTAGGTTGTTGGCAATTCCAAGGCTTTTTATCATTTTTTAAACCGGAGGGGTTTTTTAAACAGCATCTTCTCCTGATTAATAAGTTGTAATGCATCACAAATAATCAACTATCACTTTTTATACCCTTGCAGAGGGTATTATAATTTCAGTCAAAAGTTTGCAACGCAGTGAAGGAGACATTTCCGACCCTATAAAGTGTATATATTCTTGATCAGCATCACCAGGAGAGTCGAGTCTGTCCGTCCGTCTGTCCGTCCGTCCGTTTCTACGCAAACTAGTCCCTCAGTTTTAAAGCTATCTGCTTGAAACTTTCCCAAAAGTTGTCTTTCTATTGCAGTATATAAGTCGGAACGAGTCGGATCGGGCGACTATATCATATAGCTGCCATACAACTGAACGATTGGAAAAGCCATAACTTTTGTGTGTTATGAAAGTTAGGAAGTTGGGATTTTCTATGGTTTTTTTTTTGGCCAATCAATCCGACCTACCGAATTTCATAAGCATCGGACGACTATATCCTATTGCCGCCATATAACTGAATGATCGGAAATGCCAATTCTTTGGTGTTTTTAATGTTAGGAAGTTGGGACTTTTTATGAGTATTAAGAATGCATCATATGAATAATTTTTGAGAATATAATTTACACAATATTCTGCAAGGGTATATCAACTTCGGCTCCGCCCGAAGTTAGCTTTCCTTTCTTGATTAGCTTACTTTCAAAACCGACGGTTTTTACACTATTTTCCAAACCCCGTCCCTGAAAATAAAAACGACCAATCGTTAGTTTTCGCATTGCCCCAAATCTTGTATAAGAAGTGATCTGATCGGGTCTGTCTTTATACACCGATTCTCTGACCCTATAAAAAAAATGTTGCCAGAAGTGTTGATTTTACTTTCAACTTGCTGTGCTCAAACATCCTCTCCCCATTGCAGGGATCCAGATTCCATAAAACTCTCAGCCTATCGCGAAAGATTCCATTTCACTGAAGGTGTGTTATATTCGTAATATAACGTTATATTGTGTAGTATGTAATCTTTAAATTGTTGCAGAAAGAAACCTTTGTCCAGCTAGACACTCTTTTCTAGTTCTTTTTTATACCCTTGCAGAGGGTATTATAATTTTGGTCAGAAGTTTGTAACGCAGTGAAGGAGACGTTTCCGACCCCATAAAGTATATATATTCTTGATCAGGATCAATAGGGGAGTCGATATAGCCATGTCCGTCTGTCCGTCTGTTTCAATACCGTTTGCGAGCTCAGTTTAAAAGCTAGCGATCTGAAACTTTCACAATCGTCCTAAAACATGTGTACGCAGATCAAGTTTGAAAATCGCCCTGATCGGACGTCTATATCCTATAGCTCCCATAGGAACAATTGGATATATCTTGCAAGAATTTATGATATTTCGCGCAGTGTAAAAGCTATTGACATTAATCTTTCTAAATCGTATTTTTTTATGCATACCTTGATCAGGGTAAAAGCGCGTGGCGATCGGACGTCTATATCCTATAGCTCCCATAGGAACAATAGGGTAAAATCGGTTAAAATTTAATGATTTTTAGGATATTTCGCGCAGTGTAAAAGCTATTGACATAAATCGTTCCAAATCTTATTTTTTTGCGTACCTTGATCAGGTTAAAAGAGCGTGACGATCGGACGTCTATATATAGGGTAAAATCGGTCCAAATTTGATGTTTTTTAAAATATTTCGGGCTATTGCTATACATTTTTCAAATCGTATTTTATATGCATTCTTTCATCAAGGTAAGAGCGCGTGCTGATCGGACGTCTATATCCTATAGCTCCCATAGGAACAATACGGTGAAATCGGTCAAAATTTTATGTTTTTTAGAATATTTCGCGCAGTGTATAAGCTATTGACATACCTTTTTCCAAATCTTATTTATTTACGCATACCTTGATCAGGGTAAAAGCGCTTGCCGATTGGACGTCTATATCGTATAGCTTCCGTAGGAAAAATTGTTAAAGGCTGCGAAAATATCCCTTTTTTCCCTATTTGTATATGACAATTTTGCAGTATAAAAGCTATTGGCATGAAACTATGCAATTTATCTAATTTATTTATGTACACCTTGCTCAGGGTAAAAGTTGCTGCGAATCAGACAAGTACATACTACATCCGCTATTTAAAAATTAAATTAATTACGTATAGCTAATCTTTTTTTATGTATAATTACAGTAAACTTAATTTGTATACCCTTGCAGAGGGTATTATAAATTTGGTCAGAAGTTTGTAACGCAGTGAAGGAGACGTTTCCGACCCTATAAAGTATATATATTCTTGATCAGGATCAATAGGGGAGTCGATATAGCCATGTCCGTCTGTCCGTCTGTTTCAATACCGTTTGCGAGCTCAGTTTAAAAGCTAGCGATCTGAAACTTTCACAGTCGTTCTAAAACAAGTGTACGCAGATCAAATTTGAAAACCGCCCCGATCGGATGTCTATATCCTATAGCTTCCATAGGAACAATCGGATATAACTTGCAAGATTGGAAGATATTTCGCGCAGTGTAAAAGCTATTGACATAAATCTTTCCAAATCTTATTTTTTTATGCGTACCTTGATCAGGGTAAAAGCGCGTGGCGATCGGACGTCTATATCCTATAGCTCCCATAGGAACAAAAGGGTAAAATCGGTTAAAATTTAATGATTTTTAGGATATTTCGCGCAGTATACAAGCTATTGACATGAATCTTTCCAAATCGTATTTGTTTATGCATACATTGATCAAGGTGAAAGCGCGTGCCGATCGGACGTCTATATCATATAGCTCCCATAGAAACAATAGGGTGAAATCGGTCCAAATTTGACGATTATCAGAATATTTCGCGCAGTGTGTAAGCTACTAACATAAATTTTTCCAATTCTTGTTTATTTACGCATATCTTGAGTAGGGTAAAAGCGCTTGCCGCTCGGTAGTCTATATCTTAAAGGAGATAGGAAAAATTGTTAAAGGCTGCGAAAGTATCCCTTTTTTTCTATTTGTATATGACATTTTTGCAGTATAAAAGCAATTGATTTGAAACGATGCAAATCTAGTTTACTTATGTATACCTTATTCCTTTCGCTACTTTTTCACTTTTAGCAATTTCGGGAAAGTCTGCAAGGGTATTAAAACTTCGGCTTGCCGAAGTTAGCTTCCGTCCTCGTTATACCCTTGCAGAGGGTATTATAATTTTGGTCAAAAGTGTGCAACGCAGTGAAGGAGACATCTCCGACCCTATAAAGTATATATATTCTTGATCAGGATCACCTCCTGAGTTGATATAGCCATGTCCGTCTGTCCGTCTGTCCGTCTGTCCGTCTGTCTGTCTGTCTGTTTCTACGCAAACTAGTCTCTCAGTTTTAAAGCTATCGAGTTCAAACTTTGCACACACCCTTCTTTCCTTTGCACGCAGTATATATGTCGGAACGGCCGGGATCGGCCGACTATATCCTATAGCTGCCATATAACTGATTGATCGGAAATGCCATAACTTTGGTGTTTGTAAAGTTAGGAAGTTGGCATTTTCTATGGGTGTTATATTTGGCCAGCCAATCCGACCTACCAAATTTCATAAGGATCGGCCGACTATATCCTATAGCTGCCATATAACTGAACAATTGGAAATGTCATAACTTTGGTGTTTTTAAAGTTAGGAAGTTGGGATTTTTTATGAGTATTAAGAATCCGTCATATGAATAATTTTGGAGAATATAATTTACAGGGTGTTCTGCAAGGGTATATCAACTTCGGCTCCGCCCGAAGTTAGCTTTCCTTTCTTGTTTTTTTTTGAATTTGGCGGCTTTGTGCAAATCGCTACATATCGGTATCGGGCAATGCTATATATCGATTGAAAGGTCTTGACATAACCTACAAAACAACGCTATTCTGATGGACGTTGATGCACTACGAGCAGTACAAACAAGTGGCCCAACGACACCAAGCACGTGCTTGTTACGCGCGGGCCCTATTATCAATTTGGGCAAAAAACGCGAGTTCGCGAGGAAAATACATAAATTAAATAGAGACAAGACAGAAGTGAAAATAAAAGGCACAATTAAGAGAAAAGCAAATGAGTTAAAATATTAGTTTTTAATAACGGGATAGAAGTGGAAATGCAAATTAGATGATAAAGGTTGTTATAAGTATTGCATAGAACGCGAAAGGGCTCGTGCAGACAAAAATTCGATGAACATCGTGGCAAATTTAGAGGGATATAATTTCGTGTTAGTCTAACAGGAACATTGAAAGTTAGGCGGTTTACAAGTTCTGCAGAATCAATATCACCTCTTATAAGATTATGCATAAAATAGTACCAAACATTTTTCTACGATTTACAAGTGTAGGTAAATTAAGCAACAGTAATCTACTCTGGTAGGAAGGTAGCCTTACGTTTTGATCCCAGTTCAAACTACGAAGGGCAAATAGAAGAAATTTTGTTTGTACCGACTCAATACGGTCAATGTGCACTTGATATTGTGGACTCCAAACCGACGAACAATATTCCAAAATAGGACGGACAAGGGAGGTAAATAATAATTTGGTCGTATAAGGGTCATCAAATTCTTTTGACCAACGCTTTATAAAGCCAAGAACACGCATGGCTTTATTTACAGTGGACATTATGTGGCAGTCAAATTTAAGTTTAGGGTCCAGAAGAACACCTAAATCGTTAACTGAATATATACGGTCAAGTGACGTATTTTTAAGAAAATAACTAATAAACGTAGGAGTACCACTATAAACGTTGCATTTAAGGTAGTTTAACTTTAAAAGGTTGTACTCACACCATTCATGAAAACAATCAATATCTGACTGTAAGTTAAATCCCGACGCTATATCATTATATGATAAACAAAGCTTAACATCATCAGCATACATTAGTACACGAGAATGTGTTATGATAGAGGGAAGATCGTTGATAAACAAAGAAAACAGCAAAGGGCCCAGATGACTTCCCTGAGGGACTCCAGATGTCACGTAGATCAATTTTGAAACAGAATTCTTGAATATAACCCTCTGAGTCCTACCATTCAAATAACTTGAAATCCAAGTTAATAGATTACCAGGAAACCCAAGCAGATCTAATTTGAATAAGAGAAGAGAGTGGTTGACGGAGTCAAAGGCCTTACTAAAATCTGTATATATAACGTCAGACTGCATTTTTTTCTGAAATCCATTTATTACAATAGATGACAATTCAAGAAGGTTGGTGGTGGTCGATCTTCGCTCAACAAAACCATGCTGACACGGTGATATAAGCGAGGAACATAAATGTTGCAAATGAGAAGTGATAATACGTTCAAATGCTTTAGGAATTGCCGACAATTTGGAAATACCTCTATAATTCTTGGCATCATCCTTCGCACCCTTTTTATGAAGTGGAATAATAAAAGAGTCCTTCCAGATAGTAGGAAAAACTGATGATGAAATAGACAAATTGAAAAGTTTAAGAATCGGTTTACAAATGGTTGACGCACAAAACTTGAGCACACATCCAGGAAGTCCATCTGGACCGGGAGAATAAGTCGGCGTTGTTGTTTCTAAAAATATTAAGAGAGAGTTTTCAGTAATTAAAGGGGTAAAAATACAATTTTCCCTATTTAAGGAATTGGGGTAGTTAGAATTTGACCAAGCTGTCGAGCTATAAGTGGTTTGGAAAAACTCAGCAAATAAATCAGCAATGTCGGAATCCGTCGATGCCTCCGTGGAGTTTAGACGTACCGATGAAGGCAATGCCGACGACTTACGCTTGGCATTAAAAACGTTGAAAAACTGTTTCGGATCATTTAAAAATTCAAATTTACACCGATTTAGATACATAGAATAGCAATGACTGTTGAGCCACTACATATTTCGAAAAATCTGATGGCTTACCCGATTTTTTATACTTTTTATAAGTATTTGATTTAAGGTTTTTAAGTCTTTGAAGCTCATTGGTAAACCAAGGAGGTTTGAAGGAAACCTATCAGGAACGCATTCTTTATAAAAAATATTTAACGCTATATAGAATAGTTCAGTGGCATTCCAACGTCTGTACAATTGTACAAATCTGTCCAATTATAATGAGAAATCATATCGTCGTATAGTCACATTTACGAAAACATCTCATTTTAGTTGGCGACACTAAAGGAGAGAGGGTATCAGAGCAGGGGAGGCAAATTGTCAATTCCATTGTTGGATGATATCAATCTTCAGGTACAACAAGAGCGTCAATTATACATACCGTGACCTGGGACGGGTCTAAAACAAGTACAAGATCTAATTGTCTATTTAAGGAATTTCGTATAAAGCTTACTTGCTGTACTAGATCAGAGCCAGGTGGAATATACGAACATGTAACAAAAATAGATAAAGACTGCAAGGAAACTTTCACACTTACAAATTCAATTTCGTTTGGGATATGAGTGAAAATTCTTTCAGATGGTACCCCCCTACGTGAGGGGCGACATAAGTATTAAAGTTATTTGACAGAACTTCAGAGTCATATATCTCTGGTTTTAGCCAAGTTTCCGTAAAAGACAAAATATCTTCAGTGAATGCAGAGGAGTCAGCATAAAGCTTGTGTAGCTTCATATTTAGTCCCCCAACATTTTGATACGCCAAAAATAAACTTTTTAGTTTTTTGGCAGCAGTCTGAACCTCACTAGGCTGAGAACCAGGAACGGTGCCTACTGTACCTATAGGTACGGTCGGCAACGAATTTTTAGACTTAGCTAGAACTGTAGATTTTATTCTGGAAACAGGGACTCCACCCGAACTAGCTGTATTCATAGGCACAGTTGGTTCATTTACCCCTCTGTCAACAGAAACTGCTGCTACCAAGTTCGGATTTGGGGTGGATTCCACAATCATATTAACGGCGGTTAAACTGGCTTTTTTACGTTTAGGCGACTCGGTTAATAATTTTTTATTATTAAACTGGGCACAGACGGAATTGAACCCCTCATTGAGTTGTTTAAAAGCTCCTGAGATATTCAATAGAGCCGCTCATCTCAACTACCATTTCCTTGCAGGACCCACATGACCACATGAGACCAGAATTAAGATCAATGAAATCTTTGACTCTGCCAGTAAATCCTGCACATTTAACGTGCATCATCGAATCGCAGAGCCAGCAAAAAATAAAAGGGTCTTTAGTTGAAGACGCAAGAGTACAATTTTTTAGAACAGACAAGAGCCATTGTAAGTTTAAAGCAAATAAAACGAGGACGGAAGCTAACTTCGGCAAGCCGAAGTTTTAATACCCTTGCAGACTTTGCCGAAATTGCTAAAAGTGAAAAAGTAGCGAAAGGAATAAGGTATACATAAGTAAACTAGATTTGCATCGTTTCAAGTCAATTGCTTTTATACTGCAAAAATGTCATATACAAATAGAAAAAAAGGGATACTTTCGCAGCCTTTAACAATTTTTCCTATCTCCTTTAAGATATAGACTACCGAGCGGCAAGCGCTTTTACCCTACTCAAGATATGCGTAAATAAACAAGAATTGGAAAAATTTATGTTAGTAGCTTACACACTGCGCGAAATATTCTGATAATCGTCAAATTTGGACCGATTTCACCCTATTGTTCCTATGGGAGCTATACGATATAGACGTCCGATCGGCACGCGCTTTCACCTTGATCAATGTATGCATAAAAAAATACGATTTGGAAAGATTCATGTCAATAGCTTGTATACTGCGCGAAATATCCTAAAAATCATTAAATTTTAACCGATTTTACCCTTTTGTTCCTATGGGAGCTATAGGATATAGACGTCCGATCGTCACGCGCTTTTACCCTGATCAAGGTACGCATAAAAAATAAGATTTGGAAAGATTTATGTCAATAGCTTTTACACTGCGCGAAATATCTTCCAATCTTGCAAGTTATATCCGATTGTTCCTATGGGAGCTATAGGATATAGACATCCGATCGGGGCGGTTTTCAAACTTGATCTGCGTACACTTGTTTTAGGACGACTGTGAAAGTTTCATATCGCTAGCTTTTAAACTGAGCTCGCAAACGGTATTGAAACAGACGGACAGACGGACAGACGGACATGGCTATATCGACTCCCCTATTGATCCTGATCAAGAATATATATACTTTATAGGGTCGGAAACGTCTCCTTCACTGCGTTACAAACTTCTGACCAAATTTATAATACCCTCTGCAAGGGTATACAAATTAAGTTTACTGTAATTATACATAAAAAAAGATTAGCTATACGTAATTAATTTAATTTTTAAATAGCGGATGTAGTATGTACTTGTCTGATTCGCAGCAACTTTTACCCTGAGCAAGGTGTACATAAATAAATTAGATAAATTGCATAGTTTCATGCCAATAGCTTTTATACTGCAAAATTGTCATATACAAATAGGGAAAAAAGGGATATTTTCGCAGCCTTTAACAATTTTTCCTACGGAAGCTATACGATATAGACGTCCAATCGGCAAGCGCTTTTACCCTGATCAAGGTATGCGTAAATAAATAAGATTTGGAAAAAGGTATGTCAATAGCTTATACACTGCGCGAAATATTCTAAAAAACATAAAATTTTGACCGATTTCACCGTATTGTTCCTATGGGAGCTATAGGATATAGACGTCCGATCAGCACGCGCTTTTACCTTGATGAAGGAATGCATAAAAAAATACGATTTGAAAAAATGTATAGCAATAGCTTTTACACATCGCGAAATATTCTGAAAAACATCAAATTTGGACCGATTTTACCCTATTGTTCCTATGGGAGCTATAGGATATAGACGTCCGATTGTCACGCACTTTTACCCTGATCAAGGTACGCATATAAAAATAAGATTTGGAAAGATTTATGTCAATAGCTTTTACACTGCGCGAAATATCCTAAAAATCATTAAATTTTAACCGATTTTACCCTATTGTTCCTATGGGAGCTATAGGATATAGACGTCCGATCGCCACGCGCTTTTACCCTGATCAAGGTATGCATAAAAAAATACGATTTGGAAAGATTAATGTCAATAGTTTTTACACTGCGCGAAATATCATAAATTCTTGCAAGATATATCCAATTGTTCCTATGGGAGCTATAGGATATAGACGTCCGATCAGGGCGATTTTCAAACTTGATCTGCGTACACATGTTTTAGGACAATTGTGAAAGTTTCAGATCGCTAGCTTTTAAACTGAGCTCGCAAACGGTATTGAAACAGACGGACAGACGGACAGACGGACATGGCTATATCGACTCCCCTATTGATCCTGATCAAGAATATATATACTTTATAGGGTCGGAAACGTCTCCTTCACTGCGTTACAAACTTCTGACCAAAATTATAATACCCTCTGCAAGGGTATAATAAATGTTTGCCATGCAAACACTACGAGCTTAGAGCGAGTAGCACCCCAGCTCCACTACAAGTTTTCTCCCTCCCTTCTCTCTCTCTCAAATATACAAAACCTTTTTTAAATATGCTTCTTTATCTTCTCGCGAATTGTGCTGTACGATACACGGCTGCACCCCTCGGTCGGTTAAGCGGATGGTAAACCCGCAAAAAAACACAAAAAAATTTGTAAAATAATGGTGCGATTCGAAAGTGTTTTTATATGCTTTTTTGAAGTGTTGATAGATATTGTATAATAAGTAGTGTAGTGCGAGTTTTGACAATTTCAACCGAATAACTGGCCGGATGAGGTCTCTTAGGTGTGTCGTGATTTCTCAGCGTGACAACATTTTGAAATAAACTTGCGCTGCGTAAAAAAAACTGAAATCTTCATGCTAATTACCAATTATCTAGCTCTTATAGTTTCCGAGATCTCGACGTTCATATGGATGGACAGACGGACAGGCAGACGAATATGGCTTAATCGACTCGGCTATTGATCCTGGTAAAGAATATATATATATTTCATAGGGTGGGAAACGTCTCCTCCTACCTGTTACATTTATTTTAATGAATACAATATACCCTTTTACTCGAGTATTTAGAATTCAAAGTAAAAAAGTCGAAGTTGATGATTTGAAGTTAGAACAATTTAAATTTTCTAATGCTTAGGAAAGTATCATCATTTAAGATTGGTATTTTTTGTGCGCATTCTGCATCTTTGTTCTGTAGGTAAGTGAAAAGAGAAAAGTTGAAGGGAAATGGAAAATCCCATCGAAAATCCCTTTTCTGCCGCAAAAAACTAGCCCCCTCATTTCTTCTATCCTATCAAAATACAAGAGACTTTTACTTACTAAATGGTACTAGAATATTTTTTGCTTTTCATATAAAATTATTGTGTGTACAGACTAAGTACATCGGTAAGTAGTTTTTCCTTTTTTCGATACCTAAGGGCTCGGTCTAATTTTCTTGTCCGGTGTTATAAAAGCTATTTGATTCAGTCTCTTACCTAGCATCGGTATCTTTTGAAAATTCTACGGCAAACACTGAACAAGCAATTGCCGATCCATTTGCCCAGTTTTTCCAGACAATTTATTCTGTTTCATCCCTTCCAAATCCGTCTTATTCATATGCCATATTTAAGTCAAACTTAATTTTTGGTCCGAGTTTAAGCGAAAGCTCCCTGCGATCGACGCAGTTCCAGACCGCGTGCGCTGAAACTCTGTGTAGACCTCTGCACAAATTGTTTACATTATCTTTGGAAACCTCTAACTTCCCTCTTATGTGGAAGGAGTCGTTTGTATTTCTCTTATTTTCCCAAATACAGAGGTATCTCCAACGTGTCCGCTATCCATAATCATTTCGAAAACGTTATTACACTTCAGTTGCAACATGTTTGTATATCAATTATATCTCCTTGTCAACATGGATTTATAATGCAAACCTCTTGTCGCTAATGTCTTCAGAAATAACATTCAGACTGATGTAGCTTACACTGATTTTAGTAAAGCGTTTGATTCGAGTATTTAAGCTAAACTTATTAGATTTTCCACGAGATCTTCTAACATGGATCCTAAGTTATCTATGTGGTAGGATCAACAAGTCCTCTTTAAAAGCTTTTTCTTCAATTTGATCGGAGTTACCTCAAACGTCTCAAGAGGGTGCAACTTTGTCCCACTTATCTTTATATTATTTATTAACGATCTCCATTTTAGTCTTGACAAAGTCTGGTGTCCTTATGTATGCTTAATATTTTTCTTACATTTTATAAATGTAGATCTAACCTTTTAGAGTACTGTATAATGACTTTAATAGACTTTTATTTTATTTAGAACGAAATTAGTATTATTATTTTGTTTCGGACGTATTTTAACATTGTCTGTCCGTTTTTATATTGACCTTTCTTCACCTCTCGAGTTTTCGTTTTTACGACCCATACTTAGCTGCACTAATAACGAAAAAAAATGTTTGAAGAACTGGTTTCGGCCCATTCCACACTATGAAATATCAGGCTGTCAAATATCTCCCTTCCGCTATTTTTGGTTTTTGAATTTGGCGACTTTGTGCAAAGCGCTACATATCGGTATCGGGCAATGCTATATATCGATTGAAAGGTCTTGACATAACCTACTAAACGACGCTATTCATAACAAGTTATATGTGTGTGTTCATGTCGAGCAAGAAAAAGATCGCTGGTTCGGCATCACTGGCAACCGAATCGGTTGCCCCTTTAGACCATGATACAATAACATAAGGTAGTCTCGTCGGCAAAATCTGGTACCTCTACTATTATAACAATGAGTGCGAGTGAAATGGGAACTGTATAGTAAGTGCGAGCAGAGCGACAATAGAATGTGTGGATTAAGCTGTTTCAGGGTTTTATTTTTGCCGTTCATAATAAAACGAGTTTAATTTTTGTTTATAATTTAATTTTTAATAATTTGGAATTTGAAATTAGGCGTTGTTTTTGTCTTTGAATGCTAAGTCTTTTGTTAAGATTCTTAATTCCTCCCACAGCGCTCTTTTTTCCAAACATTTCGGTGCTTTTAAAAATTTTACGCCATCGGCGTGTTTGCGGCACAAATTGCATGTTGCTCAATGGTTAATTCTGTAAAAAATTCGTCCGCAGACAAACTTTTCCTTCAAAAAACGAACACGCACTGATCAAAACCAGAACGTTTAGACAGCCGGCGAGACTACCTTATGTTATTGTATCATGCTTTAGACTAAGCTTACGATATATGAGATCATTACGGAATAAAAGGTGAAACGACTCACAAGTGAAACGAAGCTCCACACAACCCCGCATTTTTTAATTTCTTTGGGGAAACACTCTGGAAGTATTCTCGGCACGGACCCTCCCCAACATTTGGTCCTTCGAGCCTCATTTATTTTCACAGTTTTCCGCAAGCTAAGTAATTCCAAAGTTTGTTTTCCAGTAGCAATATATATATATTTTTTTTTTTCGCACAACTCCGCTCCACCGTTAAGGTCTCCATTTTGTGGGAAAATATTTATATTTATATGTATATCCACCTTGATCTCAACAACACTAGTGACACATTCCGAGCAACTCCACAAAATTAAAACACAAAAAATTAAATAAAATCACACATATCCATACGCATACACATATACACACAGAATCCAAACACCATGCAATTTCACATTGGTCTTTAAACTAAAACACTTTGCAGCATCCAAAATCCAGTTGTACCAGCATTCTTTTAAACTAAAACACACAAAAGAAACAAGCCCGGCTTACGAACATTGCTGCAGAACCACCTACTTGGCATACTTGTCGGACCGGCGAATCTAAGGGTGGAAACCGTTTTTTTGTTTCCTTTTCCCAATTTCCTTTTCCCAATAATTATCTAGCTGATATTTCAGTAGGTTTTTTAATTATTGGGTGGTTGTTTTTTCTCTTATTTACATTGCATATTGGTGTGTGTTCCGGGCAACGCATCGCATAATAGGCCCTTCACACTGCATTGCATTTGGGACGTAGCAATAAATTCGATTAACTTTCCAAACTAAGAAATAAAAATAAATAAATAAATAATAATAAATTTCATCCAAAAATAAAGAAAATCCTCAAATCCGATTCCACGCGTTCCGCATCCATTCCTTCCAAATCGTTAAGCCGAGACGCATTAAACGCCACATTATCCACGTCCCTATTATTTTCCTGTTATTGTAAGTTCAGGCTCCTACTCGAGCCTACTATGCCGATTTGTGACGGTGAGGAACCTAAAGTTCAGTTAACCGTCCCATCAGTCAGAACACCTAGCCGGGCCAGAGACAAAAGCGAGTCGTCACTGCCCACCAAAAAGGCAGGACCTGGTAAAAGCTTTACTCCATCCGTAAGGATCAGCCGTCCTTCCAGGACAACAAGCGAAAAGTCATTAACCCCTTTAAAACCCGTGAGAACAACTGCGTAACAGTCAGTTGTTCCTGCAAGTCACGAGATCAACTGCGAAAATGGCTGACGCTGAAGCTAAAGCTGCCTTGACAAAGTTTGTGGCTGTGACCGATAGGGTCAGTCAGTTCGAAGCCAGGGCCAATACCCCAACAGACCCACCTCCGTCTGTTCACACTAATAAGGTCAGACTTCAGCAGATACAAGCTCTTTGGCACAAGGTAGAGAAAGAGTACGAGACGTGCTCTGAGGTTATTTCCTTAGTAAATAGTACAGACACGATGGAAGTCATGCAAGCCAAGTATGAATACTGTTACTCTGTTAAATGCGCTGCAACACTAAACGAAACGATTGAAAGAGCTAGCGTTCCTGAACCGCCCCCGGTCCCTCTGCCTAGTGGATGCCGCGTATCTCCAATAGACTGTGAAATTTTCAGTGACGACTATGTTCATTGGCCGTCCATTCCGATCATACACGTTTCCAAAGAATCCTGTTCCGCGATAAAGAGGGAAAACTCTGTGATTATGAGCTCAACACTGTCACTTTTGGCGTTAACTGTGCCCCTTTTTTGGCCATACGCGTGTTTCAACAACTGGCCCACGATGTATGTGACCAATATCCTTTGGCAGGTGATATAATTTCTAGATTTATGTATGTCGATGATGTTTTAACCGGCACCCACACGCAGCAGTCCGCTGTTTTAGCCATCAAAGAGCTCCGAGGTGCCCTAGAGAGTGTGGGCTTTTCACTGCGCAAGTGGACCTCAAACGAAAAGAAACTTTTACAGGGTAATCCAAAGGAACACTTGATTATGGCCGAATTCCTGGAGTTGTAAGAGGCCAGTATTGCAAAAACTCTGGGAATGCGTTGGCTCGCGACATCGGATAGTTTCCTCTTTCTGCCGATGGATATTTCTCTCCAAACAACCTACACCAAACGAGAGATTTTATCCCAGATAGCCAAACTCTTTGAGCCAGCAGGATGGTTATCGCCATTTATTGTTCGGGCAAAAATGTTCATGCAAGAAATTTGGCTGCAGAACTTTGGCAGAACTCACTGCCGCAGAGTTGTCTGACGTCCAAGAGAGGCTGATTGTGCTCACCCAACTCAATGAGTATCCAATAGAATGCAAGGCCTTAGGCAAAAAGCAATATATTTCAGTCTCCAGCACGATCTTCAATCTAAACCCATTTGTCGACAGCCACGGTGTCTTAAGACCCAGCGGTCGTCTACGAGCATCTGAGATGCTAAGCTATGATGAGAAACATCCAATAATCATTTCGGCAAGGTGCACTTTTGCCAAACTTTTGGCCTTCTTTACCCATCGCATATCCTTGCACGGGGGTAATCAATTGATGATCCGAACGATTCGCTCCAAGTATTGGATACCTAAGCTGAGAAATCTTGTAAAAGACACCATTTATTCCTGTCGAGTGTCTACCATTCACAGACAGAAGCTGCAAACTCAGCTGATGGGAGACTTGCCCAGGGCTTTTACCCACACGGGCGTTGACTTTGCGGGACCATTTGATATACAAAATTATGTCGGTCGGGGGTGTAAGATAACTAAGGGGTATGTCTGCGTTTTTGTGTGTTTTAGTACCCGAGCCATCCATCTAGAAGCTACATCAAACTTGACCACTGAGAAGTTTCTGGCAGACTTCTCGCGTTTGCTCACGAGCATTCGGGTCAATCCTGTCGCAGTAATGTCAAGTGCCACGTCTGCAGTGGAAATCATCACACCCTCTTGCACTTCCAAGAATCCACCCAATACATGGTAGACACCCAAAACTCAGCCTTGGGGTGGCTCCTTTCCGGCACTTGCTCCATTTCTTAATATGCCACTTTCCGCATTACGAGGAGGGAGAATGTTCATGTCAAACAAGAAAAAGATCACTGGTTCGGCATCACTGGCAACCGAATCGATTACCCCTTTAGACTAATCTTACGATATATGAGATCATTACGGAATAAAAGGTGAAACGACCCACAAGTGAAACGAAGCTCCACACAACCCCGCATTTTTTAAGTTCTTTGGGAAAACACTCTGGAAGTGTTCTTGGCACGCCCCACCGACCAGAATCGACCAGAATTTTCCAACAGGAAAGGTGTAGTGTTTCATCAAGAAAACGCCAGACCACACACTTCTTTAATTACTCGTCAGAAGCTACGGGAGCTCGGATGGGAGATTTTATTACATCCACCATATAGCCCGGACATAGCGCCAAGTGACTACCACCTGTTCCTGTCCACGGCGAATGCCCTTACTGGTGTAAAGTTGGGCTCAAAAGAGGGTTGTTAAAAGTGGCTGTCAGAGTTTTTCCTAAATAAGGAGGAAAGTTACGAGGGGGTATTATGAAGTTGCCGTCTAAATGGGAACACATTATCGAACAAAACGGCGCATATTTTAGCTAAATCCGTTCACTGTATCAATTTTTATAAAGCATTGAATACAGAGCAAAAAAGCGGAAGGGAATTATTTGACAACCTTTGTGAAGTGTTGATAGATATTGTATAATAAGTAGTGTAGTGCGAGTTTTGACAATTTCATGCGAATAACTGGCCGTATGAGGTCTCTTAGGTGTGTGGTGATTTGTCAGCGTTAAAGTGGGCGTGACAACATTTTGAAATAAACTTGCGCTGCGTAAAAAAAACCTGAAATCTTCAAGCTAATTACCAATTATCTAACTCTTATAGTTTCCGAGATCTCGACGTTCATATGGATAGATAGACGGACAGGCAGACGAACATGGCTTAATCGACTCGGCTATTGATCCTGGTCAAGAATATATATATTTCATAGGGTGGGAAACGTCTCCTTCTACCTGTTACGTATATTCTAATGAATACAATGTACCCTTTTACTCGAGTATTTAGAATTCCTTGTCCAGGAAGTACGATCTTCCTCTTAAGCTACTACTAACTTCTTTTCTATCAAAATACAAGAGGCTAGCAAAGCAATGTAAATAAATAGTATTCTGAAAGCTTTTCCTTTGCTTCTCAAAATCCGAGAAGTATCGTATTTACAAAAAACTGGTTAAAGCTGGTTAAATTCTAAGCTCCTTAGATATTCCAGATACGTACACAACACAGACTTAACCGTCCCTATAACAAAATGTCAGATAAGTTTTAGAATTCAATTTTATTAATTTTTTTTTGCGTAAGGTTTTTGTTTTCAAATAAGTATATACACTTAAATTTCTTATAAATATCACCGTTATCTGATCTTGCTGATTATTAAATCACCTATTTGGTCTAATCTATAAACTGCGTTTCTTTGAAGTTGAAGAGGCAATCGACCTAAAAACTGTTTTCCCAAATAAATAAAACTTGCCCTAACATGGCTTTGAAGTTTTTACAGTGCAATAAATTCGTTTTTAAACTCCTGTGTTCTATGGTACTATCCGTCAATCTCCAATAAATCGCCTTAGTTTAGCAAAGAATTTACACACTTCAGATATTTTCTAGAGTTTATACAAAATTTTAAAATACCAGTTCTCAATCTGTTTTTACTAGATATTTAACTTCTCAGTCAAGACTCACCGTTCTTAATGCTCGGTGTTCTCGCAGGACCCAAACAGTTTTATAACAAAGCTTAAACCATATTCGTATCCTTCCGCGCAATCATTTGAAGGCATAACGGCAATCTCAGATTAGGTGATAGCCGATTTATTTGCCTAATTTTTTCAAACGATCTATTTTACTTTTTATCATTCAAAACAGCATTGCTAATTGTTCACCTTCACTCTTGAAACTTCTCAATTTTTCCCATAATTGGAAGGAATTATTTGTAATTCGTCTTTATTTATTCGGACGTTGATGCACTATGATCAGCGCAAGCAAGTGTCCCTTACGACACCAAGCAATGCTTGTTACACGCGGAGCCCAATGCGCGTAAAAAGTGAAAAAGGACAATAAAGAAGCGGACAGACTAAGTTAGAAATACGTACGAGACTAATACTAATACTAATTTTAAGTAAGATAAAATTAATGCTTTTAAGCTAGGCAAAGAGTCGGTAGTAGAAATAACATGGTATAGTACAGAGTCTTTGTAACATAGGGATCATCGAAATCCAAGTACTCCCCTGGTGAATAAAGCCACGGAAGTAAAATGGTCATAAAACTTAAGTCTTTGGTCAAGAAGGACGCCAAGGTCATCAACATGTGTGATTCTAGACAACGCATCACCACCCACGTGGCCTATTGTGGGTTCACCCTAAAAAATGTCATTACTTTACACTTAGCGCTTTTTAAATCCAAAAGATTTTCACAAAACCATGTTTGAAAAGCATTTAGGTCCGATTGTAAGTCAGAACTACTGGAAATTTCGTTATATTGCAGACAAAACTTAACGTCATCTGCGTACATGAGGATAAGCGACTTTGTCAAGACTAGAGGGAGATCGTTAACAAAGTAAAAAGAAGTGGGCCAAGGTGGCTTCCTTGTGGGACGCCTGAAGTAACTCGGATCAAATTAGAGATAGAGCTTTTAAAGAGGACTCGTTGATTCCTTCTACTTAGATACCTTAAGATCCATGTTAGAAGATCACATGGAAACCCTAATAAGTCTAGCTTTAATACAAGATGCGAGGGATTTACTATATTAAAAGCTTTACTAAAATCAGTGTGAACTACGTCAGTCTGCATGTTCTTTCTGAAGCCATTTATTACAAAAGACTTTAGATCCAAGAAGATTGTCGTCGCAGATCTTCGCCTTATAAATCCATGTTGACATGGAGATATATTGATCTACAAAGATGTAGCAAATGGGGTGTAATAACGTTTTCGAAAAGAATTGGGAATTGCTTGTATTTGATTTACTTCCTTTCTTATGAAGGGGAATAAGGAATGACTTCTTCCAAATAAGGGAAAAGTGAGAAGACAAGGTAAACAATTTGTGCAGAGGTCTACACAGAGTTTCAGTACAGTATTTAAGCACGCAGCCTGGAACATCAATTAAAATGGGACAACAATATCATATAGCTGCCATAGAAACGATGGCAAAATGCAGCGCAAAAATGGCACAGCTTCATTGATTTTAGTAAAATAGGCATGGAAATCGAAATGTAGTCTCTTCGCGCACTTTGCGCTGAAATTTGTTAAAAAGTGTAAGGCGGGAGCGGGAGCACTATAAAAATTTAATCGCTCTCGCGAATTCGCCCCGTCTCTCGCTCCTTCGTTAAGTTAGGTTAAAGCGTCTATATATTGAAATTAAATGTCAGTGTTAATTCGAACTCGATCTAAACCGCACTCCCTTTCGTCACACTCTTCGTCGTCATTAAAATCGTTAAAGATCCACCAAGTCGCGTTTTTATTAATACAAAACCGTATTAAGTTTTTTCATGGTGACCCCGACGTGATTTGGATTTTTCGCGATCTTAATTTTCACAAAAAATAAAAAACAAAAACTCGCGTCGGTACGGCAACAAATTTTTCGTTGTCTTTTGGAACTGCGTTGGAAGTCTGCTGAACCCTCCCTCTTGCTGCTGTTAAAATGGAAAAAAAGGAAGTCTCAAGCCCAAAATTGGCCAAGCAGGTATAGAGTGCGAAAAGTTGAAAGCTAATCTGTGGCGTTTTTATACCCTTGCAGAGGGTATTATAATTTTGGTCAGAAGTTTGTAACGCAGTGAAGGAGACGTTTCCGACCCCATAAAGTATATATATTCTTGATCAGGGTCAATAGGGGAGTCGATATAGCCATGTCCGTCTGTCCGTCTGTCCGTCTGTCCGTCTGTTTCAATACCGTTTGCGAGCTCAGTTTAAAAGCTAGCGATCTGAAACTTTCACAATCGTCCTAAAACATGTGTACGCAGATCAAGTTTGAAAATCGCCCTGATCGGACGTCTATATCCTATAGCTCCCATAGGAACAATTGGATATATCTTGCAAGAATTTATGATATTTCGCGCAGTGTAAAAGCTATTGACATTAATCTTTCCAAATCGTATTTTTTTATGCATACCTTGATCAGGGTAAAAGCGCGTGGCGATCGGACGTCTATATCCTATAGCTCCCATAGGAACAATAGGGTAAAATCGGTTAAAATTTAATGATTTTTAGGATATTTCGCGCAGTGTAAAAGCTATTGACATAAATCTTTCCAAATCTTATTTTTATATGCGTACCTTGATCAGGGTAAAAGCGCGTGACGATCGGACGTCTATATCCTATAGCTCCCATAGGAACAATAGGGTAAATTTGATGTTTTTCAGAATATTTCGCGATGTGTAAAAGCTATTGCTATACATTTTTTCAAATCGTATTTTTTTATGCATTCCTTCATCAAGGTAAAAGCGCGTGCTGATCGGACGTCTATATCCTATAGCTCCCATAGGAACAATACGGTGAAATCGGTCAAAATTTTATGTTTTTTAGAATATTTCGCGCAGTGTATAAGCTATTGACATACATTTTTCCAAGTCTTATTTATTTACGAAAACCTTGATCAGGGTAAAAGCGCTTGCCGATTGGACGTCTATATCGTATAGCTTCCGTAGGAAAAATTGTTAAAGGCTGCGAAAATATCCCTTTTTTCCCTATTTGTATATGAAAATTTTGCAGTATAAAAGCTATTGGCATGAAACTATGCAATTTATCTAATTTATTTATGTACACCTTGCTCAGGGTAAAAGTTGCTGCGAATCAGACAAGTACATACTACATCCACTATTTAAAAATTAAATTAATTACGTATAGCTAATCTTTTTTTATACCCTTGCAGAGGGTATTATAATTTTGGTCAGAAGTTTGTAACGCAGTGAAGGAGACGTTTCCGACCCCATAAAGTATATATATTCTTGATCAGGATCAATAGGGGAGTCGATATAGCCATGTCCGTCTGTCCGTCTGTTTCAATACCGTTTGCGAGCTCAGTTTAAAAGCTAGCGATCTGAAACTTTCACAATCGTCCTAAAACATGTGTACGCAGATCAAGTTTGAAAATCGCCCTGATCGGACGTCTATATCCTATAGCTCCCATAGGAACAATTGGATATATCTTGCAAGAATTTATGATATTTCGCGCAGTGTAAAAGCTATTGACATTAATCTTTCCAAATCGTATTTTTTTATGCATACCTTGATCAGGATAAAAGCGCGTGGCGATCGGACGTCTATATTCTATAGCTCCCATAGGAACAATAGGGTAAAATCGGTTAAAATTTAATGATTTTTAGGATATTTCGCGCAGTGTAAAAGCTATTGACATAAATCTTTCCAAATTTTATTTTTATATGCGTACCTTGATCAGGGTAAAAGCGCGTGACGATCGGACGTCTATATCCTATAGCTCCCATAGGAACAATAGGGTAAAATCGGTTAAAATTTAATGATTTTTAGGATATTTCGCGCAGTATACAAGCTATTGACATAAATCTTTCCAAATCGTATTTTTTTATGCATACATTGATCAAGGTGAAAGCGCGTGCCGATCGGACGTCTATATCATATAGCTCCCATAGGAACAATAGGGTGAAATCGGTCCAAATTTGACGATTATCAGAATATTTCGCGCAGTGTGTAAGCTACTAACATAAATTTTTCCAATTCTTGTTTATTTACGCATATCTTGAGTAGGGTAAAAGCGCTTGCCGCTCGGTAGTCTATATCTTAAAGGAGATAGGAAAAATTGTTAAAGTCTGCGAAAGTATCCCTTTTTATACCCTTTCAGAGGGTATTATAATTTTGGTCAGAAGTTTGTAAGGCAATGAAGGAGACGTTTCCGACCCCATAAAGTATATATATTCTTGATCAGGATCAATAGGGGAGTCGATATAGCCAAGTCCGTCTGTCCGTCTGTCCGTCTGTCCGTCTGTTTCAATACCGTTTGCGAGCTCAGTTTAAAAGCTAGCGATCTGAAACTTTCACAATCGTCCTAAAACATGTGTACGCAGATCAAGTTTGAAAATCGCCCTGATCGGACGTCTATATCCTATAGCTCCCATAGGAACAATTGGATATATCTTGCAAGAATTTATGATATTTCGCGCAGTGTAAAAGCTATTGACATTAATCTTTCCAAATCGTATTTTTTATGCATACCTTGATCAGGGTAAAAGCGCGTGGCGATCGGACGTCTATATCCTATAGCTCCCATAGGAACAATAGGGTAAAATCGGTTAAAATTTAATGATTTTTAGGATATTTCGCGCAGTGTAAAAGCTATTGACATAAATCTTTCCAAATCTTATTTTTATATGCGTACCTTGATCAGGGTAAAAGCGCGTGACGATCGGACGTCTATATCCTATAGCTCCCATAGGAACAATAGGGTAAAATCGGTCCAAATTTGATGTTTTTCAGAATATTTCGCGATGTGTAAAAGCTATTGCTATACATATTTTCAAATCGCATTTTTTTATGCATTCCTTCATCAAGGTAAAAGCGCGTGCTGATCGGACGTCTATATCCTATAGCTCCCATAGGAACAATACGGTGAAATCGGTCAAAATTTTATGTTTTTTAGAATATTTCGCGCAGTGTATAAGCTATTGACATACATTTTTCCAAGTCTTATTTATTTACGCATACCTTGATCAGGGTAGAAGCGCTTGCCGATTGGACGTCTATATCGTATAGCTTCCGTAGGAAAAATTGTTAAAGGCTGCGAAAATATCCCTTTTTTCCCTATTTGTATATGACAATTTTGCAGTATAAAAGCTATTGGCATGAAACTATGCAATTTATCTAATTTATTTATGTACACCTTGCTCAGGGTAAAAATTAAATTAATTCCGTATAGCTGATCTTTTTTTTTTATGTATAATTACAGAAAACTTAATTTTTATACCCTTGCAGAGGGTATTATAAATTTGGTCAGAAGTTTGTAACGCAGTGAAGGAGACGTTTCCGACCCTATAAAGTATATATATTCTTGATCAGGATCAATAGGGGAGTCGATATAGCCATGTCCGTCTGTCCGTCTGTTTCAATACCGTTTGCGAGCTCAGTTTAAAAGCTAGCGATCTGAAACTTTCACAGTCGTCCTAAAACAAGTGTACGCAGATCAAGTTTGAAAACCGCCCCGATCGGATGTCTATATCCTATAGCTCCCATAGGAACAATCGGATATAACTTGCAAGATTGGAAGATATTTCGCGCAGTGTAAAAGCTAATGACATAAATCTTTCCAAATCTTATTTTTTTATGCGTACCTTGATCAGGGTAAAAGCGCGTGACGATCGGACGTCTATATCCTATAGCTCCCATAGGAACAAAAGGGTAAAATCGGTTAAAATTAAATGATTTTTATGATTTTCGCGCAGTATACAAGCTATTGACATGAATCTTTCCAAATCGTATTTTTTTATGCATACATTGATCAAGGTGAAAGCGCGTGCCGATCGGACGTCTATATCATATAGCTCCCATAGGAACAATAGGGTGAAATCGGTCCAAATTTGACGATTATCAGAATATTTCGCGCAGTGTGTAAGCTACTAACATAAATTTTTCCAATTCTTGTTTATTTACGCATATCTTGAGTAGGGTAAAAGCGCTTGCCGCTCGGTAGTCTATATCTTAAAGGAGATAGGAAAAATTGTTAAAGGCTGCGAAAGTATCCCTTTTTTTCTATTTGTATATGACATTTTTGCAGTATAAAAGCAATTGACTTGAAACGATGCAAATCTAGTTTACTTATGTATACCTTATTCCTTTCGCTACTTTTTCACTTTTAGCAATTTCGGGAAAGTCTGCAAGGGTATTAAAACTTCGGCTTGCCGAAGTTATCTTCCGTCCTCGTTTTCTATTTGTATATGACATTTTTGCAGTATAAAAGCAATTGACTTGAAACGATGCAAATCTAGTTTACTTATGTATACCGTATTCCTTTCGCTACTTTTTCACTTCTAGCAATTTCGGCAAAGTCTGCAAGGGTATTAAAACTTCGGCTTGCCGAAGTTAGCTTCCGTCCTCGTTTAATTGTGTTTTGGTCCATCTTTCAACTTTTTGCATTCGTGTGAAAAATTCGGTAGATAGCGAGCATTCTAACCAAGAAATAAATAAAACTTGCAAGTACTAATAATTATAATTCTGATACATACATTCATCCATACACAAATACATATTTTGAATTATACATACATAAGTAAGTGAATGGCTTTGGACCAAAATAAAATAAATATTTGTCGGCATCCTGGTTTTTTTACAAAATAAAATTCCCCCAGTTCTCGTCGTAGTGAACACCAATTATAGTTTTGCAAAAAATTAAAAAGGCAAAAGTTGAGAATTGTGAAAAGTTATAATTCGAGAATTTAATCCCCGGCAAATTTTCTGCCGCGCATTTTCTTCAAATTTCCCTCGCTTTTCGTTATTTCCCGCCCTTTTAAGCGTCAGGTTTATTATTCGTTGCCCTTAGTTATCGGTCAGTGCATCATCCTCCGTTAGCATTGCGTTGAGCACCGCCAGCCGTACACACATACACACACACACAGACAGCGCAGCCCGTTCTTTCGAGTTCTCTTTCGTCGTTTTCGTTTTCGATCGCTGGAACGGTGCAAGCGTTGCCGCTGCCTAAACGTTTGTTCGTTTTTTGGTGTTTGAGCTTGGCGTGTGCTCCCCTACACTACGTGCGCTCGGCATATTATATTGAATTATTAAATAATTTAGGATTCCTTAAATTAATTCCTTAATTCATTTTAAATAACTCCCCTACACTGCTTGCGTTCAGCTTATTCCTCTCGTTGGTTATTATTATTTAAATTTAATAAATTTAAAAACAAAATTTTTTTGTACACACTTACATATAATTTAAAAAAAAAAATAAATTAAATAAATTAAATTTAAAAATCTTCGATACCAAAAAAAAAAAAAAATGCCAAAATCAGAAAGTAACAACCAGGAAATCGAAGAGTTGAAAAACCAACGAGAGGAGTATAGAGCGAACGCAAAGATATTTAAATGAGGGTCGATTCTCTTTAAGCCTTTTCGAAACTTTTGTTGACAAAGATGACACGCTGCACGATATCGAAAAATTCAACCATCTAACATCGTGTTTGGCTGGAGACGCGCTAGGAACAGTCAGGGCATTCCAAGTTACCGACGATAATTACCCAAAAGCTCTGGCTAGCCTAAGGCGGGTGTACGATAATGATTGTTTAATTTTCTTTGACAATATATCGACACTGTTTAATCTGCCAAAGATTTCCCAGCCATCAGCTACCGCCTTGAGAAACCTGATCGACACAGTCACAGCGTTGTACGATTCTCTTTTGTCCATTGGGGATGACAAACGTATTACGAATGCCATCCTCATCCATCTAGTAATGGGCAAAGTCGATGCAGGAACTAAAAGAAAATGGGAAGAACAATTAGATTATACCTCGCTTCCTCTTTGGAGCGAGTGTGAGTCGGCCCTGAACAAGCGCTATCAGCATATGGTTGCCGAAGAAGCGTGTAAGCCAAAAACTGTTCAGCAGAGCCAGGCTTATCCAAAGAAGAATGGAAACAGGAGTTTTTCGTTTGTTGCTGCCATGGACGACCGCGAAGTATGTGTGTTTTGCAACGCAGCAGAACATCAAGTAGGAAATAGCACTGCTTTTGCTGGCCTAACAGTTCAGCAAAGATTCGATTTCGCAAAATAGGCTTCCCTGTGCATTAACTGCCTCCGTAAGGGCCACACGGTAAAAAGATGCAAATCGAAGAGATGCAGGGTGTGTAAGTCCTCACACCACACATTGCTGCACATTTATTCGCCATCAAATCTCGCGTTGCCACCTCCTCCTCAGCCCACGCTCTTGCAGAATACTCCATCCACTTCGCATGTTTTGCATGCGACTGCATCGGATAGAGTTATTCTTGCCACAGCCATCGTGAGCGTCCAAACAAAAAGTGGCGAATTAGTTTTGGCTCGAGCGTTGCTCGATTCTGGCTCACAAGTAAATTTTGTGACCGACGAGCTCGCTCAGAGACTTCAGATTAAGAGAGAGGACGTGTGTTTGAGCTTGCGGGGCATTGGTGGAACTAATGCTCAAGCAACCAAGAAAATACACACATAGTCAAGTCGCGAGTGGGTAGCAGTCAATTGTCGTCCGAATTTTACATACTAAAAATATTTCTGGTTATCATCCGATCAAACGGTGAACACCACGTGGGTGCCTGAAAATATTCAATTGGCAGATCCATTCTTCTTCAAGCCCCAAAAAATAGACATGCTTATAGGCGCAGACTCGTTCTTTGAACTATTGTCAGTCGGCCAGATAAAGCAAGGGCCTGAGTTTCCCATTTTGCAGAAAACAGTTCTCGGCTGGATAGTGTCAGGGAGATGTGCCTCAGAAAAAATAAGAAATGCTGAAAAGTTGGTACATCTCAGCTGCCAGGAGGAAGTGTTGGAGTCAATAGACACAACCCTGCAGAAATTTTGGTCTGTGGAGGACTTGCCGCCCAAGGCCAAGGTCCATACTCCTGAGCAGCAACTTTGTGAGCAACACTTTGAGAAAAATACTCAAAGATTGTCGTCCGGAAGATTTTCGGTTCGTTTGCCGATCAAATCTGACCCAAACACTCTTGGTTCATCATATGAAGTTGCGAAACGTAGATTTTTGTCGCTTGAAAGGAGATTATCCAAAGATCCTTCTTTAAAAAAGATGTATCTGGAATTCATGGAAGAATATGAAGCCACGGGCCACATGTCTTCCACTAACAATAAAATTCCAGACAGTTCGCACTATTTCATTCCGCACCAATGCGTGCTGCGACCTCAAAGCACCTCGACAAAGTTGAGAGTGTTATTCGACGCCTCGAGCCGTACATCGACGCAGGTCGCGTTGAATGACATCTTGATGGTTGGCCCCACCATTCAAGAGAAGCTGTATTCGACCCTTCTTCGGTTCAGACTGCACAAGTTTGCGCTTGCAGCACACGTAAAAAAGATGTATCGTCAAGTAATGGTTGACGAAGCTGACCGAAACTTTCAGCTCATAGTGTGGAGACGAGATCCATCTGAGTCTCTAAAAATCTTCAAGCTGAACACCGTGACTTATGGAACTTCGCCAGCACCCTATCTGGCGATTCGGTGTTTAATGCGGCTTGGAGAGATCGCGCAGGATTCGTGTCCAAAAGCCGCTAAGGTCATTCAGAATGACTTTTATGCTGACGATTTGTTGACTGGCGCCAGATGCGTTGAGGACCTGCTAAGCCTTCGAGACGAAGTTTCTCAGGTATTGCAAGAGGCAGGATTTGAATTGGCAAAGTGGTTTTCTAACTGCCCAGAGTTGTCCGCATCTGAAAGCGCTGTCATGCCGCAAACGGCAGACTCAGACGTAACTAAAACCCTTGGCGTGGTTTGGTTGCCGGGTAAAGATTACTTTCAATTTCGGTTGGATGACTCTTTCCTGGATCTTCGTGCGACAAAACGAAACATACTGTCGGTGACTGCCCGACTTTTCGATCCTCTTGGCCTATTGTGTCCTCTAGTGACTAGGGCAAAAATGTTGTTGCAGGAACTGTGGCTTCGAAAGTTCGACTGGGACGAGTCGCCGCCGATGCAACTGCAGACATCTTGGGAAGCTTTTAAGGAAACGCTGTTGCAGCTGCCCAAGATCAAGGTATCGCGATTCGTTCATACAGACGCCAAAGTCCCAGCAGAAATACATGGTTTCGCTGACGGTTCCATGCGAGCATATGGAGCGTGCATCTACGTTCGCACTAGTACCGCTGAAGGTTTAAAAATATCTTTATTGACAGCAAAATCCAAAGTAGCTCCCCTCAAGACGAAAACTTTGCCTCGCCTTGAGTTGTGCGCAGCTCACCTTCTTGCGGATCTTTATAATCGTGTAAGACCATTGCTTAATTTTCCGATTACAAAAGTGTTCCCTTGGACGGATTCGGAGATCACTTTGCATTGGATCAAAACGCATCCTTCGTCGTTGTCAGTTTTTGTCTCAAACCGAGTTGTGTAGATTCAAGAGTGGTCGGAAAAAGCAATCTGGAGACATGTCCCCACGAAAGTAAACCCAGCAGACATTGTGTCACGGGGATGTGACGTTGAGAAACTTACAGCTTCCATTTGGTTCGCTGGGCCGTCGTTTTTGCTCGATGCAGAAAAAGATTGGCCTGTAAATCGACACTTCGAAGTACCTGCTGATGTCGTGTCGGTGGAATTACGCAAATCAGCATTGGCGCTTGTGTTAATTCCAGAGCCCAATTATGTGCTTCAGAAAATAGAATCCTTTTCGTCGCATATAAGGCTTCTAAGGGTTTTCGTGTGGGTCTTACGGTTTATTCAAAGGTGTAAAAAGTCCCCCCTTTGAAAAAGTATAACACCAAGAGAACTGATTTTGCGTTCGAAAATAGTGGAAGTGATCCAATCTCACGAGTTCAGTGACGACATGGGTAAAATTCGAAAAAAAAACCGGTAGCAACGAATATACAAAAACTAAGCCCTTTTCTTCAGGAGAAAACATTAGATTGGTGTTCCTCGACATTGCTGCGAGTTGGGGGTCGATTATTGAATGCTCCTATCCCGTACGAAGCCAAATTCCCGTTGTTGTTGTCGAAAGGCTCACAGTATGTTAAAACGTACGTGTCCTACCTGCACGTTACAAATTGTCATGCTGGCCCTCGAGCTCTTGTAAGTCTGTTGCGAGAAAAGATATGGTTGGTTAATGCGCCGGAAGTTTGCCGCAAAACAGTTCGTTCTTGCATTCGTTGCTTTCGGTGCAAGCCGCAACTCTTGACGCAAATCATGGGGAACTTACCATCAGACAGACTTCGAGCTCTCCGCCCTTTTAATATCTGTGGTGTTGATTTTTGTGGCCCATTTAACACAACGTATCGTATCCGTGGTAAGCCACCGTACAAATCATACGTGGCTTTGTTTGTATGTTTTGCGTCCAAAGGGGTCCACTTAGAGTTAGTGTCTGACCTCACCACTGATGCGTTTTTGTTGGCATTCCAAAGGTTCGTGAGTCGGCGCGGGATTCCGGAGAAGGTGTGGTGCGACAACGCGACGAACTTCGTCGGAGCCGATCGCCACATGAGAGAGTTCCGGGCCCGTCTGGAGGAGCAGGGGGGCGGTATCGCAACATTTGCGTTAAGAAAAGGATGCGAGTTTGCGTTCATACCGCCCAGAGCACCTCACTTCGGCGGACTATGGGAGGCAGGTGTGAAGTCTGCAAAGCACCTGTTCCTTCAGACGGTCGGCGAAGACATCCTGACCGCGGAGGAGCTCGGAACTCTCCTCATCAGCGTGGAGGCCGTGCTCAACTCCAAGCCCCTCGGAGCGATCAGCACGGATCCCAACGACGGCGAAGCCCAGGCCAGCTCCTGATCGGCGGGCCCCTCCTAGCTCCACCCTCAGCAGCGCTCCCGGACCAAGTCAGCCCAACCTGCTTACGACGATGGCGCAGTGTCTCGTCTCTCAGGCACAGGTTTTGGCAGCGTTGGTCCCGGGAGTACGTCTCGAGCCTCCAGGCAAAAAACAAGTGGCACCAGGAGGTTCCAAACGTCGACGTGGGACCTCTCGTCGTCGTCGCCGAGGACAACCTTCCGCCGCAGTAGTGGATGATCGGGCGGATCGTGGCGGTGCACGTCTGCGCTGACGGCAAGGTCCGAGTGGCGGACGTGAAGACGAAGGGTGCAGCCTGTGGCATGCTGAAGACGGCGGTCCTTCAGAGGGGGCGGTGTTCGCGCACTTTGCGCTGAAATTTGTTAAATAGTGTAAGGCGGGAGCGGGAGCACAATAAAGATTTAATCGCTCTCGCGAATTCGCCCCGTCTCTCGCCCCTTCGTTAAGTTAGGTTTAAGCGTCTATATATTGAAATTAAATGTCAGTGTTAAATCGAACTCGATCTAAACCGCTCTCCCTTTCGTCACACTCTGCATCGTCATTAAAATCGTTAAAGATCCACCAAGTCGCGTTTTTATTAATACAAAACCGTATTAAGTTTTTTCATAGTCGATTCTTAATAACTGTAAGGGTATATAAACCTCGGCTTGCCGAAGTTTGCTCCCTTTCTTGTTGATGTATAAAATTTCTGCTGGACGTAAAAGCAACTTTTAATCAGATATGATTTGATAAATAAATAAAACGGAGCAGGTAACTATATCTTTATCTTGCACAGTAACCCATTGTGCCAAACTAGATCGAACGCTTGTTAAACATCAAGAAATGCAGCAGTGCATTATTTTTGTTTTCAAATGCAGAAACTATATCATTAATGACTCTGTGACATTGCTCAGGGGTCCCGTATCTCTTCTAAATCCCAATTGGTATTCAGGAATGATGGTAAGTTTGTCCAAAATTAGCAACATTCTCTTCAAAAGTATTTTTTCAAACACTTTCGAGAATATTGTCAACAGACTAATGGTACGCTAAGATGTCAGTTTCGTTTATATTTTGTTTGGCTTTAGGATCATAATGATCTCTGATCTGAGAATCGCTTTAAATATAAGAGTGAAGGACCGAATGCATCTTGGTGGTAAACTTTTGGGGTGATGCCGTCTATTTTATCTGGGCCTGGTGCTTTTTTATTGTTCAAGCATTTGATTTCTGTCACAACTTGTTCATATTTGATGCTTTTATTAGGCTAGCTCATTATTTATATACAGTAGTTTGGATGAAACACAGAGTGCAGATGTTGAGCAAATGCTTTTGCTTGTTCATCATCATCTGTTGTCAGCAGGATAGTGAGTTTCTTGCCAGCGTTTTTGCAGATTCCTTTTATTTTTTATTTTTTGTCAAACTTCGGTTGAAATGTAAAATTGATTCGGTTGTTGATGCTTGAGAGCGTGATTCCTGTTTATGAAGCTTGCTTTATAAATTGTGTTTGTAAAAAGCTCCACAGCATAATCTTCTTTCCTGTTTTTAACGAGTTGTCCAGGCTTATAGCTGTGTCTAAATAGCATTTAAATGCGTTGATGCCTGCGGACTTTGCAACTTATGGGCGATTATGCTGGAGGTTGCTATTATTGGAGAATGATCTGAATTAAGATCAGAGCTTTCCATTACTCCCATTCTGGGATTCAAGAAAATGCTACGAAGTCAATCAAATCTGGTGTTTTTTGACTCTGTTGGCCAATATGTAAACCAGTTGACAAAGTTGTCATGTTATTGTTTCATATGCATTTGTATAACTCGGATTGTCAATCTGGATCCCCACCCTTTGATGTTTGGCATTGAAATCGCCTCCAACAATAAACTTTGTTCTCGGTCCTTGGAAAAAGTTTTTGAAATCAAGTTTTTTATTATGAATCTGGGTGGAAGATAAATCACTGTTATTGTTACATCTGCGTGCATCTTGATTGTGGCAGCCTGCATAGCGTTTTCCCTCGTACTGTCCATAATTTAAAATTTAGGGTCCTGCTTGACAAGAAGTGCTGCACCTCCATGAGCATTATCTGACGGATGGTCAGTTTTCACTGTGTCGTATCCAGTAACTCTAAAAAAATATTTGCTTGGGAAATGTGTTTCGGAAATAAACATGACGTTAATAACAGTCGTTTAAAAAAATTTTTTTTTTTAAGTTTGGTTTTTGTTAATTGGATTATTTCTTTATGAGTCTAACAATAAGGTTGCAAATCTTAAAATAATACATTATCTAACAGTTTAATTTTAACTGAATAGAGACTACATGGTCCTAATAATTAGCGCTGGATTAGAAGGTCGTTGCGGCGAAGACGAGAACAGCCTGTTGTAGTACTTTGTTATGATTTGTGCTATCTCTTCTCTGACGAGTGATATGTGAAGGTCCCTGTGAATGTTTTCATTCCGAACGTACCACGGTGCCCCGGTGATGGTTCTGAGAATTTTTGATTGAGTTCTTTTCATTATATCCACACTGCTGTTACTGGCATTCGCCCTCAACTGAGAGCCGTACATCAAGATTGGTTTCAAAACGGTGTTGTATAGAACTGTATTGAGGAACTCCGGCTCTGATGATGTAGTCAACGGACATGGCAGCATTATATCTTACTGAGAATTTCCTGTTGTAAAGGTATGACTTCAGAAGTTTGTGAGTGTTGGTTGGGAGCATTTCTGTTATTTTGTGCATTAAACCTTCTAACCATACTCTGTCAAAAGCTTGTATACGTCCAGAAATATCGCAGTACAGTACTACCTTTGTTCGAATGCATTTCGGATTGCTGATGTTATGCTCAATGGAACCCATGTTTTTCTCGAAAACCGAATTGATGAGTCGGGATTTTGTTGTGTGTTCTGAGATATGGGGTAATATGTGCCAAGAAGAATTTTTGAAAGAGTTTTGATAGACACGTTAGATAACTAATTGGTCTATATGATGAAGCAATTGTGCGGTCTTTGTCAGGTTTTGGTATCATTATGGTGATCGACTTTTTCCATCTCTCTGGGAAGTGTCCATGTCTCGTTATTACATTGAAGAGTTGGCAAATAGCTCGAACTGCACAGAAAGAAAGTTCAATAATCATTTTTGGTGATATTAGGTCGCATCCTGGAGATTTTTTTGGGTTGAGTTGTTCATTTATGATTTTGAGTAACTCATGTGGTCTAAATACAATTGGTTCATACGTAGATGTGTCGATATCTGATGTTGCTGGCAGTGAGATCCCGTTTAATGCTGTATTGGGCGGAAATACGTTTTGAAGATGTTCTGCAAATCTTTCGCCTCTTTCTCCGTCATTATTAGCTGAAGATTTAACAGCTGAACTTCGGCTCTGATGATGTAATCATCGGAAATGGCAGCATTACATCTTACTGAGAATTTCCTGTTGTAAAGGTATGACTTCAGAAGTTTGTAAGTGTTGGTTGGGAGCATTTCTGTTATTTTGTGCATTAAACCTTCTAACCATACTCTGTCGAAAGCTGATGATATGTCCAGAAATATCACAGTGCAGTACTCCCTTTGTTCGAATGCATTTCGGATTTCTGAAGTTATGCGGTTGACTTGCTCGATGGTTCCATGAGTCGGGATTTTGTTGTGTGTTCTGAGATATGGGGTAATATGTGCCAAGAAGCATTTTTCAAAGAGTTTTGATAGACACGTTAGTAAACTAATTGGTCTATATGATGAAGCAATGGTGCGGTCTTTTCCAGGTTTTGGTATCATTATGATGATCGACTTTTTCCATTTCTCTGGGAAGTGTCCATGTCTCGTTATTGCATTGAAGAGTTGGCAAATAGCTCGAACTGCACAGAAAGGAAGTTCAATAATCATTTTTGGTGATATTAGGTCGCATCCTGGATATTTTTTTGGGTTGAGCTGTTCATTTATGATTTTGAGTAACTCATGTGGTCTAAATACAATTGGTTCTGATGTTGCTGGCAGTGAGATCCCGTTTGATGCTGTATTGGGCTGAAATACATTTTAAAGATGTTCTGCAAATCTGTCGGCTCTTTCTCCATCGCTGCGGGCCCAGTTGCCTGTGGATGTCCTTATTGGCATTGCAGATTCTAATGGTGCGCTGAGTGTGCTCTCCAAAGTGGGAACTTGGAGCTCATTGGGAATAACTGCTCTATGTAATGTTTTTGGGACCTTTCTTCTTCATGACGTAATGCAGCTGAGAGCCTCCGTGTAACCTTTGTTTTGCAGATGGTGATCTGTTGGATTGCCAGTCTCGCCGTGAGCGTCGCTTTGCTAGAACAAGCTGTTCTATTTCAACGTTCCTGTATTTATGATTGTACGATGTTTTTTGCGTTTGTGGAGTTGACAAGCGAGCTGCTGCGACCAAGACGAATTCAAGAATGTTTGTGGATAAGTTGATATCAGCTTCGTCATTCAAACGTGGATTCAACTCAATATGCGAACTTACATTTTTTTTGTACTTAAGCCAATTGGTTTTATTCGTTGTTAGTCTGAATGGTTTATCTACCGCAACTGGATGTAGATTTACTTGAAGGAGTACAGGCGAGTGATCAGACGATAGATCTGATAAGGAGTTGGCGCTTATCAGGTTGCGTGGAATGTTTTTTGTGACTGCAAAATCTATCAAGTCTGGTAATTTTCTGGGATCTGTTGGCCAATATGTAGGTGTCCCAGTCTACACACAGTCTAGCTTGTTGCTTGCTTTTATTATTGCATTGTACAACTGCCTTCCCTTTGGAGTCACAAGTCGAGATCCCCAGTGCGTATGCTTGGCATTAAAGTCTCCTGCTACTATAAATTGTTCGCTCAGAGAGTTGAAATAGTCCATGAATTCGGATTCGGATATTATAAACCGAGAAGGACAGTATACGGCGGCAAGCTTTAAAGATCGGTGATCCATCTGTACATCTATAGATGTAGCTTACATGTAGTTAGTGGCGAAGCTATTGTGGAAGCGGTGCTTTATGCGATTTCTAATCAGAATCCCAGTGCCTCCGTGTGCTTTCCCCTCTGGGTGATTCGTGTTGTAGAAGAAGTAGTTTCGAATTTGGAAATTATATTTATTTGTAAGATGAGTAAAAATTGGATGCACTTCATTTTTTTCAGAGGTTTGGATTTGGTTTCGGGTTCAAGTTCTACCTTGAAAAAAAGTCGAGGCTTTCTTTCTCTATTTAATATGTTAATAATGGGGGGTATGGGGTTTAATTCAACAAGAGCGCTGGAGAGCAAGAGCGCGCCCTTCCTTGCGATGTTGGATTGAGTTCATTACTCGGGCTTGGGGTTATTGATCGCGGTTGGTTAGTTTTTGTTGGGTTTGCGGTCGCGTTGTCTTGCATTGACACAATTGAATGGTATGCGTTGTTACGTTGCAGAGAGAGCCGACGTTCTTCTTGTTGACGTTGGAGCACCGTATGAGTGTCAAATTCACTCATATCTTAATGTTTTGGATTTTCGTTGCACGATAAGAAGACAAAAACGAACATTTTTGAAAAATAAATATATATTTTTTACATGGTTGGAAAGCCCATTGGCATTCCATATTCCTAAGTTTATACTTAATCTCAAAGTTTATTTACAAATAACATTATCATTTCTATATTAACGACTGCATTACCAATGTGTTTAACTTTAAGTTCTTACTGTTGGGTTCAATGTCTAAGTAGAACAAATTCAATGGCTCTTTGGTTACACGACTTTTAATATTACTAATGTTCCTAACAGAATGGCCTTTGTACTGCACAACTTGTTTAATTGAGTTAATATCTGTTGAGAAGTGTAGGTTCTTTATAACAACTCTGTTATGTGTGAAATTTGACCAAATATGAAGTAAGAGTTTTAACAAGTTTCCTGTATTTTCCAATAGATTTAACCATAACTCTCACATGACCATCGCGTTGTGCTTTATAAAAGAAGAGCTCTCTCTTAATTTGTTTAGTCTCGAGATATCTTAGCATTCTACCTATATCATAGACTTCAGATAAGAACATAGGTGGCGGCTTGGCAGATTCATCTGTGTGGTCTTCAGTTGTCATGTCCAGTGCTTCGTTTTCGTCTTCATTTCCGTTATTTGGCGTGCTGTCGCTTAGAAGGGCGTATTGATTGGAGCTTGTGCTGGGTGCAGGTTCCAGTGCAATTTGTTTCCTTAGTAGTATCGGGAAGACTTCGTTTTGTCTCTTGATTGGCTTTGGCTTCGGTCTTACTTTCTGCCAACTCCAAACGGTTGTGTCGTCTTCGTCGTGTTGAATGTTGACAACAAGACTTTGTTGATGCTAATCAGCATCCACTGGTTTGTATTTTTTTTTTTTGTGGATTAAATAACTGTTAATAAAAGGTTTAGCACTTAACTCGGGGACTATTATAATCTGGCTGAACTAATTCAACCTGTGCCATCAGATTAGCTTATTGAAATTAAATTGAAATTTTTGTAGACATTCTTTTAGAAACCTTTCCATTTTGTCCTCCTATATATGTTGTTAATGGTTTGACAATTTTTACATACAGGGTTGCCCATATTCGACGGACCCATGTTTTTTTTTAAAAAATCAAAGAAAAAAATAAAAATTTGGCGGTTGGCAATCTTAATCATTTAATTTGTTCCAAGTAGATTTGTTTACATCAATTTTTGAATATGATATCTTTCAAATGGCCGCCTCTGGCGTTGATGGCGTATTGTGCCCTTTTTGCAGCATTTTCCATCGTTTTCGCCAACATTTCGGCCGGAATAGCGGCTATTTCTTCACGAATGTTGTCCTTGAGCTCTTCTAGGGTCCTTGGCTTGTTAACGTAAACCTTTGACTTCAAATATCCCCACAAGAAGAAGTCAGGCGGCGTCAAATCGGGCGAACGCGGTGGCCAGTCCAAATCACCACTTTTCGACATCAAACGGCCCGGAAACAATTTCTTCAGAAAATCGATTGTTATGCGACTTGTGTGCGGTGGAGCGCCGTCTTGTTGAAACCAGAACTGCCTCATAAGCTTTCGACGAATAATTGGCATCACAAAATTGGTCATCATGTCGCGATAACGCTCCTGGTTGATGGTAACAGCATGGCCATTTTCATTTTGGAAGAAAAACGGCCCAATGACCGTTTTCGAACTATCGCCGCACCAAACTGTGACTTTTTCGTCGTGAAGAGGCACTTCTTGAATCTTCTCAGGATTTTCAGTGGCGTAAATACGGCAATTTTGCTTATTTACGGTCCCATTCAATGTGAAATGGGCTTCATCGGACATGATAATTTTGTTCCAATATTGATCGTCATGTATGAATGTAAATTTCAACTATTTCAGAGCGCTCGCGTGGCGTGTATTGTTCCATGGTAAAAATCTGCTTGGACTGACGCTTCAAACGCGGTATGTCATTAAGCGATCTGGCATCTCTGTCAAAAGTTATGGCGTCGTCAGATGGGTCCGTCGAATATGGGCAACCCTGTAGTTACGGACAAATTTTCTGTAAAAAACTCAACGTAGTTACCTTTAGAAACATCTTAACTAACAACAAATTTTTGTTTGTTTTTTCTGATGATCCAGTAATGCTGTTCACCGCAAAACCTTTTTTCTTGGAGGCGCCTACGGAGCTTGTCTGCGAGCGGCTCATTTATTTTTTTTTCGATGAAATTTGTGAAATAATAGCATAAATGTTAGACATTGATATGCTTATAAAATAATTGATCTGACATAACCGTATCGTCTGAAAAAATGCATAAAAATATGCATTTTTTTTGGTTTTCAACGCGGTGAAGGGCACTTTTCTGACCTACTTTGAAACTTTCGGCATCCATGGTGAAACCGAATCTTTGAATTCAAATTTCACGTCGACTACTTAAAAATAACGTTTGAAACGTATGATAACGTGCCTCACATCTTTGGTCTCATATGTTCAGCTTGTCAATATGTCCAGGCCATGTTTACAACATTCGTAGCACGTTACGTCTTTTCTGATGATGACTTTCTGTTTGGCCAATTAATAAAATGTCCGAGAACAAGTTTTACTGCATGTTCCTCTTTTTCAATTCTGTACTTAGTGGCTTAACATGTGAATTACATAAACGGCGAGACCCTCATTAAAATTTGGCTGTCGAGGAAATAAGAATGTTGCCTGCTATCATCTTAGTACTCTCATATCTCTCACAAGTTATGCTAGGATAACAGATTTGCCACAACAACTAAGAGGCACCATTTCCAGCTTCGTTGAAACGATTTCTCTAATAAAACTAATAATTTTCCGTGAATCACATCCCAATTCTGATGTCGGAGTTATTAGCTGCCACTGATGACTATTTGTTTTCAAATGTAAATCTCTTTTTTGTACCCTTCCAGAGGGTATTATATTTTCAGTCAAAAGTTGACCCGCGGTCAAAAGCACATTTTCGACCATTACTTTTATAAAAATCGGACGACTATAACATAACTGCCATAGGAACAACCGAAAAATTTATTCATTATACAAACTTGTAAATCTGCTAAAGGAATAACATACGGTTCACCTTGGGTCAACGGCGTACTTCGGAAACTTTTATCGTCACAGAAGAAACGTGCTGGAACCGTCGGAGTTGAGTTTTGTTTTGTTTTTTATTTCAGTCGCACGATTTTCGAGATTTTGTGCATAAATTTGTAAACAAAAATTATTTTTTGACGAATAGCTTAGGAAAAGGCCTTTGGAAAATTTTTAAATGATTTGAGCACGTGTAATCACCCCAAATTACAGATTTTCAAGAGTATATTACCAGATAGACAACATTTGATAGCGTGAGGAGAAGATTATTATTAAATACTATTACATTTTCGTGTGTTAATACCACAATTGAGCAAAGTGAGCCAAGATGATTTCAGCAAATGTCATTTTTATTTTTTACACTATTTATTACCTTGCAGAGGGTATTCTAATTTTGGGCAAAAGTGGGCAACGCAGTGAAGGAGACATCTCCGACCCTATAAAGTATATATATTCTTGATCAGGATCGCCTTCAGAGTTGATATAAGCATGTCCGTCTGTCTGTTTCTACGCGAACTAGTCTCTCAGTTTTAAAGATATCGAATTGAAACTTTGCTCACACCCTGCGTTCCTTTGCACGCAGTATATAAGTCGGAACAGCCGGGATCGGCCGACTATATCCTATAGCCGCCGTATAACTGATTGATCGGAAATGCCATAACTTTGGTGTTTGTAAAGTTAGGATGTTTGGTTTTTCTAGGTTTTTTTTTTGGCCAATCAATCTGACCTACCAAATTTCGTAATTTCTTATAACTGAACGATTGAAAATGTCATAACTTTGGTGTTTTTAAAGTTAGGAAGTTGGGTTTTTTTATGAGTATTAAGAACGAATCAAATGAATAATTTTGGAGAATATAATTTACTAAATATTCTGCAAGGGTATATCAACTTCGGCTCCGCCCGAAGTTAGCTTTTTTTTCTTGTTCTTAGTTTATTATAGTCTTGCTTTTATTTATTGAATCTTCTCCTTACGAGACTAACACTAAGTTTATCAAATCTTATATTAACTTCTAGTCTAGAAATTTGAGAAAATCGAAAAATCTTTTTCCATAATTCGATAGTTTTTATATTCACAAATATCAAATTATTTTCAAAGTTATAGCCGTTTTAGTGACGTGGCAACTAGACCGGTTGAGCGAACGACTGGTACTTTAAACGCGTTTTTCCCGAAACTACTTTTTTTGATGCGGTCGCCACTATATCTCAAGTTCTAATCAGTATATTTACCTGAAATTTGGCATGAATATTCTTTAAATATATCTTTATCGCCGGAACCAACAAAAAATAAAAATTTAAAATTTATAATATTTTTAAAAATTTGACAAAATGGAAAAAATAGTGAATCGACTTTTTTCTTTAAGTTGCCGCCAACATAGCAACATTTGTACTCATTAAGAATCTATCATTGTTTTATTTTTGAGATAACGATAAGCATAGATATCATGGCGACGCGGACACGGCCTCTTGTTTTACCCTTCTTCTTCAAGAAGGAATAACTCAATGAAAACTAATTTTTTTTTTTTGAAATTTATTTTATGTACTCCTTTAATTTTAATAAACAAATGATAAAAAAACGGATAGTAAAAATATCTATTGCTTTTTTTTTTATTAATTGTTAAAAAAAGGTCGAAATACGAGCCTCTAGACTAGAAGACCCCCTTAAGTTATATGGTTAGTCAATACCCGAGTAAGATAATTTTGGTGCGCTGATGTCTTTCCTTTGTAAGATACTTTTTGCTTCTCGATTTCGTCTTTTACTGCGATAATGCCAAGGTTCCTGTTAATGTTTTCGTTGTGAGCATAACATGGTGCCCAAGTGATTGTTCTCTGGATTTTTGATTGTGTGCGCTGTATAATGTCTATGTTAGTGCTGCTCGCTTTCCCCCACAGCTGGAAGCCATATGAGCAGGATCTTGTAGTCCAGGGTTGCCCATATTCGACGGACCCATGTTTTTTTTTAAAAAATCGAAGAAAAAAATAAAAATTTGGCGGTTGGCAATCTTACTCATTTAATTTGTTCCAAGTAGATTTGTTTACATCAATTTTTGAATATGATATCTTTCAAATGGCCGCCTCTGGCGTTGATGGCGTATTGTGCCCTTTTTGCAGCATTTTCCATCGTTTTCGCCAACATTTCGGCCGGAATAGCGGCTATTTCTTCACGAATGTTGTCCTTGAGCTCTTCTAGGGTCCTTGGCTTGTTAACGTAAACCTTTGACTTCAAATATCCCCACAAGAAGAAGTCAGGCGGCGTCAAATCGGGCGAACGCGGTGGCCAGTCCAAATCACCACTTTTCGACATCAAACGGCCCGGAAACAATTTCTTCAGAAAATCGATTGTTATGCGACTTGTGTGCGGTGGAGCGCCGTCTTGTTGAAACCAGAACTGCCTCATACGCTTTCGACGAATAATTGGCATCACAAAATTGGTCATCATGTCGCGATAACGCTGATGGTAACAGCATGGCCATTTTCATTTTGGAAGAAAAACGGCCCAATGACCGTTTTCGAACTAACGCCGCACCAAACTGTGACTTTTTCGTCGTGAAGAGGCACTTCTTGAATCTTCTCAGGATTTTCAGTGGCGTAAATACGGCAATTTTGCTTATTTACGGTCCCATTCAATGTGAAATGGGCTTCATCGGACATGATAATTTTGTTCCAAAATTGATCGTCATCTTTGGCCATTTCGATGACTCTTTGGGCCCATTCCAATCGACGAGGCTTGTCCGTAAGCAACAATCTTTGCGTCAATTGAATTTTGTACGGGAACAAAAGCAAATCAACGCGAATAATCCGTTGTAAAGTGGACCGAGCCATGCCCAACTGCTGAGAACGGCGTTTTTGGGATGTTCTTGGGGACCTCTCAACACTGGCTCGTACGGCAGCGATATTCTCGTCCGATCGCCTTGGTCGACTTTTATTTGGCCTCTTCGGATTAGAAAGAGCCTCACCAGTCGTAAATTTTTCGTATAAACGCTTAATGGTGTTCTTAGAAGGCGCACTTTTCACATTTTTTAATTTTTTAAAAGCACGTTGAGTTTTCACAATTGACTTGTTCTGTTGAATGTAAATTTCAACTATTTCAGAGCGCTCGCGTGGCGTGTATTGTTCCATGGTAAAAATCTGCTTGGACTGACGCTTCAAACGCGGTATGTCATTAAGCGATCTGGCATCTCTGTCAAAAGTTATGGCGTTGTCAGATGGGTCCGTCGAATATGGGCAACCCTGTAGATGTGATCCAGTGGAGTCCGCTGGCCTTTAGTTTTAAGTGCAGCTTATGCATTCGATGTGTCTACGCCATGCTAATCGCCTATAGAGGTGGACGCCGAGGTACGTTACTTTGCTGGCTTGGGGGATCTGGTGTACCGTTCAAAGAAAGCGGAACCCATTTTTTTCTATTAAGAGTAAACTCTAGCTTCCATCATGCGTTCGTCATTAGCATTTTTGGGGTAAATAAGCCACCTTTTTGGTTTTAGTTTCCTAATGATTTTTTTAATTTTGACCGGCCGAAACGAAATTGGGAAAGAGGTAGTTACGGGCAAAATGAATTTGTGGCAGGATTGAGCTGGAAAGCACTTTAAAGATGTAAAGCAAATGTTTTAGCATTTGTAGAGTTTCTTATCTGGGTAATTTTTTCGATCGGAGCGCTTAAAATTGGGTAAGCCCTCCATTGGGGGTTCTTTGTACTGATTGGCGAAAGTTTCTCGCTGTACCACAGCTGTGCATTTTCTGTCTGTTACTGGAGAATCAGGTCGAGAAAGCGTGTGGCTTCTTTAAGGCAAGCACGTCGCATACGCCTCTTTTCCCGCACCAGCAGTACGATTTGCTGGATTGGATTTTTAGTATTTGCTTGCATTTACTTTCTTCCGTTGTGGTGTGGAGATTTTGGCTGCCCCAACGAGTACGCTTTCAAGGCTTCAGTAGTAAAGTCGATGTCCGATTCCATAATAAGATGAGGGACGAGTACTATGTGTGAGCTCACTTACTTTTTGTATTAACGCCAGTAGATGTCTCCTTCACTGCGTTGCACACTTTTGACCAAAATTATAATACCCTCTGCAAGGGTATAAAAATAAGCTCAATGTAAAATAAAAACAGCTTAAGAATATAAAACATCAGGAACAATACCATTTTATTCTTATGAAGATTAAACATTTTTATTGAATAAATATAAACATTCTTAAAAAAGACTAATTTATATCTAAGCATCACCGTTTGTTAAAAATAAAAAATAAAATTAAATAAAAGACTTTTGCTCTTAGAATAAGAAAAACGGTATTTCAATTCCGTTCTTAAACTGATACAAAGGGTATAACTTTTTTTCTGGACAGCAACAGACACTGTTCGGGTTATTTATTTAAGGTTTTTGAAATCGCATTCTGATTAGCGACATACGAGGGCCTCACCTCCCGATGGCGTCACTATCGCAAGAGAAATTTACCATCGTGTAGTACATTTTGAAAAACGGCTACTGTCAAAATTTCAGCCCAATCGGACTCGTAGTTTTGTTTTGACTGCGTGTGGAATCGAACGTGTCCGCGGATTTTAGAAAAATGGAGAAAGACCAATATCGGTCTGTGATTCGATTTTGTTTTTTTCGCGCAGCGAAATCAAAGAGCGCTTGGATGCTGTGTACGGTGACTCTTCTCCTTCGATGGCGACCGTCAAAAATTGGTTTAACGAGTTTCAACGTGGTCGCATGTCGGTTTTTGATGAGGAACGCCCAGGTGCCCCGAAAACGGCTACCACGGAGGATAACGTGACAAAAATCCACGATCTTGAATTGGCAGACCGCCGATTGAAGAGAAGCAAGATAGCTGAGACAGTAGGCATGTCAAAAGACCGCGTGGGTCATATCCTGCATGAAATGTTGGGCATGAGAAAGCTGTCGGCGGGATGGGTGCCGCGTTTGTCACTCCGGACAACAAACGCAACCATGACACCTCTTCAGAGCAGTGTTTGACGCTGTTTAAGCGCAATTCGAAGGAGTTTCTGCGTCGTTTCGTAACCGTCGACGAAACATGATCCACTGGTACACACCAGAGACCAAGGAACAGTCGAAACAGTGGACTTCACCCGGCGAACCTGCTCCGAAGAAAGCGCAGACTGTCCCATCGGCCGGAAAGGTGATAGCCACCGTTTTTTGGGATCCGCAAGGTGTGATCTACATCGAGAAGGGCAAAACGGTCACAGAGACGCACTAAGCCGAATTATTGGGCCGATTCGCCGCCGAATTGCAAAAAAAACAGCCCCATTTAGCGAAAAAAATGGTCTTTCATCATGACAACGCACCGGCTTACACTTACGCCCTCGCCAAGGCCAAATTGGTCGAATTGGGCTACGAACTGCTACCCCATCCACCATATTCTCCAGCTTTGGCCCCGTATGACTTCTTTTTGTTTCCAAACTTGAAAAGTCACTCACTGGACAGAAATTTGCATCGAATGAGGAGGTCGTCGCCGCCACAGAGGCCTATTTTGCAGACTTCGACAAAACGTATTTTTCAGACGGGTTAAAGAAGTTGGAGCGTCGCTGGGTCAAGTGTATCGATTTTCTTTTGGAGGCTAAGTACTTATCGGACCGCCCTCGTAAAATAGCCCAATACCAAGTTTCGACGAGATTATGTCCTACTTACTTGTCGCTTAAATTTTTCTAGAGTTAAAAATATTAATTTTGATTTTATAAATATGCAGAAGACAAAATATACAAAATGAAGCGCAGCCTATCCTCTGCTAAAGTATGTATTTTTTATTCATGTTTTATGAAACTCAAAGTGCTAATTCTTGTTATGATAAGCAATCTTCTGTAGAGCTTAAGGTTGATTTTTTAAATATTCTCATACAAGAAGAACATAAATATCCTCTGCGAATTCGCCAGAAGAAGATAGCCCGTAGATTGTCTACATATATCGAAATTACTTATACAAACATAATTTTAAATGCGACTGCGATGTAACACATTTTGCCTTTGTTTCAAATTCAAAATGACAAAAAATCGTATATAGTCCGCCTTTGAAGACCACACATAAAGGCTTCAGTAGTAAAGTCGATGTCCGATTCCATAATAAGATGAGGGACGAGTACTATGTGTGAGCTCACATACTTTTTGTATTAACGCCAGTAGTTCTGAGCGATTTTAGGACTTAGAAGATGTATTATTACCACAGGCAAGTGGTCTGAGGATAGGTCCGATTGCGCTTTTGCAATTATTAGATCGCGTGGGGCTTCCATTGAAAATAATTTCAATTTTTTTCTTAAATTTGTAATTGCATTGTACAATTGCCTTTCTTTGGTAGTGCGTATGTTTGGCATTGTAGTCTTCTGCGGCTATAAAACAATCCTTAAGTGAGTAGTAGAGTAATGCGAGCCGTTATTTCGTTATTGCGTTTTTATAGATGTGGCCTGTGGAATGTGGTGTTTGATGCGTTCTCTGATTAAGACTGCGGATCCGCTGTGGGCCTTACCACCCGGATGATCTGTGTCGTAAAATGTATAACCTCTTATTTGAAAGTTGTATTTGCTTGTCGGGTGCGTTTCTACCAGCAGCTAACGTATTTATAATTTTCGTACAGGAATTTTGTTAATTTAAGTTAATGCCGTAAGACATTATTGGCAGTCCACATTCATATTCGTAGATAATGCATTGATTATTTAGACTGTTGTGCTACGGACAACTGTGTCATTATGTTCTAGTTTTAAACAAGTGTTTGCATAGTCGTTTTTATGAATGGCATTAATTCCATCATGATTTGTTGCAGGGAAATCATCACAGTTTCAATTTTGCTATTTGAGCCTCCTGGGGCCTGCTGAGGGCTTGCTTGGTAAGGCTGAAGTGGATTTTCTATTCCAGATCATAGAGTATCAGCATTGGAGAAGCCGTTGGAGGTATTCAGGCGACCAAATGAGGATCTTGTTGCTTTAGTGAAGAAGACTTCTGGCGTTGTTTTCTGTGTATGCGTTCCGTGCATTTTGATGGCGCGTTGCTGTCGCTTGTCGCATGCGACTCTTCAGCTCCTTCTAGACCATACAGCCCCGAAAGTTCGTCGTATGATTTCCCTCGCAGCTTCCAAATTTTTTTATATTTGGGTCCTCTTTGTTGGCAGAGGAGTGAACAGATTTGTGGGAGTCCCCACAGGCTAAGCAGACAGCCCGAAAAGTGCAGCATGGTCTTGTGTGTCCATACTCCTGGCAATTAAAGCATTGCACTGGACCAATAAGTTCATGCGACTCCTCCACTGTTATTGTACGGTGCAATAGATATTCCAGTTTGTAGATCGGGTACACTTTGTTTTTCTTCAAGGATTTGCTGTCTGGTTCAAGCTCGACATAGAAGAGTGGTCGCGTCTTTTTGTTTTTGTTAAGAATGTTAAGGGCATTCGCTATTTCGGTGCTGATAACGTCAGGTTCGATTCCCTTTATTACCACTTGATACTGCAAATTTCCTGTCTGAAAAAAATTTGTAGAAAGCTGCATGATAATATAAATTTGGGAATCCGGAGACCCAATGGCGAATATCAACACAAATCGTAAGTTTAAAGAAAAAGTTTTTTCAAAGGTTAAAAGGTTCTTTAAAAATAAGCTCAATGTAAAATAAAAACAGCTTAAGAATATAAAACATCAGGAACAATACCATTTTATCCTTATGAAGATTAAACATTTTTATTTAATAAATAGAAACATTCTTAAAAAAAGACTAATTTATATCTAAGCATCACCGTTTGTTAAAAATAAAAAATAAAATTAAATAAAAGACTTTTGCTCTTAGAATAAGAAAAACGGTATTTCAATTCCGTTCTTAAACTGATACAAAGGGTATAACTTTTTTTCTGGACAGCAACAGACACTGTTCGGGTTATTTATTTAAGGTTTTTGAAATCGCATTCCGATTAGCGACATACGAGGGCCTCACCTCCCGATGGCGTCACTATCGCAAGAGAAATTTACCATCGTGTAGTACATTTTGAAAAACGGCTACTGTCAAAATTTCAGCCCAATCGGACTCGTAGTTTTGTTTTGACTGCGTGTGGAATCGAACGTGTCCGCGAATTTTAGAAAAATGGAGAAAGACCAATATCGGTCTGTGATTCGATCTTGTTTTTTTCGCGCAGCGAAATCAAAGAGCGCTTGGATGCTGTGTACGGTGACTCTTCTCCTTCGATGGCGACCGTCAAAAATTGGTTTAACGAGTTTCAACGTGGTCGCACGTCGGTTTTTGAAGATACGCAAGATAGCTGAGACAGTAGGCATGTCAAAAGACCGCGTGGGTCATATCCTGCATGAAATGTTGGGCATGAGAAAGCTGTCGGCGGGATGGGTGCCGCGTTTGCTCACTCCGGACAACAAACGCAACCATGACACCTCTTCAGAGCAGTGTTTGACGCTGTTTAAGCGCAATTCGAAGGAGTTTCTGCGTCGTTTCGTGACCGTCGACGAAACATGATCCACTGATACACACCAGAGACCAAGGAACAGTCGAAACAGTGGACTTCACCCAGCGAACCTGCTGCGAAGAAGGCGCAGACTGTCCCTTCGGCCGGAAAGGTGATGGCCACCGTTTTTTGGGATCCGCAAGGTGTGATCTACATCGAGAAGGGCAAAACGGTCACAGAGACGCACTAAGCCGAATTATTGGGCCGATTCGCCGCCGAATTGCAAAAAAAACAGCCCCATTTGGCGAAAAAAAATGGTCTTTCATCATGACAACGCACCGGCTTACACTTACGCCCTCGCCAAGGCCAAATTGGTCGAATTGGGCTACGAACTGCTACCCCATCCACCATATTCTCCAGCTTTGGCCCCGTATGACTTCTTTTTGTTTCCAAACTTGAAAAAGTCACTCACTGGACAGAAATTTGCATCGAATGAGGAGGTCGTCGCCGCCACAGAGGCCTATTTTGCAGACTTCGACAAAACGTATTTTTCAGACGGGTTAAAGAAGTTGGAGCATCGCTGGGTCAAGTGTATCGAGCTAAAAGGAGATTATGTTGAAAAATAAATCGCCACTTATCCAAAATTTTCGATTTTCTTTTGGAGGCTAAGTACTTATCGGACCGCCCTCGTAAAATAGCCCAATACCAAGTTTCGACGAGATTATGTCCTACTTACTTGTCGCTTAAATTTTTCTAGAGTTAAAAATATTAATTTTGATTTTATAAATATGCAGAAGACAAAATATACAAAATGAAGCGCAGCCTATCCTCTGCTAAAGTATGTATTTTTTTATTCATGTTTTATGAAACTCAAAGTGCTAGTTCTTGTTATGATAAGCAATCTTCTGTAGAGCTTAAGGTTGATTTTTTAAATATTCTCATACAAGAAGAACATAAATATCCTCTGCGAATTCTCCAGAAGAAAATAGCCCGTAGATTGTCTACATATATCGAAATTACTTATACAAACATAATTTTAAATGCGACTGCGATGTAACACATTTTGCCTTTGTTTCAAATTCAAAATGACAAAAAATCGTATATAGTCCGCCTTTGAAGACCACACATAAAATACATACATTTTTATGACAAAGTGGCAACTCTGCAACAACAAACAATTTTGGATTTTAAAATGTCAGAAGGCCACAGTAATCTCAATCTTTTGCTCACGGTGGGCGATAAGATTAAGTCTTGTACAATTTGTATGCAACCATGATGGCGAACGATGTAACAGCATATACACCATGTAAGGATGCTTTCCCGGCCGGGGTACAGATCTCAGTCGCATCCAAGAGTCCTTTACAAGAAATTTGTAAATCACGGAAACACCGGAATAGAGAGTTCCGTTCTACAGGTGAACGGATGATTTTGATGGGGAGTATGCACCGAAGGTTCTTATTTATGTCTACGGAAACGTGGGCGCGTAGAATCCTCGTCTTGTGTTTCGCGTCAAGGGCGAAAAATCCACCGGGCTGGCCGAGCCGGGAGGATACTTTGCGGGCGTTGATGTCCTGGGTCTCGCGTCAAGGTCGAAAAATCCACCAGGCTGGAGCTTCGGGCGAGGCCGAGCCGGGAGGATACTTTGGGAGGGGCCGGATAGTAAGGGGACAGAGGGATTCGACTCGATTGACCGGCCGGGACGGGTGTCCACGTGCCAGACTCCAAACTACTACGTATACCAGACACTAGGTTGATAGATCGGGCGGGACGGGCGCCCACGCGCAAATCCCAAACTACATAAGGGGGTGAGAACCGATCCGGCGGGACGGGTGTCCACGCTCAAATCTCAAACTACGTAAGGGGGGGTTGGGGAACTACTGGACCGAACGGGAAGGGGTCCACATTCATGTCCGATGGTACTACTAGGAGCAAAACTACGGCTACCGTTGTGAACGGGAAGTATGTCCACGTTCGGGCCCAAAGTAGCTGTGAGAATGAGGTTAGGTTAGGTTAAGTTTCTCTTCTAACTACAAAATAAAATACACACGATCGGGAGATGTGATTATACAGTCGTAACACTTTATTGAGATTGTCCTCACCCGAGTCCGCTACACCGTTCTGATCGTCTGAGAACCTATTTGTACTAACCTCTTTAATGTCACCCGCGATCAACAACGTAGCACCTGGCCAAATTAAACCTGCGGAATACTCGCGTTGAGAAAACTGTGAAGGGTCGCGTTAGGCGTCACGTTTGGCCTGTCTTGCGAAAAAGCTTGAGGAGCCAAGTGCCGATGCCACGTCTTCCTGGTTCCGCGATCCCGAGAGAAGTCACGCTATCCGGTTGTTGTGTGATCGCCTACCCTTTTCCCACATTCGTGATTTCTGGTATTTTCCCACTACTGATATCTTAGCTCCTTGCTTTTCTAGTATTAAATGTGTCTTGGCTAAATATCGGATGGCGTTGCCACCCCGGGATTAGAACTTAGATATAACTTATTTAATCTTACTATGTCTTTATATTTATTAAACTTCATGATATTTCTCTTAAAACTATTATAAAGATAAGAGGCGTACACGCCTCCTAGGCGGGTTCGTCACTACCATTTTATTATACATTTCACCACAATTGCATTAGTAATTACGTTCATGAGTAAGAAAAACCATTGTGGCGTACACGGCTCTAGGCGGGTTCGCGACAACCATTTGATTATACATTTCACCACAATTGCATTAGTAATTACGTTCATGAGTCGAATGGGTGTCAGTCTGCAATCAGGAACAGGGGGAGCTGCAAAAAATAATTTACGGACTGACAGTAATACGATCAGAAGCAGAGCAAGCAGTAGAAGGGGCAGACACACAGGTAGATGAGAACGGCACCGGAGATACAGCCATGTAATTTCATTTGATTCAAACACCACAAAGGCGGGTGACTTAGGATCAGGACCATACAAGGCAGTGTTTCAAGATATTTGTCTTAATATTGAGAACGTCGCAGATCAAATTCATCAGACCACCCAGATAAAGTGCCGCATATTATTCAAAGAACAAATCAGAACATTAAGATTGTTGGATCCAACGACGATGGTAGAGCGCCAAAATATGCGGCGGCAAGATAAAGAATCTTCATAGATTTTAGTTTTAACAATAGTATTAAAACAACTCAAACAAAATAATTCGTATTTTCTAGAAGAAACTTCGGAAACTCTAATAATCGACTTTATAGCGATATCATTGCTGATCATCAGTTTGTGGCTTTATTGGCTCAGGTGCATATATAAGTTTCATCGGTAGAATCATTTATTTCCGATTGTTCCTATGGAAGCTATATGATGTAGTCGCCCGATCCGGCTCGTTCCGACTTATATACTACCTGTAATAGAAGGACAACTTTTGGGAAAGCTTCAAGCAGATAGCTTTAAAACTGAGGGACTACTTCGCGTAGAAACGGACGGGCGGACAGACGGACATGGCTAGGTCGATTTTCCTCGTGATGCTGATCAAGAATATATATACTTTATAGGGTCGGAAATGTCCCCTTCACTGCATTGCAAACTTTGTACAAAAAGCATAGTCAATACTTGGAGATGTAAAATTGTGTCTGCCCCTTAGATTTACGTGATGTTTTGAGATACATTTTTATAACCTTGCAGAGGGTATTATAATTTTGGTCAGAAGTTTGTAACGCAGTGAAGGAGACGTTTCCGACTCCATCTTGATCAGGATCAATAGGGGAGTCGATATAGCCATGTCCGACTGTCTGTCTGTTTCAATACCGTTTGCGAGCTGAGTTTAAAAGCTAGCGATCTGAAACTTTCACAGTCGTCCTAGATCATGTGTACGTAGATCAAGTTTGAAAAGCGTCTAGGATATAGCTCGCATAGGAAGAATAGGGTTAAATCGGGTAAAATTTAATGATTTTCAGGGTATTTCGCGCAGTAAATGAGCTATTGACTTGAATCTTTCCAAATCCTATTTTTGTATGCATACCTTGATCAGGGTAAAAGCACGTGCCTATCGGAAGTCCATATCCTATAGCTCCCATAGGAATGTTTTTCAGGATATTATTATTAATTATTATCCTGACAGTGAAATCAGGATATTATTATTAATTATTATCCTGACAGTGAAATCAGGATATTATTATTAATTATTATCCTGACAGTGAAATTAGGAATTCTTCCTTCTTCATCTTATGACTTCTTCCTAATCTCACTGTCAGGATAATCTCGTAGTCCTTACCTTCTTTTTTAATTGTTCGACCACTTAACCTCTGCGCACGGCATCACAGCTTTGTCTTATTAAGCACTCCCCGCTTTTAACGTCCCATATATCTGTCTCCATCTCAATTGGCTGTCTCTCTTTGACATTTACAATCTGTGACTTCGAAATGGTTTTTTTTTTTCCTCTATAGCCTTTTCTTTGTCTGGAACTACAATCATTATCAAATTATAAATTTTCTGCATCTCAAAAAATCTTTGACTGTTCCATTGTATCGAACTGTGGATTATTACTCTACATGAGTAATTTTTGTTTTTTTGACAGATGGCTATAAGTGGTGAAATTGTGGGCATGATCCCGTGAAAACTTTTTTCTAATTTTTTTGATTTGTAATTTTGTTTTTGTTTGACAACCAAATATATACTACAAATATTGATGGCTTTTTTTGCGTCATTTCAAAAATTAATGATCATCCTCTAGTGTCCGCATTTCGTTTATTACCTGCTTCCCTTTTTTTGTGCATTGCTGCTGATAGTTAGGTCGAGTTTGAAACTATTTTAACCATAGGTACTAAGTTGGTTAAATTATGACCTTAAATATTAACTTAAATATTAAAATTATACGTATTGTAAATAACTTTTTTTCTTTTTAGTGCTCAAAACAACACAATATAGAAAACGTTGGCCTTATCCAAAATTGCTTTGACAGTAAGGAAGGCGTGGAGCTGCTTAAACTGAATGGAGAAGCCACTCACGCACTAAGACCTCCTGTAGTCTTCATTCCAACAATCACTATAGATGGCTCTCAAGGTAGACAAGCGTCCATTTTAAAAGACTTGTTATCTGAAGTATGCAAAGCAGCCGGTGATTCAGAGGAAGCCAAGAATGTCTGCAGAAACCTAAAACTGTAAATCATTAAACTTGTATGCATTTATCAAAATAAATGTTGAAAATATATATTTTGTACTTACATGTTAAACATTTATTTTGTAATATTGTTTAAATATGTAACTGAATATACAATTGAAAGTTGTTACTAAGTAATCTTAAATTGTGATAGCTGCAAAGGTATCTAATATTCTTAAGCACCAGTTTGCTTGAACTTTCGCTTGCCAAGAAAAAAAAGAACATTTCAGAAACTACCAGTTGAATATCCTGACCTCACCTATCGTCATATTAAAAACTCTATATTTTTAGTTGTCTCTTCTAAAAACTTCTACATTAAGAGATATCAGAATTTTCCTGCTTTGCTATCCACAGAGCACTTAAGAACATTAGCAAAGACATCATTTCCGTAATAGAAATCTTCTCATGCTGGTCATGCAAAGAAGTTGGTAATAAGTTCACCAAAGCTTCCTCCACAACACACTTAATTGATATCCAGGATAATGACATTTTTGAAAATCTCAGTATGTTTACAGCGTTTTTAAGTTCACCAAATAAACCGACTGCACTGCCAAACCATTTGGCAAAATTCTTATATAATTTGACCTCTACACCCTCCCAAGAAAATTGGAAGTTTCCTGCCACAAAGTTACGGTTACAGAAAATATTACTATCCCTATAAGGTATAAGTCACATTAATTATTAGGACACACAACCCAGCCGCCTGTGTACCATGCAATCTCGGTCTCGCACTGCAACGGCGATCACCCCGCTTCCAGTTTTAGACAAGCTCGCATAATCTTCAAACAACAAAGAAACAACAACTATACCACACTGTCCTACTAGGCTGCTGCGAACACAAACCTAAAACTAATTGCCGGCAGCAACCAAAATACCTGCATAAATATTGAAATAAAACAATGGAATTTTCATGGTATTTTTAACAACTTTAACGAACTTACACTCCTTATAATTCAAGGTATTTTTAAAAACTATAACTAACTTTCACTCCTTATAAAAGACCACGCAAAACACCGTATCCAAACAAGGTATCGGTGTCCTTATTAAAAGGAACATACCACATTTGTACGTATCAAAACATAAACTGTAGCATTCTTTGCTTAGTACTGCAGCTTAGTTTTGACCAAGCCATAAACATTATTAATGCCTTCAACCCACCTAATCAAAGCTTTACATCCTCCGACATATCAAATAGCCTAGAAAACATTATTCGGCCCTCCATACTTCTCGGTGACCTAAATTCGTGGAGTCCACTATGGGGCTCCTCGCGCACAAAAAATATAGAAGTAGTTGGTCTATATATAATAACCCACATGGCAGTAACCATCCCCATAACCATCCACATCGCTATACCAAACCAGCGTGATACTCTATCTCTATCTAAATTTTAGACTGACCCAGCGAACTGATAACGCTTTAAGGAAAACTGTGAAAAATCAGCTTTATAAAATATCAGGAACAATACCATTTTTTATTGAATAAAGAAAAACATTCTTAAAACAAGACAAAATTATTTCTAAGCATCACCGTTTGCTAAATATATTGTGACGGCGATTCCCACGGCCAAGAATACATCCTACGCAGTTGCCTAAGAAATTCACCCCAAAAGAGCGCGAGAGAGCAGTAAACCGAACGTCCCAAACGGAACGCAAAGCCCACCTTAGCGACTGCGCGGTCGCCGACAACGGGGAGCAAGAGAGAATATCGAAAAACGAACGTGTCAAAGCGGAGGAGTTGCTGTCGCCAAACGGAGAAAAGAGAACCCCGAACGCGCCGAGAACTGCGTGGCGAGAAAAATGGTGAGATCGGAAGGGCAAAGGGCACGAGACGGAAGTTGCGAAGGAATTCGGGAATTGACGCGCCAGCATCGGAGCCGTATAGACGTACGTGGAAAGTCGGGACAAGTTGTAATTAATAATACCTTTTACATTTTCAAAAAAATCTAAAATTTTTTTTTGCTTTATTTTAAACAACAACTTTTTAAGAACATTTCCTAATTTTTCATAGAGATTTGAGCAGTAGAAAGAAAGTTACAGCGCTCCTAACCGCGCGTCTAGTTCCCGCCCAAACCCAAATTTTAAAACTTTAAACGCGAATATCTCGAAATTGTGTGTTTTGAAAAATGACTTTGCGGTGATATAGATTGGCAAAAACTACTGAACCGGTTTTTTTCAAATTTTTTTTTAAAAGTTCGTAATGAATTTTAAAAGTACCTGAACGATCGATATTTTATGTAAAAATTTGTATTTCGCCGAAATAGATAATTTTGTAAGAATTCCAGCGTCCAAAAACTTAATTTTTTAAATAAACGTTCCCGTATGCACAAAAAACAATTTTAAAACGATTTTTCAAGTACAATAAAGTCTAGGCTTCGCCCGAGTTTTATGGTAATTAGTAATAAAACCCAGGTTTCGCCAGAGTCTTATCGTAATTAGTAGTGAAACCCAGGGTTCGCCCGAGTTTAACAGTAGTTATTAATACACCCAGGGTTCGCCCGAGTTGTACCGTAGTTATTAATACACCCAGGGTTCGCCCGAATTTTACCGTAGTTATTAATATACACTGAGCTCGCCCGAAGCTATCGTATTTAGTAGTAAAATCCAGGGGCTCGCCCGAATTTTATCGTAGTCAAACCCTGCCTCGACCGGATTTTATTGTAGTTACGGATAAAGCCTGTAACTGACGTAGAGTTTTACCATAGCTGTTTACCAAGTCCAGTGCCCGCTCGAGCTCGGTAACAGGTCCTGAGTCTAGTCACGTACCTTTCGGTTCAATTTCCTCTCCTAATTATAAAGACCATGCCTCAAAACTCACTCAATTAACCCACATCGTCCACTGTAAATTTATAAATATTTTGTGGAGGCCCTAGCCAACCCCTGAGCATATCCTCGCTGGGAAAACATCCTTACAAATGGCGCCCGAGCAGGGACTGATGTGGGTCTGATCACGATCGATCAGGAACAAAAACAACAAGCGGATTAAAGACCCGTAAAATGTGAGGTTGGGTAAAATATTAAAGGAGTAAGAACTTTAATCAAGAACCGATTTTTGACGAGAAACACAAAAGGATCACACCGGACATAACGCAATGGCGGAAAACGAACAAGAAAAGAAAACGACTTTAGGTTCCCCGGCAGACGGATAGGGACTCGCTGTATTTATACGTTAAGGAAGGACGAATTACTCATCTTCGCACAGGAATTCGGATTCGATGGCACAGGTTTCGCGACTGGGGGATTGAGACATGACGCGAAACGGGTAGAAGAAGCCGACCCAGACTCCAGATCAGAGAACTGCAAGAGTCCACCGGCACTCAAGGTACACCGGGTAAATGTAGGGTGATTCTGGCACCCTGGTGTTTTTTGCTACCGGACAACTGAGTATAAGTGCCAGCCTCGCAATAATGCATAAGTGTGTGCCGCACCAAGCAACAATATAGAGCGGGTAGCTCTCGACGCGTTAGCGGCGCAAGAAGGACGGGTGAAAATAAAAACTAAAAATGAAGGCAAAAATTGTATTGAGTGTGTTGAGTGTTAGGTTTTCTTTTTTGCGAGCCTTCGTTTGAGTTGTTTTTTTTACTACCTGCTGCTCCAAATACGTCGCTAAATTAAACAAATTATTTCTATGGATCTTACATTTTATTTAACATAATTTGGCTTCATTGCCTATTACTTGCTTTATTATTATTATTATTATTATTTATTAGTTAACATATATATTTTTTTTTGCTTCATTGCATATTTCTTAACCTTTAATTATTTAATATTTAACATATTTTTTGTAACGACCTGAGTTTTATTAAAAATTATTTTTATTTTTTATTATTTCCGCCGTCATTATGTTTGCCTTTGCACAAAGTTCAACGATGCACTGAACTAGAACGCAAATAAAAAATCATACAACAGCACCATGGTGTTTAAAAAACACTCAAGTGATTCTTGTGTGTTTTGCCTACTTCTATTAATCCCGCATTGTCTTTTTTGTTACTTGTGATTTTTCCATCATTCGTTTTGAGTACAAGCACGCGTTGCTCAAAAATGAATGGGTGCAAGCACAAAAAAATAACGGCACCTTGAATGAGCAAGAGCGTAATAATGCCGGCACCCATAGCACACATGAAATTTTTGATAAGTGTGTGTCTTTGCTTTGCTTAACCGGGACACAAATTTTATTGGGTGTGAGTAAGGCAAAAAGTGACACCCTTGCAATTCTCTGCACCAGATCAATCCAACTACAAGTACCACTCCACCGACCGTAATAACACCAAATGTGATCTTACACATGAGAACGAAATGGCTTGGGGAGGCAACTTTTGTAGACAGGTTTTACTAGAACTCCCTCCCTGCATACCAGATGTACGTACATCGTGGCGACTTTGAGACCTTAGGCCAGCTTTTACAGTTCGCAGTCGAGTTGGAGAGCATACAACATCACGACCGTACACGGTTACAGTCCCAAGAACGCACATACCGGAGTGCCGGCCAAGCTCACGGGAACATTTGGGAGTCTCCGAGATCACAGATGCCGTCGAGCCCCATCCAGGTTCGCAACCCTTTCCGAGGTAACTCGCAAATTCCCTCACAACCACGTCCCAACCACGGGAAGAAATCTCTAATAGGGTGATGAACTAAGAAACCCTACGAACACACCTCCCGAAAGGCGGAGTTGTTTCAACTGTGGCGCAGAAGGTCACTTTGCGAGGGAGTGCCAGAACACCCGACGGTTGGTGTGGTGGAATTGTAGAAGGGAAGGGATCAGAACTATTGATGGTTGTAGAAGTCCCGAGTCGGGAAACGACCAGCGTCCTCGACTAATCCGGAAGCAGTTGGGGAGGAGAGTACCCGAGAACCGGGAATAGGCGCACCCCTGCGTGTAGAAGACGGAAAGATCGTAGCACAAGTTTTAGTCGTCGACATCTCTGTGTAAGCCACTGTCAATAGCGGGGCCACGAGGAGTTTCATCAACGAAACACTCCTCAGACAGCTGAAGCCTTCAGTGACAGTGAGAGAGGTGTGCACTGGCATACGTTTGTCATACGGGACCAGCGTCAGTATAACAGGAATGGTAGTCACCAACATCAACCTCGGAGGACAAGTAGTAAAACTAGCGTTGCTGGTAATGAACTCTATGCTAGATAAAGTAATACTGGGACTTGACTTTCTCTGTGCGATCGGCACTACGATACGATGTGGACGGGCACGACTACATCTGTGCGAGGCGGGGCCGAAAACCACCCGAAACAACGAGAACCACCACGCAGGGAACCAGCCGGTCGTGGCTAATTTACAGGGGCTCGGGGCAGAAGGACCCAAGAGGGATCTACCTCCGACATGAAAGACGTACGCAAAGAGAACGAATTGTTAACCGCAGGACAGATAGAACCGACCAAAAGCCCATTGTCTTAGAACGTAAAATGAATGAACAGTGGCGGATGTGTGTCGACTTCCGACAATTAAACGCGAGGTCAATACCAGACGCGTATTCAACACCTCGTATTAATGATATCCTAGAGCGAAGACTACCACTGGGCGACAATCCCTGGGGAATATCGGGTCACCCAAGTCCAGCAGGTGACGATGGACATAATTCCACCACTAGGACAGGGGCCCGCGTTCCAGTTCGAGTCAAATTGCGGCAGAACCTTTGCGCCTCCACTGGCTGAACGAGCAGCATGGAGAGAAGGGGAAGCCAACGGGAACACCGACGATTCCGTTCGGAGTCGCTATAACAATCAGAGCCCAGTACATTCTACAAAAGGGGAACAAGATGCCGTCGAGGGAGCCGGTGGCACCCGACGCCGTCGAATACGCCGGCGGAAATATTGTACTTGGGACTTGATTCCGTCCGAGGAAGACGAGCAAGAAGACGACCAACCGCTCCTACGGCGTAGATACGCTGAACCGTCGAGTAGGAAGTTTCCTAAGGTACACGATTCCCGACCATAAGGAGGGTGTGACGGCGATTCCAATGAAGGAGAGACGGAAACAGACTTCAACTTTTTGTTATTATTATTGTTGTTATTTCTTTTTGGTTTTACTAGTGTTAAGGGTCCATTCTGGTTAGTTTGTTTAAAAAAATCGAATAATTTTTTTCATTTTTTGATAGCTACAGGTGTCTAGAATATCATACTAAAAGGGCAAATCGAAATACGTAATAGTTTTAAAGTTATGAGCCTCCGAGCCGGCAGACTCAAAGGGGTATGGAGCGTACATAAAACTTTAAACGCGTTTTCTGAAAACTACTTTTTTCGAGCTGGTGACCGTCATATCTCAGTCAATTTTTAACGAATCTTAATGTTTTTTTTAAACACGCGTAATTAAATTGTCTATGGAGCGAACTAAAATTACATAGATAGCTTATAGATTGGATTTTTTATCGACAGAAGGTAAAGAAAATTTCGGTAAAAATTTAAGAAACGCCGCCATCTTGTTATTTTTTATTCAATTTCGATAAATGTAGTTCAGTCCATAATTACACTCGTACTTAACAAGCCCTGTGTCCTGCTTCCAAAATTGTTTCAAAATTTTTTTAATTTATACAAAATGATCTTTAATATATCAGAAATATACATGACAAGTTTGAAGTACCTATGTTTTTTTCTTTATTCAAAAAAAATTCCCGAAAATGGACTATTTCTTGACAAAACTAACCAGAATGGAGCCTTAAGAGAAAAACAACGGATTGAATAGTTTAATATAATAAGCCTAGGCGCAAACAAAAACATAAATATATAACTCGATAAGTGGAAAGGAGGGACGAGAGCGGTAAAAAGAGGCAAGGCCAAGAATACATCCTGTCAATGCGGAGGAGTTGCTGTCGCCAAAATGGTGAGACCGGAAGGGCCAAGGGCACGAGACGGAAGATGCGAAGGAATTCGGGAATTGACGTGCGAGCATCGGAGCCGTATAAACGTACGTGGAAAGCCGGGACAAGTTGTAATTAAGCGATTCCAAGCGGTTTTTAGTCGGTAAGCGAAACGGTACAGTCGGTCCGAATTTTTACTGGTGCAGCGAGAAACGCAAATATATCTTTAAACAAAATTTAAAACGAAGTATATTGTGAAGCTATGTGAACGGGACGAGAAGGCGAAAAAAAGCCAAGTGTGAATAAGGACGAAATAATGAATTATAATTTTGACAACGAGTGCGTATTATTTTTTCCCTGTCCTTCGACCCGTGACCATCAAGCCCGCCGAGTAAATAAATAACTATAACAAACGATAATAATCCGAACCTGGAAATTAATCAAACGTAACGGAACCGTAACCCTTACACGCAATTAACTAATATTCCGCTCGTTAATCAAGCTTATCGTAGCTAATAATCAAGCCCAGAGTCTGCCCGAGTTTTTACCGTAATTTGCAATAAAACACAGGGTTCGCCCGAGTTTCATCGTAATTAGTAATAAATCCCAGTGCTCGCCCGAATCTTATCGTAATTAGTAGTGAAACCCATGGTTCGCCCGAGTTTTACCGTAGTTATTAATATACCCAGGGTTCGCCCGAGTTTTACCGTAATTAGTAATAAAACCCAGGGTTCACCCGAGTTTTATGGTAATTAGTAGTAAAACCTAGGGCTCGCCCGAGTTTTACCGTAGTTATTAATACACCCGGGGTTCGCCCGATTTTTACTGTAGTTATTAATATACACAGAGCCCGCCCGAGGGAATCGTATTTACTAGTAAACCCAGAGGCTCGTCCGAGTTTTATCGTAGTCAAGCCCTGCCTCGACCGGATTTTATTGTAGTTACGGATAAAGCCTGTATCCCGCCCGAGCTCGGTAGCAGGTCCTGGTTCTAGTCGCGTACCTTTTGGTTCGATTTCCTCTCCTAATTATAAAAACCAGGCCTCGAAACTCAATCAATTAAACCACCTCGTCCATATTAAAATTTATAAATATTTTGTGGAGGCCCTAGCCAACCCCTGAGCATATTCTGGCTGGGAAAACATGCCGTTCCAAAAATTTCCAGTTAGTTCCCCATCCAAATTTGCCGGACCGTTTTTTGAGATAGTATGCGATATTTTTTGGTGCAACTCAGAGTTCTTCTTGACAGTGAAAACTGAAACATTTACTAGAAAACATAAGATGATGGTGGGGAACTTTTGAAAATGAATGGCGCCAAATAAATAAATGCTGTTTATTTATTTACTTATTTACAACTAATTTAAAACTACTTGCTAACAGTGGGTATGAGCTTTAGAAGCTGTAGGCCCTCAGATTTTTGTGCTTCGTCTATTCTTCAATTTAATGTCTTTGAGTCTAGCTTATTTATTAGATGTTTTTTTAGTTTTATTGCATATTTTTATTTATAATTTTTTACTGATACTTATTTTAGTCGTCCTAATTGATGTACATATTGTAAGGATGCTTTTAGCTGGGGTCGGCGTCTCAGTCCGCCCAGGATCCTCATCAGATAAAATTTGTTATCTTTGAGACAAATGAGGGGCGGGTATCACTATGTTTTCTTTGGTAAATTTTACTCGGGTCACCGAGTCGTGTACAAAACGCTGTGGACATGCACAGGCGGCCACATAGCGGTTGACACCACAGTGAAAACTCTATGAAAAATGTCTGGGGAGATATAGACAGAGTAATTGTAGCTAACACTAGTGCCACAATTATTGCGAACAGGCCCGGAATACTCGCAGACGGCACTGTCGCAGCTAATCCTGCTGAGAAAACCTCTACGAAAATGCCCGGAATACTCGCAGACGGCAAAATCGGAGGTAACACTGGTGGCCCTAATTATTGCGACCAGGCCCGGAATACTCACAGACGGCACTGTCGCAGCTAGCACTGCTGAGAAAAACCTCTACGAAAATGCCCGGAATACTCGCAGACGGCATGATCGGAGGTAACACTGGTGGCCCTAATGATTGCGAACAGGCCCGGAATACTCACAGACGGCACTGTCGCAGCTAACTCTGCTGAGGAAAACCTTCTACGAAAATGCCCGGAATACTCGCAGACGGCATAATCGGAGGTAACACTGGTGGCTCTAATTATTGCGAACAGGCCCGGAATACTCGCAGACGGCACTGTCGCGGCTAACCCTGCTGAGAAAAACCTTCTACGAAAATGCCCGGAATACTCGCAGACGGCATAATCGGAGGTAACACTAGTGGCTCTAATTATTGCGACCAGCCCCGGAATACTCACAGACGGCACTGTCGCGGCTAACCCTGCTGAGAAAAACCTTCTACGAAAATTCCCGGAATACTCGCAGACGGCATAATCGGAGGTAACACTAGTGGCCCTAATTATTGCGAACAGGCCCGGAATACTCGCAGACGGCACTGTCGCAGCTAACCCTGCTGAGGAAAACCTCTACGAAAATGCCCGGAATACTCGCAAAACGCATAATCGGAGGTAACACTGGCTGCACAAAGTATTTTAGCGTTTTGACTTTTGAGTTACTCTAGTTTTATTTCAATGGGTTCCTTTTCTAAGCCCTGTCTGTCCCTGTCGCACTCATTATGCTCACCCTGCTTGCGGAAGCCAGTGTCCTGGTGTTTTGGTTCTGTGTTCTCTGTGCTCCTTCGCCACGTGCCTCGAGGACTTGCGTTTTTCGGTTCCGAATCTTCTCGTGCGCCACAATTTAACTTGACCGGCGTCGTTCCCGCTTCAAGTCTCCGACCACAGTGTGGCCGTTGCTCTCTTTTCTAGAAAACCTTTCCTGTGGGATTTCGTCGTGGTGGCTTCCTTTTGGTATTTTCTGTGGCGTGATCGTGGTTCGTGTACTGACTTCGGCGGGGAAACTTAACTATTCCCTAGCTTATTCGATAGCTTTGGCGGCAACTTAGGGCTAATTCAAATTTATAAACTTCATCATTAATGTTTCCTTACTGCTTAGTTTTTCTACTGCTTAGATTTAAGAATTATATTCCTTAGGGCTAATTTAAATTATCAACTTCATAATGGATGTCTCTTAACCTATTGTTTAAATTTAGATCTAACAAAAATCATAAAAATTATATTTAAAAAAAGGAAAAATGTGATTCTTCACGGCTCCTTCGACCCTTGGTACGGCGATACCCATTGACGGCAAGTGATTCCTAGCCATTGTGCTAGGACTGGCGTAGGGACCTGGTCCATATAGTGCCTGATAGGACGGTGGTGGGGTGACCTGTCGTGGCTGTGTCTCCCTCCACAGGGGTGGGCGATAGTCATCGGAGTCCGAGAGCTCGATGACTTCGACGGGCGCCATGGGGGATGACTGCGCTCCGGACACCGTACTTGCGTTCGTCGTGGCGGCTGACATGGCGGTAGTCTCCGATTCGTCGGCGCTGGAAATGGCTTCATACCGCGGAAGTAGGGTAGGCATTTCGACGGGAGTGGGACACACGGCGACGCTGGACATCTCTCTAGTAGTCGCCAGCACAGCGGCGCTGGGCAACTCGCCAGTAGTGACCAGCAGGGTGTCGTGAGACAATTCGCCAATGATGGAAAGCACGACGTCGCTTGGCCTTGGCAGGGTCGGGTTGCGGTAGTTCCCGAAGCGGTTGTCTGGTTCCACGTCCATGTCGCTGGCGCTCCCAAAATGTTCTCCTATTGGTGCGCAGAGGTCGAGCACGTCGTCGATGGAAAAACCAGTGGCCTCAGCCTCTTGCAGGAGTTCACCGGGTTCCCACAGCGGGTCAGTCAGGAGGTCTCTCATGGAATACTGTCCTCTGATTGGCGATGACGTCGTAGTCGTCGTCGTCGTTGGCCACTGTGCCCACCACGGGGCGTCTCGGATCCCTGGAACTCATGGAGCTGTGGGAAAAGAAACTTAGTATATCTTACATACTCGTTGTCCCTATGAGTGCGATTGTCTAAACTAAACCTAACTCCTTCCTACGTAATTTATTGTATGCTTTATCTTAACAATGTTTTCTTAGTATCTAATAGTAATAATAAACGTCGGTGGTGGAATGTTGTAGTGGCCTGTCACTCAGTTCCACTGGCGGGGGGGGGACGTTGGGTAGTCGCGACTACCAGCAAGTGGCCCCATTACTAAGACGTGGCTTTCTCGATGGCATTAGGTGGCTCGTCGTCGTCGGTGTCGTCGTGATGATATTCCTTTATGTCACTTAGGCCGGCTGTACGTCGCCGTCGACGTCCAGGTACCTGTAATTGTAAGAGATTAAGAGACAGAAACTTGTGCACAGTGTATGGTCCGTCGTATTTGGCCGCAAGTTTTGCGGTGAGTCCCTCTGAGGCCTTGGATAGCACGTGACGGCGGAGGAGTACTAGTGATCCTACGGCGGGTCGCCATTCCCGGCGTCTGAGATTGTAGTGTCGTCTCTGTTCGCTCGATGCCCGCTTGCTGTTGCTCTTGACGATCCGGAACAATTCCCGCATCTGATCTGCCTTTTCTCCGGGTGATGGTTGATTCCACGTGTGGTCAGGTGTGGCTTGATCGAATAGGGTTTTGGGTAGTCTTGGAACCAGGAACAATGCATGATGAAGGCGGGGCTGAACCCTGTTGTATCCGAAATACTCGAGTTTATGGCCAACGAAAGTTCGGGGAGCAGTTCATCCCAAGTGTTTTGTTCGGCTCCATCCAAGTACAGGGCCAGCATTGTTTTTATGGTCCTGTTTGCCCTCTCTGTTGGGTTTTGTTGGGGCGTGTAGGGAGCCGTGTGTTGAAGTTCCATTCCAAGACTTTTACAGAATGTTTTAAAAGACCGACTTGTGAACTGGGTCCCGTTGTCACATACGAATGTGGGGTGTGGTCGCTTTCCGAAGTGGGAATAACTCTACCCACTTAGTGAATGCGTCCAAAAAGTAGCATGGTATTTCCGTGACGAGAACGTGGAAAAGGGCCCATGAAGTCTGCACATACTACGCTGAATGGTTCTTCGACTTGGCGTGTGAACATCCGGCCGGCGGGTTTAAGTTGGCTTACCTTGTATTTCTGGCAAGTGTGACACTGTCGTACATACTTTGTAACTTCCCTAAAAAGTCCTGGCCAGTAGTACTTTTGTGATACGCGTTTGCCGGTTTTCCGTGTGCCCAGGTGTCCGGCTGTTGGGTGATCGTGGCACTCCTGCAAGACCCGCTGGCGGTACTCCTGGCCGACACATAGTTTCCACGGGACTTGATCTTCCTCCTGGGGTATATTTCCCGTCATTCGGTACAGATGGCCACCTTCGATCCGGTAGTCTGGAAATTTTTCAGGTTCTTGAGTTACCTGAAGCGTCATCTTACTGGGATGGCTCCACATCGGCTTATCGCACCGTGTCCAAGGGGTGGCGCGAGAGAGCGTCCGCAACTACGTTAAACTTTCCGCGTCGATATTGAACGTCGAACTGTTATTGTTGAAGTTCGAGCGCCCACCTTGCGATTCGCCCGGTCGGGTTGTCAATTGAATTCAACCATTTCAATGCCAGATGGTCTGTCACGACTTCGAAACGATACCCTTCAAGGTAGCAACGCATTTTCCGAATGGCCCATACGATCGCGAGGCATTCTTTCTCAGTTACTGAGTAGTTTTCCTCGGCTCGCGTTAATCGTCGGCTGGCGTAAGCTATGACTCGCTCTACTCCGTCGATGCTCTTTGAGTAAAGTCAGGGCACGCAAGCACTGGGGCTTCGGTGAGTCGGGTCTTCAGTGTTTCGAACGCTTGTTCCTGTTCCGTGTCCCAACTTCATTTCTTGCCTTTTCGGAGGAGTGTGGATATTGGTTCGACGATGCTGGCAAAGTTCGGAACAAAACGGCGATACCATGACGCGACTCCGAGGCAGCGGCGTAGTTCACGAAGATTCGTAGGCGGCTGCAGTTCGCGAATCGCGGCGATCTTATCAGGGTCAGTGTGAATCCCTGATTCGCTTATCACGTGGCCCAAATATTTCAGACTCCGCTGGAAAAAGATACATTTGTCCCGGTTAAGTTTCAGATTGGCTTGCCTAAGTCGCCTAAAGACTTCGCGTAGGTTTTCGATGTGTTCGTCGAGGGTCGTACTGATGACGATAATGTCGTCTAAATACGCGAATGCCGAAGGTTCTAACTCCGGACCTATGACGCTATCGAGGGCTCTTTGGAACGTCGCGGGGGCCGAATGTAACCCGAATGGCATCACCTTCCAATGAAAGAGCCCTCGTCCGGGCACGGTAAAGGCGGTGTATTCCCGACTGGCGGGTGCGACCGCCGGATTTGCCAGTATCCACTCTTAAGATCGAGCGTTGAGATACACCGAGCGTTTCGTAAACGTTCCAGAATGTGGTGGATTCTGGGTAGTGGGTACGCATCGGGTACGGATCGCGTATTCAACTGCCGATAGTCCACGCACATACGGATATCACCTGTTTTCTTGCCGACCAGCACTATGGGCGCGCTATGGGGGCTCTTCGATGGTTCGATCCGTCCATCACGCAATAGCTCGTCCACCTGTTTATTGATAACTGATTGCATGGCGGGATTTTTCGGGTAATATCGCTGTTTGATGGGCTTACCATCCCTCAGAATGATGTGATGTTCCGCGATATTAGATGTACCCTTCAGATGGTCGAACTTGTCTAGCTCGGTCTGTAGAAAAGCACTCACTCTTAGATCCATGGCTTCCGGCGCCGTTGTCAAGCTCGGGTTGGTCTCGATGATGGTTAGACTTTCCTCGCATCGGACGTCTATCGACGACGATTGGTCGGGCCTAGATTCAAATATATATTCCACAACTGGATCCCGAAATCGAACTCTCCTAGTCGATAGAGAGGGTCCCGGACCTTGCCGGAAAGGGTTACGCTGCTGAGCCGTCTGGATTCCTCTGGGCAAGGCCGAAATCCAACTAGATTGGGCCTCCCTTGCTGTCGCGTTCTCTTAGCGGTTTCGGGTCCGTCTAGTGCGATTCGGTCGCCCAGGGTTTCCAGAGAGGGGGTCTCCGTTGTGTTCTCGTTGCTCCTGGATATTTCAGGAGGAGCAGCCGCGCACTCTTCGTTCGGTGCGTTGTCCCTCGCTGGAATTTCCCTGGTTTCCTCGTTGCCTCGCAAGATTCCAGAAGGGGCAACCACGCACTCCTCGTTTGGTGCGTTGTCCCTCGCTGGAATATCCATGGTTTCCTCGTTGCCTCGCAAGATTCCAGAAGGGGCAGCCACGCACTCCTCGTTTGGTGCGTTGTCCCTCTCTGGAATTTCCATGGTTTCCTCGTTGCCTCGCAAGATTCCAGAAGGCGCAGCCACGCACTCCTCGTTTGGTGCGTTGTCCCTCGCTGGAATTTCGATGGTTTCCTCGTTGCCTCGCAAGACTCCAGAAGGGGCAGCCACGCACTCTTCGTTTGGTGCGTCGTCCCTCGCTGGAATTTCCATGGTTTCCCCGTTGCTTCGCCGGTCGCTGGTTAGTTCAGCCCTCGAGTCCAGTTGCAATAATTCTCCCCCGCAGCTAATGGTGGCCTTGATGCCGCAAAGGAAATCGATCCCTAGCAGGAGATCATCTAGTACCGTGGGCATCACTAGCAAGAATAACTTTACTTGTTGGAGACCCAGGTGGATGGTTACTACCAGGCCCCTCGTAAGGTCACGGTGGGATCCATCGGCCAATCGGATCCGAGTGCGAATCTCTCGCCAATCTCTTCCACGACCGATCTCCGCTGCTCGTTGTTCGCTAATGAAGCTCCGTGTGGCTCCCGTATCCAGGGTGGCCTTAAACGGTTTCCCTTTGATGCGGACCTGGGCCTGGATTCGGACCTGCTCTAACTTTAATGCTTGACTTGCTGATTTGGGAAATCTCTCGGGTTCCTCGGGCGATCCCCGCCTGCTCGAGGCCCGTAGCCGTTTCCCGATCATTCCACGGGGCGAAGGCCACGTCTGCCACAGTCCCAGCAGAATAATTTTTTGGGTTGTCGGCACTCCCGTTGGAAATGGCCGTTTTCCCCGCAGTTCCTGCAGGCGTTATGCACGTTGATCGGAGCCTCCGATTCCGGCATGATGGTCCCACGTTGTATTTCGGTACCTCTCCCTGTAGTCCCTTCCCAGTTCGGGTGCACACGCGCACCAATCGGGGCACCTTGAGTTTCTCGATGTGGGAGGTTAAATCCCTCGCGCTCCTGAAGACTTGTTTGATTCCCCTCCCCTCGGCTCCTTATGACCTCAAAGTTGACCACGAGCTGTGTCAGTTCAGTTAAAGTTCGAAAATCCTGACGCCGAGTGTACAGTTGGTACTCAGGCAACATATTTTCATAAAAATTATATTTAAAAAAGGAAAAATGTGATTCTCACAATATATATATTTTTTATAGATTATTTATTTTTATATTTTATGTAAAATGTGGGATTTGATGTTGATTTAATGATGTTGTTGAACAACATCGGGAGAATATATAGAATAGGATTGGGGTTGTGGAAGCATTGGGAGCGTTGTGAGGAGAGGGAGGGGCAAGAACATATTATATGTTCGACGTTTATGCGTGCATTGGTGCATAGTGGGCACAAGTGGTTTTTTGTGTTGTCAAGGTAGTGGGCATTAGTTAAGTTTGTATGTCCTAGTCTTGTTATTATTATTTGTTGTCTCCTGTTCAGTGGAGAGTTTTTATGGGGGGTGTTGGAGGATGATAGTTTTGCAATTTATTGGTAGCAATTAGGGGTTAAATTGAGTAGGTCCGTTTGTTGTACCCTTGCAGAGGGTATAATAATTTTGGTTAGAATTTTGTAACGCAGTGAAGGAGACGTTTCCGACCCCATAAAGTAAATATATTCTTGATCAGGATCAATAGGGGAGTCGATATAGCCATGTCCGCCTGTCCGTCTGTCCGTCTGTTTCAATACCGCTTGCGAGCTCAGTTTAAAGCGATCTAAAACTTTCACAGTCGTCCTAAAACATGCGTACGCAGATCAAGTTTGAAATTTTGCATTTATTGTTAGTGATTGGAAGGTAGGGATTGGAGTTGAGTTTTAATGTATATATTACACGGTCTATTGTGCTACGGTATCTATGGATTCTTTTAGTCGATTTGGTATTGTTTTTAATGGTGTATCTTTAGATTGCATTAGGTTTTTAACTATGGGGCTTATGTTGGCTTCTATTAGAAGGTTATCTATGAGCGTGGAACGGAATGCTCCGAGGCCGGCTCTTATTGCCGAATAAAGGGAAGTTTTAATCATATTAAGTTGGGATTTGGGTGCGTGGCCATAAATTGGGAGACAATATTCTATTCTATTCTATTGGGTGAGAGAAGCAGTGTTCGTGTTGTATTTAAGGGAGAAGAAAGGTGTTTAACTATTCCTAAAGGTTTGGAAAGCTCGGTTTTTAATTTGGATATGTGTGAGTTCCACTTGTATCTGTGGTTGATTGTAGGTCCTAGTATTTTGAGGGTGTCTGTGATTGGAATGGTGGTGTCTCCTTTTTGTATCTTAGCATTGCAGTTGTATTTCCGGCAGATGTGTGGTGTCTGACATTTGTCTTTTGATAGGACTGACCCTGAGTGGGTGCACCACTCGTCAATTCGGTTAAAGATGTTTGTAAGGTTTAATGTGGGGTTTTAGAATAGGTAGTACCAGGCTGAGTTTAAATGATTGCGGGATATGGGAAGAGAGTATTATATTGTAGAGGTCAATAATTCTGTGTTTGAAAGTGTTAGGCAAGTTTTTAAACATAGAATAGGAAATCAGGTCGAGACCTGGTGTGTTTCCTTTCAGTGTGTTAAGGGCAGAGCAGAATTCAATAAAGGTTATGTCTTTTTCAATTTCAATTGCTGTTTTGAAGGGGATGTAGTTAGGGATTGGGTCAAGGAGTTGTTTGTTGAGTCGAAATGTTGCGGAGAAGTTGTGATCGCCGGCTTCATCTGACCAGGTTTGACCAAAAGAATTGGCAATTTCTGTTGGGTCGATTGTGGTAGTAGGGTTGTTTAAGCAGTGCATGATTTTCGGAGGGTATAGGCTACATATTCTTTTAATGTTTGCCCATGTTTTATTTGGGTTTGTGTATGGGTTGATGTCGGGCGATCTTTTGAGTTTTGCATTTGATTTCTTGTATTCTATAAGGTTATGTGTGTTTGGCTCTCTGTTGAGTTTTTCTCCATTTTTTGATTTTGTTTTTTTTTGAGGAGTGACAGGTTGCCGTTCCACCAGGGAATGTGCGGGGTTGGGAGAAGGTGGTGTTTTGGGGAATGGATAGGTGTGCGCTTTGAATTAGTATTTTTTTTATAATGGCAGCTTCTTGGTTGACATTTGTGCTAGAGTTGGCTTCGAAGTTAAAAACGAAATGTTTTCCTTGAAGAGGTCCAAATCTGCATCCTTAAGTTTAAATGTTAAATTTGCGATAAATGTTGGGAGACATTGGTTGCGGAACATCGAGAAAAGAAAGTGGTCGCTGCCATGAAGGTCGTCTAACACTTCCCAGGACACTTCTGGAGCAATACTGGCGGTGACAAATAGTAGGTCTATGTGTGTGTTTGTGTTATGTAATGTGCTTGGGATTTGTCGTTTAGTAATATCACTAACCATACAACAGACTGGTCATTTCATACAACTAATATGGACACAAAAATATTAGTGCCAGGCACCGGACACTTTGTGTGCCTTCGGGTTTTTTGCGCTCTCATTCTTATTCTCATTTTGATGCTCGCGCACTCATTACTCGAGTAATTCGTTCAGTCGCAGAGACGCGCATTTGGAAGAAGGTTGCGCCTGCGCTTGAATTGGTCATTATATATATGCGTGTTCATCCATTCTCATACAGGGGTGCATGTGTGCGTTTATTTTAATTCGATGCGGCAAGAATATTTTGCCTTTTGCTAATTTTCAGACTTGATACCCTAACAGCCAGTATTGTTATTTATTATTGGGTTAATGATAAAAATATAAATATTATATGTTAAAGTACACGAAGTGTCCGGGGCCTGCCGCTAAGAGCCTGAAAATATTTTTGTGTCTATTTTAGTTGTATTAAATGACCAGTCTATATGTTGTACGGTTAGTGGTTATATGTAGTTAGATCGGTCTATGTAGTTGGTGAGAATCTTTCCTCTTTTGTTGGAACTTGGAGAACCCCAATAGGGGTGCCAAGTGTTAAAGTCGCCCATCGCTAGGGTGTGGGCGTTCTGCGAATCAAGGACATTGGCCAAGTTATTTGTGTTGAAGGGTTTGGAGGGGGAGATATAGGCTGAGATGATGTTAAATTTAGTTTTGGATTGTATGAAAACTCCAACCACTTCAAAATCTGAGCTTATCGAGATTTCATTCAGAGGTATAGAATTGTGTATCAGGAGGGCAGTGCCTCCAAAACTGTAGTGGTTGTTTTTACTGGTGTAGAGGGTGTAGTTTGTAGGCGTGGGGAGGGAGTGAAGCTTTGTAATATGTGTTTCTTGAAGGACAATAATCTGTGGGTTGTAGGCTTTACTAAATACTTTTAGTTCTATGTAGTTTTTTCTGTAACCATGTATATTCCATTGTATAATTTTAAGCATCGGATTTAAGTTTTAAAGTTATGTGTACTTAAGACTATATGTGGTTTTTGTACTTATATTCTAGTTAGTATTGGGTTCTATTATTTAAATAGTTTGTTTATGAGGTTGATGTTGGGATACTTGTTTTTTCGGATTTGTCTTTAGCTTTAAGTGGTTTACTAAGATTGTTGGACTTGTCTTTTGTTTGTGATCTGAGCTTGCGGACAGACTCGGGAATGTGCCTTTTGCTTTGATTGGGGTTGGTAAATTCAGTTGTGCCCATGTCTTCTTCCGAGGTATAGGCCGTTTGTTGTGGATTGTCTTGTTTATTTGCGTCTTTAAGGAGGTCATCATAGTTGGTTTTGGTTTAATTTTTCTATTTGCATTTTTGAATGTTAGTTGAGGTTGATGGAGTGATGTTTGTTGGCTGTGCTGGTGTTGTAGGTTTTTATTATTGTTGAAGTGTTTTGGAGTATGGTTGGTTGATGTGTGTGGCGTTCATCGTATAATTTGAATGTAGTTTTGAAATATACTCTTTAAATAGTTTTGTTGCAACAATTTCTTTTTGCTTGATAAATGTTGGGCATTGTTTGTCGATTGGGGAGGGATTGTATTGGCTATTGGCGTCTTGTCTCTTACAGTTTGAGCAGGACTTGGGATTGGTACAATTTTCGTCATCATATTTTCGGGATTTTGCATATTTAAGTGGGGTGTCCAATCGTTGCCATTTTAAGGTTCTAGGAATATGGGGCCGTATATTAACACGGTTATATCCTATCATAATTGTTGTTGGTAGGGTTGTTGAGGCAAATGTTAGGACTACCAGACCAGTTTCTTGTAAGAGGTTGTTTTTGAAATGGTAGATTTTTTCGACTTCTGTTACTTTTTGTAGTAAAAGTTCTTTTAATATTACTTTTTTATCGATGTTGCGTAGGTCGTTAGAGTATATTACTCCTTTAGATGTGTTGAGGGTTCTGTGTTCGGATGTGTTGACCAGTAAAACGTGGAATTGGGTTAGTCTAAGTAGTCTTTGTGCTCGGGCTAAGCCTTTGGTTTTTACTAAGAGATTACCGTCTCTTGATTTTTTCACAGATTCCACTTCACCACCGCATTGGAAATCTATTACTTTTTTAATAATGAAGAGGGAGACTTTTTCGAAGGTTTTGTTATCTTGTCGGAAAATTATAAAATATTTTTGTTCGAAAATTATTTTTTTATCCCATGGTAATGGGTCGCTTAAGTCTGGCGGTCGCATTGTTCGTTCACTTGGAATGCTGCCCGGTGCACTTTTTTCTTACGGTTCTATTCGGGTAGTTGTTTTGGGTAATTTTGAAGTGTTCTTTGTGGTCGTATTTGTTTTTTTTGGATGTTGGGTTTGTGTTGTTGTTGTAAACAGTGGATTTTGGCGAGATGATCTCTGTAGTACGTCTGTCTTCTATGAAGTCTGAACTGATAATGAAATTTTAAATAAATTCCTAAATATCTTATTAAATTAAATTATAAAAAAAAACTTAAAAAAAAATTTTTTTCAACGTCTGTCGTCTGTCCGTATTAATTTCAAAATCAGGGGAACTACAAGAGCTAGCGTTCTAGGATTTAGAAGAATATTTACATTCTTACGTTATTAAGATTTTACATTCTACGTTTTTTTTACGCAGCGCGAGTTAATGTTGGGACGTCGATGCACTCGACTGTTGCGTTTATTCTTGTTTTAATGTGAAATCAACATGAAAATTGTCCAACACATAAATTCCGAAAAACATAATCTTTAATACAAAAATGTAGGGGCACGATTTGGGTCTAAAGAGCCTTTTCCATTTAGGGGTAGCAACAAAAGGGATTTTATTCCATTAAATTGAGGCACGATTAGCCTATTTCTCAGCTTCGTATAAATGTTAAAACGATTATACGCGCGAGACCGAGAGTAAAGCGTAAGATGGAAACATAAAGGATATAATAATTGTGGGACTACTTGCTAAATAAACAAGAAAGGAAAGCTAACTTCGGGCGGAGCCCAGGTTGATATACCCTTGCAGAATACTATATAAATTATATTCTCCAAAATTATTCATTTGATGCATTCTTAATACTCATAACTTCCTAGCTTTAAAAACACCAAAGTTATGGCATTTTCAATCGTTCAGTTATATGGCGGCTATAGGATATAGTCGTCCGATCCTTATGAAATTTGGTAGGTCGGATTGATTAGCCAAAAATAAGACCCATAGAACTCTCCTAGTCGATAGAGAGGGTCCCGGACCTTGCCGGAAAGGGTTACGCTGCTGAGCCGTCTGGATTCCTCTGGGCAAGGCCGAAATCAAACTAGATTGGGCCTCCCTTGCTGTCGCGTTCTCTTAGCGGTTTCGGGTCCGTCTAGTGCGATTCGGTCGCCCAGGGTTTCCTGAGGGGGTCTCCGTTGTGTTCTCGTTGCTCCTGGATATTTCAGGAGGAGCAGCCGCGCACTCTTCGTTCGGTGCGTTGTCCCTCGCTGGAATTTCCCTGGTTTCCTCGTTGCCTCGCAAGATTCCAGAAGGGGCAACCACGCACTCCTCGTTTGGTGCGTTGTCCCTCGCTGGAATATCCATGGTTTCCTCGTTGCCTCGCAAGATTCCAGAAGGAGCAGCCACGCACTCCTCGTTTGGTGCGTTGTCCCTCGCTGGAATATCCATGGTTTCCTCGTTGCCTCGCAAGATTCCAGAAGGGGCAGCCACGCACTCCTCGTTTGGTGCGTTGTCCCTCTCTGGAATTTCCATGGTTTCCTCGTTGCCTCGCAAGATTCCAGAAGGCGCAGCCACGCACTCCTCGTTTGGTGCGTTGTCCCTCGCTGGAATTTCCATGGTTTCCTCGTTGCCTCGCAAGACTCCAGAAGGGGCAGCCACGCACTCTTCGTTTGGTGCGTCGTCCCTCGCTGGAATTTCCATGGTTTCCCCGTTGCTTCGCCGGTCGCTGGTTAGTTCAGCCCTCGAGTCCAGTTGCAATAATTCTCCCCCGCAGCTAATGGTGGCCTTGATGCCGCAAAGGAAATCGATCCCTAGCAGGAGATCATCTAGTACCGTGGGCATCACTAGCAAGAATAACTTTACTTGTTGGAGACCCAGGTGGATGGTTACTACCAGGCCCCTCGTAAGGTCACGGTGGGATCCATCGGCCAATCGAATCCGGGTGCTCGTTGTTCGCTAATGAAGCTCCGTGTGGCTCCCGTATCCAGGGTGGCCTTAAACGGTTTCCCTTTGATGCGGACCTGGGCCTGGATCCGGCCCTGCTCTAACTTTAATGCTTGACTTACTGGTTTGGGGAATCTCTCGGGTTCATCGGGCGATCCCCGCCTGTTCGAGGCCCGTAGCCGTTTCCCGATCTCTAGCAACATTCCACGGTGGGAAGGCCACGTCTGCCAGAGTCCCAGCAGAATAATTTTTTGGGTTGTCGGCACTCCCGTTGGAAATGGCCGTTTTCCCCGCAGTTCCTGCAGGCGTTATGCACGTTGATCGGAGCCTCCGATTCCGGCATGATGGTCCCACGTTGTATTTCGGTACCTCTCCCTGTAGTCCCTTCCCAGTTCGGGTGCACACGCGCACCAATCGGGGCACCTTGAGTTTCTCGATGTGGGAGGTTAAATCCCTCGCGCTCCTGAAGACTTGTTTGATTCCCCTCCCCTCGGCTCCTTATGACCTCAAAGTTGACCACGAGCTGTGTCAGTTCAGTTAAAGTTCGAAAATCCTGACGCCGAGTGTACAGTTGGTACTCAGGCAACATATTTTCATAAAAATTATATTTAAAAAAAGGAAAAATGTGATTCTCACAATATATATATTTTTTATAGATTATTTATTTGTATATTTTATGTAAAATGTGGGATTTGATGATGATTTAATGATGTTGTTGAACAACATCGGGAGAATATATAGAATAGGATTGGGGTTGTGGAAGCATTGGGAGCGTTGTGAGGAGAGGGAGGGGCAAGAACATATTATATGTTCGACGTTTATGCGTGCATTGGTGCATAGTGGGCACAAGTGGTTTTTTGTGTTATCAAGGTAGTGGGCATTAGTTAAGTTTGTATGTCCTAATCTTGTTATTATTATTTGTTGTCTCCTGTTCAGTGGAGAGTTTTTATGGGGGGTGTTGGAGGATGATAGTTTTGCAATTTATTGGTAGCAATTAGGGGTTAAATTGAGTAGGTCCGTTTGTTGTACCCTTGCAGAGGGTATAATAATTTTGGTTAGAAGTTTGTAACGCAGTGAAGGAGACGTTTCCGACCCCATAAAGTAAATATATTCTTGATCAGGATCAATAGGGGAGTCGATATAGCCATGTCCGTCTGTCCGTCTGTTTCAATACCGCTTGCGAGCTCAGTTTAAAGCGATTTGAAACTTTCACAGTCGTCCTAAAACATGTGTACGCAGATCAAGTTTGAAATTTTGCATTTATTGTTAGTGATTGGAAGGTAGGGATTGGAGTTGAGTTTTAATGTATATATTACACGGTCTATTGTGCTACGGTATCTATGGATTCTTTTAGTCGATTTGGTATTGTTTTTAATGGTATATCTTTAGATTGCATTAGGTTTTTAACTATGGGGCTTATGTTGGCTTCTATTAGAAGGTTATCTATGAGCGTGGAACGGAATGCTCCGAGGCCGGCTCTTATTGCCGAATAAAGGGAAGTTTTAATCATATTAAGTTGGGATTTGGGTGCGTGGCCATAAATTGGGAGACAATATTCTATTCTATTCTATTGGGTGAGAGAAGCAGTGTTCGTGTTGTATTTAAGGGAGAAGAAAGGTGTTTAACTATTCCTAAAGGTGGTTGATTGTAGGTCCTAGTATTTTGAGGGTGTCTGTGATTGGTATGGTGGTGTCTCCTTTTTGTATCTTAGCATTGCAGTTGTATTTCCGGCAGATGTGTGGTGTCTGACATTTGTCTTTTGATAGGACTGACCCTGAGTGGGTGCACCACTCGTCAATTCGGTTAAAGATGTTTGTAAGGTTCAATGTGGGGTTTTAGAATAGGTAGTACCAGGCTGAGTTTAAATGATTGCTGGATATGGGAAGAGAGTATTATATTGTAGAGGTCAATAATTCTGTGTTTGAAAGTGTTAGGCAAGTTTTTAAACATAGAATAGGAAATCAGGTCGAGACCTGGTGTGTTTCCTTTCAGAGTGTTAAGGGCAGAGCAGAATTCAATAAAGGTTATGTCTTTTTCAATTTCAATTGCTGTTTTGAAGGGGATGTAGTTAGGGATTGGGTCAAGGAGTTGTTTGTTGAGTCGAAATGTTGCGGAGAAGTTGTGATCGCCGGCTTCATCTGACCAGGTTTGACCAAAAGAATTGGCAATTTCTGTTGGGTCGATTGTGGTAGTAGGGTTGTTTAAGCAGTGCATGATTTTCGGAGGGTATAGGCCACATATTCTTTTAATGTTTGCCCATGTTTTATTTGGGTTTGTGTATGGGTTGATGTCGGGCGATCTTTTGAGTTTTGCATTTGATTTCTTGTATTCTATAAGGTTATGTGTGTTTGGCTCTCTGTTGAGTTTTTCTCCATTTTTTGATTTTGTTTTTTTTGAGGACTGACAGGTTGCCGTTCCACCAGGGAATGTGCGGGGTTGGGAGAAGGTGGTGTTTTGGGGAATGGATAGGTGTGCGCTTTGAATTAGTATTTTTTTTATAATGGCAGCTTCTTGGTTGACATTTGTGCTAGAGTTGGCTTCGAAGTTAAAAACGAAATGTTTTCCTTGAAGAGGTCCAATCTGCATCCTTAAGTTTAAATGTTAAATTTGCGATAAATGTTGGGAGACATTGGTTGCGGAACATCGAGAAAGGAAAGTGGTCGCTGCCATGAAGGTCGTCTAACACTTCCCAGGACACTTCTGGAGCAATACTGGCGGTGACAAATAGTAGGTCTATGTGTGTGTATGTGTTATGTAATGTGCTTGGGATTTGTCGTTTAGTAATATCACTAACCATACAACAGACTGGTCATTTCATACAACTAATATGGACACAAAAAATATTTTCGCGGCAGGCCCCAGGGCTCTTAGTGCCAGGCACCGGACACTTTGTGTGCCTTCGGGTTTTTTGCGCTCTCATTCTTATTCTCATTTTGATGCTCGCGCACTCATTACTCGAGTAATTCGTTCAGTCGCAGAGACGCGCATTTGGAAGAAGGTTGCGCCTGCGCTTGAATTGGTCATTATATATATGCGTGTTCATCCATTCTCATACAGGGGTGCATGTGTGCGTTTATTTCAATTCGATGCGGCAAGAATATTTTGCCTTTTGCTAATTTTCAGACTTGATACCCTAACAGCCAGTATTGTTATTTATTATTGGGTTAATGATAAAAATATAAATATTATATGTTAAAGTACACGAAGTGTCCGGGGCCTGCCGCTAAGAGCCTGAAAATATTTTTGTGTCTATTTTAGTTGTATTAAATGACCAGTCTATATGTTGTACGGTTAGTGGTTATATGTAGTTAGATCGGTCTATGTAGTTGGTGAGAATCTTTCCTCTTTTGTTGGAACTTGGAACCACTCGTCAATTCGGTTAAAGATGTTTGTAAGGTTCAATGTAGGGTTTTAGAATAGGTAGTACCAGGCTGAGTTTAAATGATTGCTGGATATGGGAAGAGAGTATTATATTGAAAGGTCAATAATTCTGTGTTTGAAAGTGTTAGGCGTTTTTAAACATAGAATGGAAATCTCAGACCTGGTGTGTTTCCTTTCAGAGTGTTAAGGGCAGAGCAGAATTCAATAAAGGTTATGTCTTTTTCAATTTCAATTGCTGTTTTGAAGGGGATGTAGTTAGGGATTGGGTCAAGGAGTTGTTTGTTGAGTCGAAATGTTGCGGAGAAGTTGTGATCGCCGGCTTCATCTGACCAGGTTTGACCAAAAGAATTGGCAATTTCTGTTGGGTCGATTGTGGTAGTAGGGTTGTTTAAGCAGTGCATGATTTTCGGAGGGTATAGGCCACATATTCTTTTAATGTTTGCCCATGTTTTATTTGGGTTTGTGTATGGGTTGATGTCGGGCGATCTTTTGAGTTTTGCATTTGATTTCTTGTATTCCTTAAGTTTAAATGTTAAATTTGCGATAAATGTTGTGAGACATTGGTTGCGGAACATCGAGAAAGGAAAGTGGTCGCTGCCATGAAGGTCGTCTAACACTTCCCAGGACACTTCTGGAGCAATACTGACGGTGACAAATAGTAGGTCTATGTGTGTGTATGTGTTATGTAATGTGCTTGGGATTTGTCGTTTAGTAATATCACTAACCATACAACAGACTGGTCATTTCATACAACTAATATGGACACAAAAATATTTTCGCGGCAGGCCCCAGGGCTCTTAGTGCCAGGCACCGGACACTTTGTGTGCCTTCGGGTTTTTTGCGCTCTCATTCTTATTCTCATTTTGATGCTCGCGCACTCATTACTCGAGTAATTCGTTCAGTCGCAGAGACGCGCATTTGGAAGAAGGTTGCGCCTGCGCTTGAATTGGTCATTATATATATGCGTGTTCATCCATTCTCATACAGGGGTGCATGTGTGCGTTTATTTCAATTCGATGCGGCAAGAATATTTTGCCTTTTGCTAATTTTCAGACTTGATACCCTAACAGCCAGTATTGTTATTTATTATTGGGTTAATGATAAAAATATAAATATTATATGTTAAAGTACACGAAGTGTCCGGGGCCTGCCGCTAAGAGCCTGAAAATATTTTTGTGTCTATTTTAGTTGTATTAAATGACCAGTCTATATGTTGTACGGTTAGTGGTTATATGTAGTTAGATCGGTCTATGTAGTTGGTGAGAATCTTTCCTCTTTTGTTGGAACTTGGAGAACCCCAATAGGGGTGCCAGCTGTTAAAGTCGCCCATCGCTAGGGTGTGGGCGTTCTGCGAATCAAGGACATTGGCCAAGTTATTTGTGTTGAAGGGTTTGGAGGGGGAAATATAGGCTGAGATCATGTTAAATTTAGTTTTGGATTGTATGAAAACTCCAACCACTTCAAAATCTGAGCTTATCGAGATTTCATTCAGAGGTATAGAATTGTGTATCAGGAGGGCAGTGCCTCCAAAACTGTAGTGGTTGTTTTTACTGGTGTAGAGGGTGTAGTTTGTAGGCGTGGGGAGGGAGTGAAGGTTTGTAATATGTGTTTCTTGTCTTTGCTTTAGTGGTTTCTAGATTGTTGGACTTGTTTTGTTTGTGTTGGCTCGGACAGACTCGGAATGTGCCTTTGCTTTGATTGGGGTTGGTAATTAGTTTCATGTCTTGTATAGGCGTTTGTTGTGGATTGTCTTGTTTATTTGCGTCTTTAAGGAGGTCATCATAGTTGGTTTTGGTTTAATTTTTCTATTTGCATTTTTGAATGTTAGTTGAGGTTGATGGAGTGATGTTTGTTGGCTGTGCTGGTGTTGTAGGTTTTTATTATTGTTGAAGTGTTTTGGAGTATGGTTGGTTGATGTGTGTGGCGTTCATCGTATAATTTGAATGTAGTTTTGAAATATACTCTTTAAATAGTTTTGTTGCAACAATTTCTTTTTGCTTGATAAATGTTGGGCATTGTTTGTCGATTGGGGAGGGATTGTATTGGCTATTGGCGTCTTGTCTCTTACAGTTTGAGCAGGACTTGGGATTGGTACAATTTTCGTCATCATATTTTCGGGATTTTGCATATTTAAGTGGGGTGTCCAATCGTTGCCATTTTAAGGTTCTAGGAATATGGGGCCGTATATTAACACGGTTATATCCTATCATAATTGTTGTTGGTAGGGTTGTTGAGGCAAATGTTAGGACTACCAGACCAGTTTCTTGTAAGAGGTTGTTTTTGAAATGGTAGATTTTTTTCGACTTCTGTTACTTTTTGTAGTAAAAGTTCTTTTAATATTACTTTTTATCGATGTTGCGTAGGTCGTTAGAGTATATTACTCCTTTAGATGTGTTGAGGGTTCTGTGTTCGGATGTGTTGACCAGTAAAACGTGGAATTGGGTTAGTCTAAGTAGTCTTTGTGCTCGGGCTAAGCCTTTGGTTTTTACTAAGAGATTACCGTCTCTTGATTTTTTCACAGATTCCACTTCACCACCGCATTGGAAATCTATTACTTTTTTAATAATGAAGAGGGAGACTTTTTCGAAGGTTTTGTTATCTTGTCGGAAAATTATAAAATATTTTTGTTCGAAAATTGTTTTTTTATCCCATGGTAATGGGTCGCTTAAGTCTGGCGGTCGCATTGTTCGTTCACTTGGAATGGTGCCCGGTGCACTTTTTTCTTACGGTTCTATTCGGGTAGTTGTTTTAGGTAATTTTGAAGTGTTCTTTGTGGTCGTATTTGTTTTTTTTGGATGTTGGGTTTGTGTTGTTGTTGTAAACAGTGGATTTTGGCGAGATGATCTCTGTTTGTTATGATATTAAAACGTCTGTCTTCTATGAAGTCTGAACTGATAATGAAATTTTAAATAAATTCCTAAATATCTTATTAAATTAAATTATAAAAAAAAACTTAAAAAAAAATTTTTTTCAACGTCTGTCGTCTGTCCGTATTAATTTCAAAATCAGGGGAACTACAAGAGCTAGCGTTTTAGGATTTAGAAGAATATTTACATTCTACGTTTTTTTTACGCAGCGCGAGTTAATGTTGGGACGTCGATGCACTCGACTGTTGCGTTTATTCTTGTTTTAATGTGAAATCAACATGAAAATTGTCCAACACATAAATTCCGAAAAACATAATCTTTAATACAAAAATGTAGACGATTTGGGTCTAAAGAGCCTTTTCCATTTAGGGGTAGCAACAAAAGGGATTTTATTCCATTAAATTGAGGCACGATTAGCCTATTTCTCAGCTTCGTATAAATGTTAAGACGATTATACGCGCGAGACCGAGAGTAAAGCGTAAGATGGAAACATAAAGGATATAATAATTGTGGGACTACTTGCTAAATAAACAAGAAAGGAAAGCTAACTTCGGGCGGAGCCCAGGTTGATATACCCTTGCAGAATACTATATAAATTATATTCTCCAAAATTATTCATTTGATGCATTCTTAATACTCATAACTTCCTAGCTTTAAAAACACCAAAGTTATGGCATTTTCAATCGTTCAGTTATATGGCGGCTATAGGATATAGTCGTCCGATCCTTATGAAATTTGGTAGGTCGGATTGATTAGCCAAAAATAAGACCCATAGAAAATCCCAACTTCCTAACTTTAAAAACACCAAAGTTATGGCATTTCCGATCGTTTAGTTATATGGCAGCTATATGATATAGTGGCCCGATCCGACTCGTTCCGACTTATATACTACCTGCAATAGAAAGACAACTTTTGGGAAAGTTTCAAGCAGATAGCTTTAAAACTGAGGGACTAGTTTGCGTAGAAACGGACGGACAGACGGACAGACGGACGGACAGACGGACGGACCGACGGACAGACGGACATGGCTAGATCGACTCTCCTGGTGATGCTTATCAAGAATATATATACTTTATAGGGTCGGAAATGTCTCCTTCACTGCGTTGCAAACTTTTGACTGAAATTATAATACCCTCTGCAAGGGTATAAAAATCGGTCTGACATTAGGAACAAATTAAAAAATTGTGTTGCCCACGTTAATAAGCTGCTGATTAAAAGGATATTAGTTTTCACAAAAAATATTGCTGCCATCCAAAATCGTTACCTATTTTAATCTCAGCTGATAAGGCTTTATATTTTCTTATTGAGAACTATTTTTCTAGGCAACAATATATTGATAAAATATTGATGAATATTAAAAAGAATTGCAAGTCTTTAAACAATTTTTCATTAAAAGTAAAATAGGATGAATTATCTGGAGAAACCATAGCACACAATCCGTATTGATGAAAGTTGTAAACATACTTTATCCTCATCAATCTCATAGATTTGCAAATAAAAGTACAAATTGCTTATGTCTTGCACATGACTTTTATAGTTGGCCAAAACTTTAAATACTTTAGCCAATTATGTCCAATTTGGAAGTTAGTTTTTTACACGCATGGACTCGGTTATTGGAATTTGCTTTAAACATATCAGTGGGTCTTTAAAAATGGCGAGTAGGTAATGGTACTGACAAAAACGCAATGCTCGCACGGAAAAACAAAACAAACCTTTCGGATCTATCTTCGCAAAGAAGTTACCAGGCATACTATTTCTATTGCAATTTTGGAAACACCTTTATTTATTTAGGGAATAAAATGTTTGTGTTGTAATATAGTACTTAAATGTAACATAGCAATATAAGCCATTAGTCGCATCATGAGGAATAGAAAAGCACCAGGAACCAAACCCGACCGAAGCTCTTAAACTTATCGCATAAAGCAGACTTGATGTTCGAGTACTATTATTAAGAATGTACAAGTGAATAGAGAAAGGAATATTTCCCGATCAGTGGAAGAAACTGATGTTGAACGTGTTTTGAGTAAGTTGGTTCTAGATATTGGATTATTACTGCAAGTTAAGCTTTAAAAGCTTAAATTAGTAACTTAGTAAATAAATCATTTATATAAGACAAGCCCGTGGTAAGAATGAACCGGATTTCACGCCCAGAACTCATGCACTGACAGTTTTTAAGTTTCCGATGAATGTGGGCAACATTATCCACATGAGCCTTTTATAATTCGAAACTGCTGCTTGGAGATAAATAAGGCCACCATGCAAATCGTCTTCGCAGGTCCAGAGAGACACGATAATTTAATCAAACAGAGGGTCATCATTCAAAAGAAGAATGGAAGCGCTACGAAAATTTCGACGCACAATTTTAAGGACGCTTCTGGAGTATTGAGTTTTAATAGCGAGTCAAAGAAAACTATATTGTAGAAATCCAGATTTATCCATGTTTCAACCAATATAATGTCATCATATTCACAGTACGCTTTCGTACATGTACTAGAAACGGATAAAAGTACAGTTATTTATGCGACGTCTTAGTAGTCCCCCAATTACCAAATATTATTGGGAACAACTTTAACGGATGTTGTAGTGGGGATACGTTAAGCTGGAGTTCATTGATCGAATTATTAGGGAAACAATCCAATTGATCGCTATTAAAAGCGGACCAAGAGGGAGGGCTCTTACATGCTGTTGGCTGAAGTCAGTTAAGCTGACCCTTGCAGAGGCTATTACTATTTCAGTCAAAAGTTAGCAACGCAGTGAAGGAGACATATCCGACCCTATAAAGTATATATCTTCTTGATCAGCATCACCAGGAGAGTCGATCTAGCCATGTCCGTCTGTCCGGCCGTCCGTCCGTTTTTACGCAAACTAGTCCCTCAGTTTTAAAGCTATCTGTTTTAAACTTTCCCAAAATTTTTTTTCAATTGCAGGTACTATATAAGTCGGAACGAGCCGGATCGCCGACTCATATAGCTCCCATAGGAACAATCGGAACAAATTTTCACGGCACATACATATGTACATGTAAACAGAATGTTTCCTTTGAATGGTCCTCTAAAATTCAAAAGTCATTCTTACATTTAAGAGACAAACTTATTAAATAATAGATGAAAGTAAACGAGCATAAGAAGCGGTTTTAACTAAAAACCATATCGAACTAACTAACTAACTGTCATTTGTGTTCGGAGCAGCCCGCCAGCAACTAGTCTAGTGCACATAGGTGTATGGCTGAACCTGCTGGGTTCCCTCTTGCTCTTGCGCTCTCCTCTTTATTATTTACCTTATCTCGCTATGCTCGCTATTCAGCGACTACATTGTAAAACCCGAATTAAAATATAGCCTGGCTTTCGGCTGCTGCAGTGCAGATTCGACTGGCAGAATAAACACGACACGTACATAAACTGATTAAATTAAAAAGCGTTAATATAACATAACATAAGGGTGGCATTTTTGTTGTCTTCCCCCAAACAATATGCATCACGTTTATTTACAAAGGGTGAAAGTATAAAAGTGTTACAGAAAAGGAATAGTAGCAATTCATTGGGCAACTACATATGGTTAATATGCCAGAAAAAGGCCAAAGTACAACATATAAACTATGTTTTTACAAAGAAAAAAAATGAGCCGTTCGCAGGCAAGCTCCGTAGGTGCCTCCAAGTAAAAAGGTTTTGCGGTGAACAGCATAGCTCGTTACAGGAACATCAGAGAAAAATTAAAAAAAAAATTTATTAGTTAAAATGTTTCTAAAGGTAACAACGTTGAGTTTTTTTATTCAAATTTTGTATTTTTGGTAACACTTTGTAGTCAAAAATGTGATTTTGGCCAAAAAATTCGATATATTAGTTATTATAAAATAAAAAATAATCAGTAAAAAAATAAAACTCGACGTCAGTACCTGAGGATTTAGGTACAGAAATAGTGTGCAAAATTTAAAAACGATTCGTTTAGAGATTTTGGAGGATCGTGTTCTCCGACTTTGAAATGGCAACTTTTCAGGAGAGCGTTTTAAAGTTTTTAGACACCCAAAAATGGAATACAAAACGAGCTAACTCACCTGCGTTCAAGTACCTGTTACCGTACCGGATCAATCTAAAATTTTAACGCAATATTCTTCAAATGTTGTGCATCCAGAAAATTTAAAAAAAAAATAGGCAAACAAAAATGTAAATACCATACCTTACAGCTAATTTTAATTCACAAGGAATCCATATGTTAACCAGAAAAGATTCCATAGTTTTACTTCTCTATAAAACTACCTTAATATTAAGTAAAATGATTTAACCTAGTACTCTGATCGAAAAACGAGTAACATATCTTAGGTGACAGATTTTTAGAGTTCATCAGAATTGAATGTGCTGCTTTTGAATGATATTTTCAAGTAGCTTGGAAAGTCTGTCTGTGTACAACAGATTTCGTCTATCTGAGTAATAGGCCAGCTAGGGAAATTTTAATGAATGTGTTTCCAGTAATTTGCAATCACGGCGCGATTTTGGTGAGGCGTACTATTCCTGGTAGTTGCTTTCCTAAATAATTTTATAGATATGATGATTCAAAATATTATATAGCCTTGTTAGAAAAAATTTTCTATAGGCTGAAGATTGACTTACAAATTCTACAAATTCTCTTTCATTAAATATCAATTAGACTATTCTAGCAATTATATCTTTAACAATTCTATTAAATGATACAAATTTGTTTTTTTACAGCCATACATGGATGAAATATTTACACAGCTTAAGGGAAAACCATTTAAAAAATTTTTGGAGAGGTAAATATATTATTTGTTTTAATAATAACATGAATAAAATAATAACCATAGAACAAAAATGGCTATCATCACACATAGAGATAATCCATGTACAATTTCTAAAAATAGTACCCACTAACTGAATTTTTTTTGGAAGTAAAACCACAACTTTCAAAATTATATTCTTAAAATACTTAATTTTTTCGCTGAAAGTAAGGGGGAAACCAGTTTAAACTGAGAAAAAATAATTATAATTTGTTTAATTTTGAAGGCTAGTTTATTCCTATTTAAGTGAGACTTTGTCTATCGCCAATAGAGTTCACTGCTGGCGGGATATTTGGATCCAAACTGTTTGATCTGAAATTATTAATTTGTATATCCTTGCACAGGGTATTATAGTTTCAGTCAAAAATTTACAACGTAGTGAAGGAGATATTTCCGACCCTATTAAAGTATTTATATTCCTGATCAGCATCACGTCGATCTAGCCATGTCCGTCTGTTCGTCCGTCCGTTTCTACGGAAACTAGTCCCTCAGTTTTAAAGCTATCTGCTTGAAACTTTCCCAAAAGTTGTCGTTCTATTGCAGGTAGTATATAAGTCGGAACGGTTCGGATCGGGTGACTAATCATATAGCTCCCATAGCAACAATCGAAAAACATTTTTTTTAAAGGTAAAGGGTGGCCCACGAAAGATTTGCGTTTTAAAATTGCTATAAAAAACAACGAGTATATATTTTTCAAAATTTTTTTTGGGTAGCCATTGCGGTTTATGTGTGAAACACCACTTCTTTTTATTTTTATTTATTTTTTTTTTTCGCGCGGTGTCCCACGGCCCACTTACCCGCCCAACCGACCGAGGGGCGCAGCCGTGTATCGTACAGCACGATTCGCGAGAAGATAGACACGAGATAAGAAAATATAGGTAAAAGTCCGGGGAAAAAAGAAACAGTAAGATCAATTTTGTGCCAATGAAGCTAGTATTAATCGTTTTAGGAGCGGCAGAGAGTCAAGCTTTGAGATTATAGGAAAAAGTCTATTGTAGTCAGAACATAATACTCTGAAAGGCTCATGCAAGGCATAGTTAGATCTACAATGATTTAAAGTTAGGGGAATATAATTTTAAGTTAATCTACTTGGCACAGAAAAGGTTTGCCGTCTTACCAAGTCGGGGCTGTCAATCTCACCACTCCAGACGGGAGACCCATATTCCAGAATCGGACGGACTAGCGAAATAAATAAAGCTTTGGTTAAATAAGGATCATCGAATTCTTTTGACCACCTTTTAATAAATCCAAGCACTCCTTTGGCTTTATTAACCATGGACGAAATGTGGTTTGAAAATTTTAGTTTAGGTCCAAAAGAAAGCCAAGATCGTTTACAAGAGTTATTCTATCCAATGTGTAAGTCGCGTATATCGGATTGACCCGATAAAAAGTCATCAGCTTGCACTTGGATGCGTTTAAATTTAGTAAATTATCTCGGCACCAGTTTTGAAAATTATCTAGATCGGATTTCAAGTCTAAATGGCAGGAAATGTCCTTATACTGCAGGCACAACTTAACATCACCTGCGTACATAAGTACGCGAGAATGGCATATAATTGAGCCAGATGGCTCCCTTGTGGGACACCGGAGGTAACACGGAGAATTTTAAAAATTGAATTTTTAAAAAGGACCCTTTGTGACCTGCCATTCAGATAACTTGAGATCCATCTAAGAAGATCAACTGGAAAACCTATCTAGTCAAGTTTTTGAACAAAAAGTAAGTGATTTACAGAGTCAAATGCTTTACTAAAGTCAGTGTAAATAACGTCTGTTTGAAAACTACTATTGAAGCCCTTTATCACAAATGTAGTGAGTTCTAGAAGGTTTGTGGTTGTTGATCTACGTTTAATAAATCCGTGTTGACACGGAGAAATGATTTTTCTACAAAGGTGCTGCAGATGAGGAGTAATGATTTTTTCAAAAAGCTTAGGAAAAGCTGACAACTTAGAAATACCTCTATAGTTACTGGCTTCTAACTGGTTACCTTTTTTGAAAAGACCAATAACAAATGATTCCTTATAAATATTTGGGAATTGGGAAGTTTCTAGAGATAAGGTAAACAACTTGTGAAGAAGTTTGCACAGGGCCTTAGCGGAATACCTAAGCATGCACCCAGGAATATGCCCGATGGTATTCGCCTGGCAAATAAACAGACTTAATACGAAGAAGATCCAAAAGAAGAGAGCTTTCTGTTAAAGTGGGGCAGAATATGAGGTTTGGCTTGGATATGGTGTAAGAATAAGGCTGTGATGAATAATCTAAAGTAGAGTTAGTCGTTTAAAAAAATTTGGCAAATAAATCGGCTTTTGCCTGATCTGTGGTCCCCGTCATGTTTTTGAACGACAGCGAGGAAGGAAAAGAATTAGATTTACGCTCGGTGTTAACAAAATTATAAAACTGTTTCGGGTCCTGAGAGAACAGGACCTTACAACGGCTTAAGTAATTATTATAACACTGAGCATTAGGCACGGTAAATCTTGACCGAGCACATAAATATCTAGTAAAAACAGATTGAGAAACGGTATTTTTATATATACTAAAAAGTCTGGACTTGACATTTCTTAAGTGTGTCAACTAGCAAAGAGTTGACCAAAGTGATTTATTGGAAATTGACGGATAGTACCACGGAACACAGAAATTAAAAAATGAGTTATTGCAGTATAAAAAAAAATTAACTGCATCGGACATAAGTAAAGATCAGACCAATTAAAGCCAGAAATAAAATTCAAACATATTCCAACGCGCCCTGAAGTCAACCTTATTACAAATTTTGGGCCCATCTCAAGCTTAAAGTGCTGGAACATAAGATTTAATCCAAGAAAATACTAAAAAATAAATTTCTTGGCGAATGTTCGAATATCCCCGAACTTTGCAACGAACACTTTTGTGAGTCACTGCATTTATTCTATAATCATTGAAACGATCTTAAAAGTAAAATTGTTTACATTTTAGAATTATGGATTTATTTTTAATTTAAGTACTTGAACATTAAAACAGAGGTATTTAACAACTTTTTAGGTTGTGGTACCAAAACTGAATTAAACAAGTCAAGCCATACCGTACAGTTATTCGATTCGGTTTTAAAATCTTCTTAATAATATTCTTTACATAATCCAAGCTTAATTCCTATTCTAAATTTCCTAATATATATATATTTTTTATTTTTTAGCGATAAATTTACTAGGTTTTGCCAGTGGAAAAATTTGGAACTAAATTCACAAGTACGTATAACAGGTTTTAGTTCAATATTTTTACACAACAAACATATCTAAAAATTTGAAAGCCTTTTTTGACTGTGTGTAAACAACATGCTTAAAAATATATATCGTAATATTGGTAAATCGTATGTCGTTTTTTTTAACTTTTTAATTTATACGCATAAATATCAATATATAATCGTTTCATAAAAAAATCATTCATTGTTTTTATAACTTCGGCTCGGCGCAGTTTTCTTTTTTTTTTAGGACTGAAAAAGAATTTTTAAAAATCGGATATACTTATCTCGAATTAAGGGGGTATATACCTTTTTCATTTTCGAAATTTTTTTTTTGCTTTATCTTAATGAACAACTTCTTGAGAACATTTCCCAAATTTTCATAGAGATTTGAGCAGTAGAAAAATTACAGCGCTCCTAGCCGCGCCTCGTCCCCGCCAAACCCAAACTTGAAACTTTAAACGCGAATATCTCGAAATGGTGTTTTTTGAAAAATGACTTTGCGGTGATATGGATTGGCGAAAAACTACTGAACCGATTCTCTTCAAATTTTTTTTGAATGTTCGTAATAAATTTTATTAGTACTTGAACGATCGTTTTTTTATGTAAAAACTTTTATTTCGCCGAAATAGATAGTTTTGTAAGAATTTAAGCGTCCAAAAATGTCATTTTTTGCATAAAACGTTCCCGTATGCACAAAAAAATATTTTTTTTTTAAAACGTTCGTTCAAGTACAGGATTGACCCGTTCGTCCTGGGGAATTATCACCGCAAAAAAGGCGTTTAAGGGAAACAGCCACACCTTAAAAACTATTAAATATTTTTTCAAAATTTTTTGCATAAACATTGTTAACAATCTAAACTTTCAGAAAATATAATCATTCATTTAATTAAAACAATAGTTACATACATAAAAAAAATCCAAACTTGCCTATTTTTTTCGACACAAAAAAGGTATATACCCCCTTAAATGTGCGTATAAGTTAATCATAGAAATATTTCTACATTTTTTCTGAGAAATATTCCCACATTGTCGACGGCAACATTGCAACAGTCAACGGTCAAGAACCCGCTAGTTCAATAACATAAACACACCAAGAACCCCCAAGTTCAGTCTCAAATTGTACTCCGAATAAATCAAACGTTCAAAATTTATTTTTGGGTTTTTATTATCCTAAAAATTAACTGGCACCCGGACAGGGATCAACGCAAGTAAAATCGATTAAGTTTCTTTAGTGCAAATAAATAAAATATTTTTTGTCCGACTCTGAAAATCCTTTGCAATTAATTTTGGAAGCTGAAGACGGTAATCGGTCGGTGAAAAACAAATTTACTGATCAATCGGTGGACTACAAGTACTGTCAGGTACGTCCGCAGGACAGCCTCTATTTCAGTTCGAATCGCAGGATCCCCAGAAGGAAACAAAAAGGAAGACATCCGGATCACCAGGAGGTGTAGCCACATCATGTTAAGTTAAGTGAAATAGTGAATAAGTGAACGCAAATAAACCAAAAGTTAAACCAAAAATAAGAAAGAAAGCAAACATCGCCAATCCAAAGTCAATATACCTTTGCAGTTATTACAAAACGACCATCATTTCTATGTCAGCTATATGATATTGTTGTCCGATTTTAACAAAACTAAAAGCTTAATTCTGATATAGTATATAATTACTATATCTCAAAGTAATATTTTGATAAATAGAAAAACCAAAAAAAAAAATTTTGATATTGACATGGGAGCTGTATGATATACATGTCTGATTTTAACTTAATTAAAACAGTAATTTCGTAGTATTTAAATATTACCAAATCTGAAAGATGAACAAACAAATTAAAAACAACAAAGTTAAATTTTGTTTACTTTTTTTTTTCCTATTGATCCTATGGGAGCCATATGATATCGCCCTATCTGGCTCGTTCCGACATATTGTAAGGAACTGATTTGTTGTTGTCTGCTCGCTACGCATGTCGTGCGGCTAGCTCAGAAGATGTGTGTTGTTCGTCCCACCAAATTTATATAAACGTGACCGCACGACTGTCTTATAAGAACGCACAGAATGTCAGGATGTATGTTCGATGATCTTTATTTTCCAAATTAGTCCTCGGCCCGGAACTAATTGGTGAAAAAATTAGTGCCTAAATGCCTTCTCCGTTGAGTTGTAGTTGTTCCACCGTCGCTCTGCGTCGCCTCGTTGCTCGTTGCTTCGGAACGCCTCCGTTGTCTTTGGCTTCGGGGACGTTAGGGTTTAGGGATGCGTTACCGTCCCCAGACTATGGTGAACAGGCACTGGGCGTTTCAAAGCATACGCCTTTCGCAGCCACAGCCTCCTGTCCCTGGATCTGTCCCGGCCGGTCACACCAGACGCCTACACAGTTTCTACCTGACGGTTCAGGCATACGCCGGAAGGCCGCCAATGCAGTCCCTGTGGCAGGACGCTAGGTTCACTACGAACGCTTCCGCCCTGGCCTCATAGCCGTAGACTGGATACGTTCGAGTATGTCTTGGTTGCCGCTGTGCCTGCGATGACTGCTCGTCGTTTCTTGTGTCCTCGATGTCCTTGTTCTGCTCACGGCGCGAATCCTGGCTCCGTTGTCTGCGTGCTCTTGTGAGACTAAATGCAGCGGGTCTTCGGCTCTCGGGATTTGGTCAGCTGCCTTTCTAGGACTCTGGCGGTGAACTACTGTGCTCTCGACGCATGCGCGTTCTTCTCGGCTAGTCGCACCTGGGCCTGCACAATTTCCGCCTGACGGTTCAGGCGTACGCCGGAATTCGGCAAAGCAATTGCTTTTGCAAGGCAGCTGGTTCTAGACAACTTTCCTTCCGAGCCCACGGTTCTTTGTCGAAGGACTATTTTTATTTAATTCTGCCGGACTCGCTGAGCAATACGCCAAGCTCAAATCGCGACGAGAATTGGAGCAAAGCGCCTTGACTTAGCCGGCTCTGCTTCCTCCTGATGCTGACTTGGCTTGTGTTGTTCGCTGATTTGCTGCTTGTCTACTGATCTCGTTCGCGACACGAATTAGAATGAAACGCCTGGATTTAACCGCTTGATGCCTTAAGGACCTCAGCTACCTGTTTCTCAGCTCGGAGACTTCAACTCTAAGTCCCGAACGTCTTGATGTAGCGATCTTGCTCCTGTTGACTCGACGCGGCTCTGCTTCCTCCTGATGTTAACTTGACTTGCGTTGTTCACTGATTTGCTGCTTGTCTACTGATCTTGCTGGATTGACTCCTTGTGATCGACTGATCCCGCTTCCTGCGCTTGGCCTGCTTATATAGGCCGGCGTATGCCGTTAATTCTCGGCTTCTCCTTTTTGTCTTTTCGCACGGCACTATTCTAGGGTCCAAAGTCCGCCGCCTTCTACCGTTAGTCCTTCTCTCCAAACTCTCTCTCTCCTCGTTCTCTCCAAACTCTCTCCAGCTGTATTCTCCAAACTCTCTTCTCGTTCTCTCCAAACTCTCTCTAGCTGTATTCTACAAACTCTCTTCTCCCACAGTGCCGTTACTAAGCGCATTCACAGCGTATCCAGCAACTGAAAGGCTTTGGTATTCTAGATCTTCGCTTTTATTTGTGCTCACAACTCCTCACAATTGGCTTATAGACTCTGGCTCCCCCCTCAGTCTGCACTACAAGGTCCTTCTCTACACCTCCGTTTTGAAACCAATCTTGACTTATGGCTCCCAGTTGTGGGGGAGCGCCAGCAACAGCAACGTAGACATCGTGCAGATCGAAGTGGTAATATTCAGAGAGACTTAAATATACTCCCCGCCGGAGATGTAATAACGCAACAAATGGAAAATTACTACACAAAGCTGTCAACCCACCCAAACCACCTCGCTAGAGCATTAACGTTGGTATGTAGCCGTTTCCGCCTTCGTCGTAACGACCGTCTCATCTAGGAACAATTATTAGGACCGTCCAACATAAATAGAGTTTAACAAACTGTTAGAATAATGGAGTACTTTAAGATTTTAACACATTTTGTTAGTCTCGTAAGAGAAGATTCAAAATAAAAAACCAGTCTACAAAAAAAAAAAAATTTTTTTAGTTCCCAATTTAATTATTACGATACGGTGAGGAATTCCTTCACTTCTAAATAAACTAAGATTCTCCTTTTTGCAGATTGCCCACATGTTGACTTCTTTGATTCCCTGCTTAAAGTGATTCCAAGTGATTCAGAGTCCGCCCTTTTGGTCTTATGTTTAAGTCATATAAGCCAAAAGAAAAGAACAGATCCCACATTGATACAGAAACATGTAATCTTCTTAATGAGGAGAGGGATTCTATTGACGTAATGTATAACTCCAATACCTGTAGTGGCTGTTGCAGAGTGCGTTTTTCTGCAGTAAACGGCGAATTACTCGGTTTGCAAAAAGTCTAAGCTTTTCAAATGAATCTACTAGTATTTCCCAAGTATACAAGCTTCTTCTTTGAGTTCTATATGATGTATGATTATTTCTGCATCCTCTTGTACTTGTGTGCCTGTTGCCCTTGCCTTTTTGCTGTCGCGTATTCGTTTTTCGAGCTTTTTATACAAAAGTTGTAAAGTGAAGCTAATATTTTTACTGTTTAGTAAACCGAAATAAAAAACCGTTTTTTAAGACTAATATATTTTGCATAGGATAGAAGAACATCGTTGTTAATGGGGACAAGTCCACTGCTACCAACTTCTAATCCCAAAGGGGCAACTGCCCTCCGATGTGCCTGAACGACGTCCCAATTCCAGAGGTGGATACGCCAAGCTACCTGTGCTTCACTCTCGATAGGAGGCTGAAATGGAAACCACACCTACTCAAGAAGCGACGCCAGGCCAAGTCCTGTGTCCATAGAAGATTCCCTGCAAATATTTACTAGGTTTTGTCTTTTTGAACGTATGAAATGTTTGTCTTATTGTCTACGAACATGCTGCTTGAAGTGTCGCAATTTTTGCCTTATAATATGAAGGCTTTTGGTTTCATTCCGATCCACCCTTGTTGATGGTTTTGAGACACCTATGAATTTCATTTACAATCTTTTTCTGTGCATTGAAAATTCTTTGAAGTTGAAACTTTTTAGCAGAAGTTTGCTCGGCCGTCCATCATGTTAAAAAACTTAACTGACTAACTTTAGAGCACTGCTTATTGTAGTTCGATTTACGACTAGGAGTCAGAATCTTACAGGCACTTTGGTGATCGCAAAGTTTGATGAATATGGAATGCTTGGAACCAGTCTGATACTGATTTCAGGTATCCTGCTGTAGCCACTGTGGCTTTTGGTATATCGACGTATGTTAATGTTCAAAATGTCGTGTGGTTGACGATCTCGAACGTGTGTTCGGGATGCGGGAATCCATCCTTTCTCTCCAGGATCACAAGCGTGGTTTTCCAAATGGTCGACGATAATGCTTGGAATCATGATCGTCATGGACGTTCTTTGTCTAAACTTTCTGACCCGGTGAAAGAGTTTTATTTTTACGCTGGGTAAGGTCCTATTCACCACCAAAATTGTTCACAGAAACTTAACGGTCTAACTTTGACGCAATGTTTAAAGGTTGATATTTGACTAGCTATCAGAATCGTCAGATCTTATCGAACAGTAGTGACTGTAATAGGCGTGGGTTAACAAACGACTAATTGCAATGTGTGATGAATTCTTGTATACCAGTATTTTATGATCAACAATTAATTCCAGAAATTACATTGTTTACACATGAACATTTATATATAAGAATAATATTTATATTAAACAACTTGACTTAGCTGTACTCTGCTTAGCGCATGTGCGCGTAACTCTAAATATAGCGGCCACTTGCCTAACACAAATAATGTAATGTATCTTTGGTCGTTGGTTTCCCCCTATCGCACTCAAAAATTGTCCCTTGCTAGGATTAAAGAGCCGTTGGTCTAGCGATAAGACTAGAATACGAATTTCATGTTAGCTACCTCAGCTAGGACTTTTTGAATTATCAACTCAAGAACTGTAGACGTTTGCTTTATTTACAGCCTTTTTAACATTTTTGGTCTTTCGAGACACTATCTAACTTTCCCCCTTGTGGTAAGAGGTTCAGAGTTTTTTAGCCAGCTCTTTAGAGTCTGTATGTTGTGCTAGATACCCGCTGCTAAGGTAGCAAAATAAATTTATATAAATAAATAAAAAATGCAATAATTTCAAAATGCCACGTTAGTATTAACTGTAAAGTGACAACAAAAATTTTAAGTGCAAAAGTTAAAAAAAAATAGTGATATAAAAATCAAAAAAATATTGCCAAAAAAAGAATTGTTCGTGCCAATATAAGTGCAATAAGCATTTATATCCAAAAAATTGGACTAAACAAAAACACACAAAAACAAAATTAAAATACCGAAACACAGAAAAATAAAAGTCATCCTGAAATATCAAAAATTATAAATCTTAAAGATCTTTTAACATAATCGCCGTCAACAGAAAAAGCCTACATCAACAGAAGCAGGTCGCACTCCAAAAATCCAGCAACAAGACATCAACATCTACAACTTCGAAAACTGCGATGCAAATAATAATAAAAATAATAATACAAAATGAGATCCAAGAAAAAAATAGAGTTACCTAAAAAGCAGTCTGATATTTTTTGGAAATTAAAAAGTTGGAGGTAAAAGAAAAATTAGAGGAGAAAGAAGAGCTACAAGTTCTTCATTAGCTATTCGCTAAAGATAGGTGTAGTCGATCACGAATATTTTAATTCTTAGAAATATGATTTAATAATAATGGTGTTGGCGCAGATCAAAATGAAATATGAAAGGGTTACGAAAAGGCAGGTAGAACATATTGTTCCTAAGGCAAACCCTGGAAGTATAAGTCTCCTAGAGAAAAAAAACATTTCGGAAAACCAAAACCCAAGTAGTAGCAATTTAATCGATTCAATTTAATCGATTTTTAAATAATGTTGGGCAATTATGAAATTATCTAGTAGAAACGTCATTAATATATGTATATATGAAATAAGGTATTTAACCTAAATGAATTGAAGGTAGTAAAGGCGGAGGGGGGGATCTGTTTAATGAGCTCTGTAAAGAGAAAATTGGTGAGCTGTGTCGCACGGATGTCATCTAGTGGGCTCGACCTGATTCCAAGACTCAAGTTACCTTTTCAATCAGGGATCAGCAGTGCCCAAGCGCGTCCTAACCATCGTATTGTCCATGCAGCACTCGGAGAAGATTTCGCTTGAGACCCTGCTCTCGGAAGTAATGGAGAAAGTTGTTGAAGTCGTCATTCCCGCCAAATACATTGATGTCAACACAATTGTGCACATCAATCCTTGCGGTCTCTTTATCATCTGTGGCCCCATGGGTGATGCCGGACTAACATGCAGCAAAATCATTGTGGACTCCTATGAAGGCTGGTCTTATCTGTGGCCTACGCAGAGGCCGCGTCTGCCTGAGCGGGAGAGTTAATATTTGACCCCCGCACAGGAACCCTTGGTGCAGTGTGAGAAACATCTCAAGTGATTATCTTCAGTTCGGTTCAAGTGGCCTGCACTTACAGATTACAAGTGCTCCCTTGTAGGGTCTAAATTTACAGATCATAGTTTATGGCTCTGAGTCGATTTACAATTGTCACATGACATGCACAGAGCTCATAAAGTATTATATTTTATTTTTATTAGTGTTCGTCTGAACAGCCGGTCTCCAAGTCTCGAACGCCATTGGTCTAGCCGAGCCTGTGTCCATAACTGTGTTCGACTACGGTACTTCCCACAAGTCGCAAAAGGAACTCCTTGATATAATTCGGCGCAACTTTGACCTCAGACCCGGCAAGATTGTCACTTCGGACGCGCCGGTTTCTTGTGGGAGGGTGCGAATCCTTTGGAGACAACTGACTACACGCTGACGCCCCCTACCACAGTCACCGTGTGCTAGGTTGAAGTCATCGTCATCGTCATCGTCATCAGCGTCAACATCAACAGAAACCACAACACCAACGTAATTTTTAGTTTCGTTTTTAAAGTTAAAAGTCGTCGAAGCTCGCTAGCTGCAATGGCCTGCGACCTCCCTTGGGCTTTAGTATCTAACTACATCTACGCTCTTCGTTATATAATGTAAACCAATCTAATGCGTGTAGTCTTCTCAAACAGCACTAGTTGTAGTCGTCATACCCGTCGTTTTGTTACCCGCATATGGCATAAAACTTTTATATCCGTTGCCTTAAAGTTATGCACAGTTCTCATGTCCTCACTGTACACATATTTTTATATCTTTTAATATTCATATTTCTTGTCGTAAGCGTTGTATATGGTTAAACAAATGTTTTTAAACAACTCGATTGTATGTAAATTACACACTGTCTTTGTATTTCTGTAACCAACCAACCGTAAGACTATGTATTTTCCTTTAAAAAAATATATTAAAAATACAAAAGTTTATAAATGCAAAAAAAAAGACAGGATTTTTGTTCATCTCATAAATTGAATTATCTCAAGTCAGCATTAACGGAAAAGCAGGAATGTGGTTAGACCATTTGTTACTTGGCTCGGGAGAAAATTATGAAGCCACTAGATATTCTCAGAACATATTAACAGGCTTATAGAAATGCCCAATTTAAATTTGGAATCCAATAAGCAGATACTAACATTTATTGACACAATTATTGAGTCAATTATTATTATCAAATTAATAGGAGACTAATCAGAAGATGTGGATTCAATTTTTGCCCACATAATTCTTAGAAAATTTAACACGGGGTCCCTTAATTTGTATGAAACTCATGTTAAAAACACAAAAGAAATTCAGGCACCTTCTGATGGGATGGACTTTTGTGAGCAAAGGCTCAATTCGATTTCATAATTTTTACAGGAAGATAAACCTGTAACGAGAATTATTAATAATAATATGAGTAACAAGGAAGGAATAAAACTGCGGTAAGCCGAAGTTTATATATCCTTGCAGTTATTACAAAAAGATTTCGATTTCTATGCCTATATTACTAAAAACAATGATATGATATTATTGTCCGATTTTGAGAAAACTAAAAGCATAATTCTGATATAGTAAGTAATTGCAATGTTTTAAAGGAATATGTTGATAGATAGAAAAACAGCAAAATACTTTATTGTAGTTATTATTATTTTTAATTTTTTGATTTTTCTATGGGAGCTATATGAATAGATGTCCGATTTTAAATTAATTAAAATCGTAATTCAATAGTTTTTAAATATTCCCAGATTCCAAAAAAATTAAAAACAATAAATTACTTACAAAAAAAAATGTTCCCGATTGTTCCTATTGAAGCTGAGGGATACTACCTTACGAGTTCCAACCACATGTCAGCGTCTCTCGGTGAATACCAAAACAGCAGATCTGCGCAGGCTTCACCGGGAATGGTTATCCTAAGATCTCATCCCTAGTTCCCTCTCTTCTAAACGAGCATCGACGAGTAACGCAACTTGCTAATATTACTACCCATTATAATCAAGCACCATCAGTGAATAAAAGATTACTGTGATACCGAACTCCCACATTGGTGACCCCGACGTGATTTCTGAGCGAAAATCGTGCGGAGATCGCAGTAATCCACGCAAATTTATTAACTCTGATTGGGAAGCGAACACGTTGTTCTTACATAACCTCGAAACATGGTTAACCACAGCGATGATGAGGCCACAACAGGCGCCCCTTCAAATACAGCAGAAGGCGGACCAACCGCAGGTGCCACTTCCGAGAGTCGAGCAGACATCAGTAGAGATCAGCCGAGTGTCGTTAAAGGCTCCCCCGCACTTGAAAGGGCACCCGGACGTATTCTTCACCCTGCTGGAGTCGCAATTTGATAGTCTCCGCATTACGGTGGACGACAAAAAATTTCACCTAACATTGAATATATTGCCTGCAGAATACCTGGAAGCGATCATGTGCATGTTGCGAAATCCGACGCCCACTGGAAAATAAAAAGCGATCAAGGCAAAAATTATTGACGAGCACCGGCCCTCAACTCAGGAACAGTCCGCGCAGTTGTTCCGGGCGTTGGAGCTCGGCGATAGCAAGCCATCTGTACTGCTGCGCCGCATGCGCGAATTGGCCAGGGGTGGCATGGGAGAAGACGCTCTGAAAGCCATGTGTTTGGAGCGGTTGCCCGAGGGCTTTCGACTCGTAGTGGCGATGGCACAAAGCGAGCTCGACAACCTTGCACTAATGGCTGACCGCACTTGGGAGTATGGGCACCCCACGCTCAACGCAGTTTCCGCAACCGCCCCGTTTACAACCCATTTCACGAATTCTCAGCACGAATCTCTGGAACAGCAAGTGGCGGAGTTGAGGACCATGGTGTCCGGACTCGGAAAACATCTAGACCGCCAGAGCCGCGATCGATTCAACAGTCCTAACAGAAGTCAATTTAGCCGCAATCGATCGAAGTCCCGAGACGACCGCATTTGTTACTACAACAATCGATTTGGTTAGTATGCAGATCGCTTTGCAAGTGGCCGGCGGAAAACTAACCGCCACTTCGCACGAGGCAGCATGTGAAGTGGACGCGATCCAATCCAGCCGTCTATTCATATTCGACAGAAATACAAACACCGAATATCTGATAGACACAGGTGCGGACATATCAGTTCTGCCCGCAAATGTGTTCCCACACTTCAAACCATCTTCAACCTATCGCCTATACGCCGCCAATGGAACACCAATTACACCACATCACTGTCTACAATCTGTGAGCTTCGCCATGTTCAGTACTTACCCATATCGACCGTTTTCAACGAATGTGAGTACCACGACATGATCTTACTATATAAAGACTGACTCTGCCTCCGGTTTTCGACGAGGAGCTCGTGCAAAACACCCGAGTGCAACACTATATTGCGACCAAGGGCCAACCTGTATTTGCTAAGGTTCGCCGACTGAATGCTGAGTCTCTGACCATCGCCAAGGGCGAATTCACACAGCAGCAGCAGCTGGTCATCGCCATTACATATGGTAAAGACAAATAATCACTGTTGCTGACCGATACCCACTCCCACACATCCACGATATCAACCAGGTTTTCGCCGGCAAGTCCATATCCTCTACCATCGATCTGGTCAGCGCCTATCACCAGATTCCGCTCGCCCCGCAAGACCGAGAGAAGACAGCCATGGCTCTGAGTCGATTTACAATTGTCACATGACATGCACAGAGCTCATAAAGTATTATATTTTATTTTTATTAGTGTTCGTCTGAACATTCTGGCAAGGGCCGGCAAGATTAGGTGTATGTGTTAATTACAATTTATTTCATTTATTCTCAAAAACATTGCAATACAAAATTAGTGGACTATATTAATTCGATATATTTTATTTTGCATAATAATTTTGACACCTTTCCACGGCTTGCAATTATTGTGTTTTAACATTTTAGTGAATTTATTTATTTTTTAACATAAAACATTTTTATATCATAGATTTATTGTATCTACAAATTTAAATATTAAGCATACCGCTGGGTAATGCTATGGCTTGTAACTGCCTTCGTATTTTTATTTTTCTTATAAAATATACAGTTAATATAATTATTATTACAATTGCTAAAATGAGGGATGCATGTCCAGTTAAAAGGTGAAAGTCTAATTCCCTCAATTCTAGCTTGTGAGTTTTTAAATATTGAATTTGCTTTGATAAACGATTGATTTCGTCCGTATGGTTAATTAATGGCATGTCGAGCGGGTTCCAAATAATCTTTGGTATTTCGTTAACTTCTCCAATGTAAGACAAAGCTAATGTTCCCTGATCTTCTAACTGAATACTGTGTTGAGCAACTAATATTTTATCATCAGTTCGAGCAGTACAATCTGACCTCAAAGTCATTATTCCTTGTTCAGGTAAATCTACTATCTCTATTTTTGAGTTGCTACACTGAATTCTAGCCTTAGAATTGTTTTGAACCTTAAAAAGCCAACTATTTTTCCTTTCCAACTCAACCCAATATGACTTACTCTCAATAATCGATTTATACCTGCAGTTCGATGCCTTATTTGGTTTGAGAGGTTTAATCTCACAACTATTGTCGTTAGCACTACTCCAAGGCCAACTTCCCTCACAAACTCTTTTATTCGACTGCCACCTTTGACATTTATTAATGCATCGATCTCGAAATTATAAATTAAATACTGAGATTCTACATGCACTGTAATCATGCGGTCGTCCAATTTAACCGGAACTGGGATAACCTTATAAAGTACTGAAGCATGTCTACCAAACAAAGGTATTTTGGCATTAATTATTAATTTTTTATCCACAAATAAACCTCTAGCCGTCAATAAGGTATAAACCTCCTTTAATTCTGTGCCTGTTCTTTTCCCTGGCAAGACTAGATTTTCAGACAAACTGTCTTTTATTTTGGAAATTTCACCCTTTAGCTGACTAGGTCTTAATATGTTTGTATTAAGTCGGCCATGATTTAAGTTAACACCAGCCAACTGCCCCTTTCCCTATACCCCTCTTGAGCCCTACGACACCGAACACCGCACCATTCACCCTTCTCGGTTACCCACAAACTGGAACCCATTCCATTCACCCCACTCAGTCATCAACAGCAACAATATTAAAGTGGCTATAATTCCAAGTGGCTGCAATAACACCGCCGAATTATGAGACCAGCAACGTAGCGACCCAGCCAGCGAACGCCAACGACGACAGCGATGCAGCAACAGCGACCCAGCGACCGAATGTCAACAACGTCAGAACGACAGCGACAGCGACGGAACGTCAGCGATCGAATTGCATCGGCAACAGCGCAATAGCGGAAGAACACCGAGCGTCGGCTAGCTGACTCAGCTATAGCCGCCGCTACCCCTACCCTTCGCCGAGCCCAGGCATAAGTGCAGCGTTAGCATCTGGAGTGGAGAAACACCTAGGGTCAGACACCCAAAACCGTTGGTGTCGGCTTGGATATTTCTGCAACCGCTCTGCCAGCGGTCTGCTGACGTCGCGGCGCTGCCCAAGCCAACAAGCCAACAAGCCACAAAAATATAATTGTTAGAATTAATTCTATTTGTACCCCCGATCTGAACACTACTATATTTCTAAATAATAAAACCGCTTGTAACGAAAGAAATCGATTACAGTTTTATTCTAAAGTAAAATCGTTTTAAGTTAAAAGGGAATAGGAAGGACGAAGGAAGAAGGACGAAGTAGACAGGACGAAGGATCAGCAGGAAGGATCAGCATGAAAATAACATCTTTTAGGTAATATAAGGGGAATTATTTCCCCCCTGACCATGACTGGTCATAACTTTTATGTCTATTAATAGCCTTATGATACCATATTGAATTTTGTCGCATTCATCTATAATGTTACTTAGCTGTTTGGTTATCATAAAAAAACTGATAGACTCTTTGTACACATAATAAGATTCTTGCAATACCGCCGACATGTTCTTAATTCTTTCGTTCATTCCTTTAAAGTTTGAGTTAACTTCATCAGTCGTTTTCTTTAAAATGTTAGTCGTAGAATCGACTAAGGAAGTCTGTTTCCTACTTAACTCGTTCAGGCATATTATCCTCCATTTGTATCCTGTCCTTCATCCATTATTCCAAACAGAATGTGATAAAGCGATCGCATAAAACCAAATGGAGCACGTTTACTTCTTGATTTTCCCTGAGCCATAAAAAGTTTATTATTTTCTTCTATGTCTGAGATCTGCCTTTCTGTGTAACTCAGAACTAAAAGACATTGATCCTCAAAACTATGAAGCCGTTCGCAAATGACCCTCATTTTTGGTATTAATTCTTTACCTTTTTTAAGCATTTCGAAGTAAACGTCCATATTATAAAATATTATTAAATTCCAAGAGGAGGCTACAATTTATTATTTTCTTCTATGTCTGAGATCTGCCTTTCTGTGTTACTCAGAACTAAAAGACATTGATCCTCAAAACTATGAAGCCGTTCGCAAATGACCCTCATTTTTGGTATTAATTCTTTACCTTTTTTAAGCATTTCGAAGTAAACGTCCATATTATAAAATATTATTAAATTCCAACGTCCCCCATTGGGTCTAAATATATTGCCGAGGTCTTAGTTATCTTCTCTATTGCATACCTTGGCTGATCAACTTTAGCTGATGCATTAGCAAATTGGCAGAATATAAATAATAACATAGCCATTACAAAACCAAGTTTTGAGATCTTTGATGTACCTCTTTTTTGTCTTTTCGGTTTTGTCTGTTCGGGATCAGATTCCATTTTATCGACAGACTTTATTCCGTCTAAGGGACAAATCTTGCTTATTGGTCTGGTGATAAATCCATCTTGTAATTTCACTTCTACCACTCTAACCTTTTCGTCTTTACCCTTATGGACTTTTTCCACCTTTCCCATTGGCCACCTGGCTGGATGACTATTTTCATCCTTTAACAAGACAATTTGTCCTTTCTTTATATTTGGACTTTCCCTCTTCCACTTGTTTTTCTGTTGTAGAGTATGCAAATACTCCTCTTTCCATTTAACCCAGAAGTCTCTTCTCATTTTTTGGATTAATATCCACCTATCTAAATTACCAATTTTCTCATTTTCAATTGGTTCAACAATCTCTAACGGTGGTCTACCAATCAAAAAATGACCTGGAGTTAATACTTCATGTTGATCCATTTCATTCTCAGAAGTATACAATGGTCTCGAATTCAAACATGCTTCTATTTGACATAAAAGTGTTGACATCTCTTCGTATGTCATACTATTTTCCCCTATTACCCGTTTCAAATGGTGCTTCATGGATTTAACTCCAGATTCCCAAATACCTCCGAAGTGAGGTCCTGCCGGGGGGATAAAATGCCAATCAATTCTATCTTTTTCAAGCTGCGCGGCAATCATTGTGTTTTCCTTGATTGCTTTAACTAACTCTTGATCTAACTTTCTTGAAGCTCCTACGAAATTTGTTTCGTTATCCGTATCTTTTAATTCGATGGTGGTTGCTACAATTGTCTTCTTACCTTTGGATTTTTTGCATCCAGAGACAATCCACCCGAATTCGGTTTTTTGACCGAGGAGCCCATTAATTTTGACCACTCCAAAATGTTAGTGTATAGATCTGCCCCAATCATCAGATCTACACGACCCGGCTTATTAAAGTCTGGGTCAGCCAAATTGTACTTCTCCCACTTTGTTTTGTCAACATTAACAGTGTTGATTGGGAGAGCCCTCATTAGTTTTTTGAAGTATAAGTGCTTCAATTCTTATCGTTCTTTGGGAATTATTTCGTTTAATTGAAAGATTTACCTTGTGCTTCGAGATGCACTTTCCCGTGGACGATACTATACTGATCTCTGTTTGAGACCGAATTTTGGGCAATTTCAGAATCTGCGCAGATTCTTCTGAAGTTATTGTGCTTTGAGAACCACTGTCGATCAAAGCTCTAAAATTTTTTAAACCCCCTCAGAGGTTTGAATTTGAATGCGTGCTGTAGCTAGCAACGCTTGTTCCGATGTCATATACGTGTTTACTTTTTCATTAGTTTTTTTCAGTTTTTTCGTCTGTTTTAGACTTTACATAAATGTGTAGCATACTATGGTGATTTTTTTACAAATCGAACATGAAAAGTCGCTTTGACATTTCCTACTATAAGAGTATTTAAGGCATTTAAAACACAAATGTGCCTTTTTTACTTTTTCCATCCGTTCAGATGGATTCAAAGCCTTAAATTTTTGACACTGAAGTATCCAATGTCCCGTACTTTTGCACATCGGACAACTGCTAGTAGACAACTCTTTCATATTGCTACTGAACACTTTTTTTGCAGGTTTTTCATCCTGAGCTGAGCTAATCGAACTGAGTCGTTGCTCTAAAAATTCAATGACATCGGACAATGCTTGAATTTCTTTAGTTTTTTTAACATGGCTCTCATATAGTTGCAGAGCTTCTTTGTTAAATTTTCTTATTATTATGTGTGCAAAAACTATATCAACCTCGTCTGAAATTTGTGCCTTTAATTTTATCATGTGAATTGACTCATTAATTGTGTCAATAAACATTCTTAATTGCCGAACTGATTCCACATTTAGATTTTGGAGATCAAGAAGGCGATTTATCTGATCGGAAAACATTTTCCTTTTATTTTCATACCGCTTGGTTAACAATTCCCAAGCGGCCTCATAATTTTCCCCTGATCCCAACAATAAGTGAGAAACCACATTCCTGGCTTCTCCCTTAAGTGAGATTTTGAGGTAGTTAAATTTCAAGGTAGGACTGAGATCCTCCCTTAAATGTATGAGTTCATTAAATAACTCATAAAATAGGTCCCAATCTTTGGAATCTCCAAAAAATGTGGATACCTGAATTTTAGGCAGCATTGGCAAATCTTCAATTTTATGATTTGCAACTTCTACCTTTTTTGGCACAATTTCCTCGAGTTTTTTTTTCATGTCTTTGGTAACCATGGAAATATCGAACGCTAATTCTTCCAATATATCATTATACCTTTTAATCGTGACGTCCGTCTAGTAATCGTGCTCGTGCTGAAGTCCTTGAAGTCCTGGAGTCCTTATTGCAGTTTTGATGATTTACAGATGATTTACAGATGATTTAGGTGTTTTTTTTTTTGAACTTTTGTTTTTTGGGAGTCACTTTATTTTATTATTTGTATTTCTTTTGAATATATTTATTTTTATTTAATTATTTGTTATTCAATTCGGGAATAAATTTTGTTGCCAAAATCGGAAGTCACTTTAATTTATTTCACTGTGATAACTTGAACACTTTTTCGATGTCGGCCTCGAATACGCCTGATTTTATTAAATCACTTTTTCGCCTTTTAGCCTCGAAAACGCCAAAAAATATATTTGCTCGATGGCAAGAATTATTATACCCGTTACTCGTAGAGTAAAAGGGTATATTGTATTCGTGCAAAAGTATGTAACAGCTAGAAGGAAGCGTTTCCGACCCTATAAAGTATATATATTCTTGATCAGGGTCACTAGCCGAGTCGATATAGCCATGTCCGTCTGTCCGTCTGTCTGTCCGTCTGTCTGTCTGTCTGTCTGTCCGTATGAACGCTGAGATCTCGGAAACTATAAAAGCTAGAAGATTGGCATTTTGCATGCAGATTCTAGGAGTTCCTACGCAGCGCAAGTTTGTTTCAAAAAGGTGCCACGCCCCCTTTAACGCCCACAATCGCTTATATACGATTTTAAAAATATAAATATTTCGGAAAAGTAAAAATGCAGTTTTATTGTGTTTATCAATACCTATCGAAATGTAGAAGAAATTTTTCAAATCGGACCATTCGTTAAAAAGTTATGCGTGATCAAAGTTTCTATCTCCATCTCCCTCGCACTCCCTTTACCTGAGTAACGGGGTTCTCTCTTGTTTTTATTATTAATTTGTCGAGTTTTCGACCACTTTTACAACAAATTTTGACTTTTTTGTTGCAATACTATAGTTGAATAAATTTTGTATTAAATCAGAAAAGATTCTTTTATATCTTTTTGATTTTAAAAATTTTTTACTCTGTTTCTTACCACTGGTGGGGGAAAACAAGAGTCAACTATTCATTAACACCTTAAACAAAAACTGCAAGTGTTACAGATTTTTATTTTTTAGGTGCTGGCCTAAGTTCTGAGTCTCTTACCACTGGTGGGGAAAACTGCAGAGTTGTCGAAGGACCAAAATGAAAGGGATGAATTAAATAAAACAACCTTTTCAGTTGAGTTCTGTATTAAAACTGAATTTTATTTTCTAAGTCCCTGCTTAGGAAACTAACATGAAATTCTTATTCTGGTCTTATCTGTGGCCTACGCAGAGGCCGCGTCTGCCTGAGCGGGAGAGTTATCATTTGACCCCCGCACAGGAACCCTTGGTGCAGTGTGAGAAACATCTCAAGTGATTATCTTCGATTAGGCTCAAGTGGCCTGCACTTACAGATTACAAGTGCTAACACCGCTCCCTTGTAGGGTCTAAAATTACAGATCATAGTTTATGGCTCTGAGTCGATTTACAATTGTCACATGACATGCACAGAGCTCATAAAGTATTATATTTTATTTTTATTAGTGTTCGTCTGAACAGCCGGTCTCCAAGTCTCGAACGCCATTGGTCTAGCCGAGGCTGTGTCCATAACTGTGTTCGACTACGGTACTTCCCACAAGTCGCAAAAGGAACTCCTAGATATAATTCGGCGCAACTTTGACCTCAGACCCGGCAAGATTGTCACTTCGGACGCGCCGGTTTCTTGTGGGAGGGTGCGAATCCTTTGGAGACAACTGACTACACGCTGACGCTCCCCTACCACAGTCACCGTGTGCTAGGTTGAAGTCATCGTCATCGTCATCGTCATCAGCGTCAACATCAACAGAAACCACAACACCAACGTAATTTTTAGTTTCGTTTTTAAAGTTAAAAGTCGTCGATGCTCGCTAGCTGCAATGGCCTGCGACCTCCCTTGGGCTTTAGTATCTAACTACATCTACGCTCTTCGTTATATAATGTAAACCAATCTAATGCGTGTAGTCTTCTCAAACAGCACTAGTTGTAGTCGTCATACCCGTCGTTTTGTTACCCGCATATGGCATAAAACTTTTATATCCGTTGCCTTAAAGTTATGCACAGTTCTCATGTCCTCACTGTACACATATTTTTATATCTTTTAATATTCATATTTCTTGTCGTAAGCGTTGTATATGGTTAAACAAATGTTTTTAAACAACTCGATTGTATGTAAATTACACACTGTCTTTGTATTTCTGTAACCAACCAACCGTAAGACTATGTATTTTCCTTTAAAAAAATATATTAAAAATACAAAAGTTTATAAATGCAAAAAAAAGACAGGATTTTTGTTCATCTCATAAATTGAATTATCTCAAGTCAGCATTAACGGAAAAGCAGGAATGTGGTTAGACCATTTGTTACTTGGCTCGGGAGAAAATTATGAAGCCACTAGATATTCTCAGAACATATTAACAGGCTTATAGAAATGCCCAATTTAAATTTGGAATCCAATAAGCAGATACTAACATTTATTGACACAATTATTGAGTCAATTATTATTATCAAATTAATAGGAGACTAATCAGAAGATGTGGATTCAATTTTTGCCCACATAATTCTTAGAAAATTTAACACGGGGTCCCTTAATTTGTATGAAACTCATGTTAAAAACACAAAAGAAATTCAGGCACCTTCTGATGGGATGGACTTTTGTGAGCAAAGGCTCAATTCGATTTCATAATTTTTACAGGAAGATAAACCTGTAACGAGAATTATTAATAATAATATGAGTAACAAGGAAGGAATAAAACTGCGGTAAGCCGAAGTTTATATATCCTTGCAGTTATTACAAAAAGATTTCGATTTCTATGCCTATATTACTAAAAACAATGATATGATATTATTGTCCGATTTTGAGAAAACTAAAAGCATAATTCTGATATAGTAAGTAATTGCAATGTTTTAAAGGAATATGTTGATAGATAGAAAAACAGCAAAATACTTTATTGTAGTTATTATTATTTTTAATTTTTTGATTTTTCTATGGGAGCTATATGAATAGATGTCCGATTTTAAATTAATTAAAATCGTAATTCAATAGTTTTTAAATATTCCCAGATTCCAAAAAAATTAAAAACAATAAATTACTTACAAAAAAAAATGTTCCCGATTGTTCCTATTGAAGCTGAGGGATACTACCTTACGAGTTCCAACCACATGTCAGCGTCTCTCGGTGAATACCAAAACAGCAGATCTGCGCAGGCTTCACCGGGAATGGTTATCCTAAGATCTCATCCCTAGTTCCCTCTCTTCTAAACGAGCATCGACGAGTAACGCAACTTGCTAATATTACTACCCATTATAATCAAGCACCATCAGTGAATAAAAGATTACTGTGATACCGAACTCCCACATTGGTGACCCCGACGTGATTTCTGAGCGAAAATCGTGCGGAGATCGCAGTAATCCACGCAAATTTATTAACTCTGATTGGGAAGCGAACACGTTGTTCTTACATAACCTCGAAACATGGTTAACCACAGCGATGATGAGGCCACAACAGGCGCCCCTTCAAATACAGCAGAAGGCGGACCAACCGCAGGTGCCACTTCCGAGAGTCGAGCAGACATCAGTAGAGATCAGCCGAGTGTCGTTAAAGGCTCCCCCGCACTTGAAAGGGCACCCGGACGTATTCTTCACCCTGCTGGAGTCGCAATTTGATAGTCTCCGCATTACGGTGGACGACAAAAAATTTCACCTAACATTGAATATATTGCCTGCAGAATACCTGGAAGCGATCATGTGCATGTTGCGAAATCCGACGCCCACTGGAAAATAAAAAGCGATCAAGGCAAAAATTATTGACGAGCACCGGCCCTCAACTCAGGAACAGTCCGCGCAGTTGTTCCGGGCGTTGGAGCTCGGCGATAGCAAGCCATCTGTACTGCTGCGCCGCATGCGCGAATTGGCCAGGGGTGGCATGGGAGAAGACGCTCTGAAAGCCATGTGTTTGGAGCGGTTGCCCGAGGGCTTTCGACTCGTAGTGGCGATGGCACAAAGCGAGCTCGACAACCTTGCACTAATGGCTGACCGCACTTGGGAGTATGGGCACCCCACGCTCAACGCAGTTTCCGCAACCGCCCCGTTTACAACCCATTTCACGAATTCTCAGCACGAATCTCTGGAACAGCAAGTGGCGGAGTTGAGGACCATGGTGTCCGGACTCGGAAAACATCTAGACCGCCAGAGCCGCGATCGATTCAACAGTCCTAACAGAAGTCAATTTAGCCGCAATCGATCGAAGTCCCGAGACGACCGCATTTGTTACTACAACAATCGATTTGGTTAGTATGCAGATCGCTTTGCAAGTGGCCGGCGGAAAACTAACCGCCACTTCGCACGAGGCAGCATGTGAAGTGGACGCGATCCAATCCAGCCGTCTATTCATATTCGACAGAAATACAAACACCGAATATCTGATAGACACAGGTGCGGACATATCAGTTCTGCCCGCAAATGTGTTCCCACACTTCAAACCATCTTCAACCTATCGCCTATACGCCGCCAATGGAACACCAATTACACCACATCACTGTCTACAATCTGTGAGCTTCGCCATGTTCAGTACTTACCCATATCGACCGTTTTCAACGAATGTGAGTACCACGACATGATCTTACTATATAAAGACTGACTCTGCCTCCGGTTTTCGACGAGGAGCTCGTGCAAAACACCCGAGTGCAACACTATATTGCGACCAAGGGCCAACCTGTATTTGCTAAGGTTCGCCGACTGAATGCTGAGTCTCTGACCATCGCCAAGGGCGAATTCACACAGCAGCAGCAGCTGGTCATCGCCATTACATATGGTAAAGACAAATAATCACTGTTGCTGACCGATACCCACTCCCACACATCCACGATATCAACCAGGTTTTCGCCGGCAAGTCCATATCCTCTACCATCGATCTGGTCAGCGCCTTTCACCAGATTCCGCTCGCCCCGCAAGACCGAGAGAAGACAGCCATCATCACACCGTTTGGGCTTTTCGAGTTCAATGTGATGACATTTGGACTCCGCAATGCATCGCAAACGTTTCAACTGCACGTGAACAACATTTTCGGCGATCTCGACTTTGTGGCAGTGTATATCGACGACATTTGTGTGGCAAATAAAGCCCAGCACCGTCAACACCTTAAGATTGTTTTTGATCGCCTACGGCAAAGCCAATGTATCAAATTTGGAAAGACTGACGTTACTTTTCTGGGACACTCTATCACGGCATCCGGCGTATCCCCAACGGTCGAACGAGTGAACGCGATAAATGAGTTCCCGAAGCCGACAAAGATATGCGAATTGCTCCGATTCATTGTCATGCTGAACTACTACCGCCGATTCTTGCCGCATGCAGCCGTCGTCCAAGGCATTCTCCAAGCGCTCATCCCTGGCAACAAAAAGAACGACCAATCGCCGTGGGAGTGGACCGAGGATGGCAGTAAGGCCTTTGCGCGCTGCAAATCCGACCTGGACAGCGCAACACGGTTGGCGCACCCGATAGCCAACGCAATTATGCAATCGGTGCAGCGCTTCACCTGCAGTCACTGAGCTTCTACTCTAAGCGCATGATGGACACACAAAAGTGCTACAGTACGTGCGACCGGGAGCTCTTAGCATTTTTTCAAGCTGTCAAATTTAATCGCTTCATGATCGAAGGACGCCACTGCACCATTTACACCGATCACAAACCACTAGTATATGCACTTCGACAGGATCCCGAGAAAGCATCCCCACGACCGGCGAGACAATTGTCATTTATAGCCGAATTGTGCACGAAAATCGAGAATATTACTGGAGCCGATAACACCGTTGCATACGCCCTATCCCGCATCGCGGGAATCGAGCAGTTCGACATGGACAAATGCGCACGCCTACAAGAAGCGGACGACGAGCTTAACCGGCTGTTGAGAGACATCGAAACGCGCAAATCATCGTTGCAATTGCGCAAACTTCAGCGATGCAAAATACACCGCTACAACAGAACCGCCCTCAGCAGCTTCGACGTGCCCGATGCCCGATTCCAACACATCAATATGCCTGGTGACCTTTTCGAATCAACCCGGATTAAAGATTGCAACTCCGACTTCGTCAAGAACCGCAGCTCCAGCCACCGCAAACTTCAGACCACGCTACAACAAGAACCTCATTCGTCCACAAGCATCTGCAAACGAGCTCACATGTTTTCATCAAAAACGACACCGTACGCTCCCCGTTAAAATCGCCGTACGATGGAACTTATCCTACACTGAGAGTTCAAATTCTCGACGTAGAAGTGAAAGGCAAACGACTAAAAGTCAGCATCGATCGACTTAAGCCAGCACACCTGCCTGACACCCGGCCATCGGGGAGGATGCATCGAATCAACTGACGACACCAGCGGCATCTCCAGCAACCGACGTCCCGCAGCCAACATCGAAGACAACGCGAGGAGGATGGCACGTGCCGCTTCCAAAGCCAGTGGTCATCTTCCTGGTCCAGCAATCAGCCATGCTGATTTTTTTTTTTTCTCTCTCATTCTTATTCTCATTTTGACGCCCGCGCGCGCATTACTCGAGTTCGGTCGTTCAGCCGCAGAGACGCGCATTTTGAAGAAGGTTGCCCTGCGCTTGAATTGGGCTTTGTTTGTATGCGTGTTCATGCATTCTCATAAAGGGGTGCATGTGTGCGATCATTTCATTTCGATCCAGCAAGAATATTTTGTCTTTTGCTACTTTTCAGACTTGGTACCCTAACAATATGTTATAGTATAAGTTATGACCAGTCATGGTCAGAGGGGGGATAATTCCCCTTATATTACCTAAATGATATGAATTTCATGCTGATTCGACCTGCTGATCCTTCGTACTTCTTCCTTTCGTCCTTCTTATTTTCCTTTATTTAATACGATTTTACTTTCAAATAAAACTGTAATCGAATTGTTTCGTTACAAGCGGTTTTATTATTCAAAAATATTGTGGTGTTCAGATCGGGGGTACAAACAGAATTAATTCTAACAATTATATTTCGGTGGCTTGTTGGCTTGGGCAGCGTCGCGACGTCAGCATACCGCTGGCAGAGCGGTTGCAGAAATATCCAAGCCGACACCAACGGTTTCGGGTGTCTGACCTGATGTGTTTCTCCACTCCAGATGCTAACGCTGCACTTATGCCTGGGCTCGGCGAAGGGTAGGGGTAGCGGCGGCTATAGCTGAGGCAGTTAGCCGACGCTCGGTGTTCATCCGCTATTGCGCTGTTGCCGATGCAATTCGATCGCTGACGTTCCGTCACTGTCGCTGTCGTTCTGACGTTGTTGGCATTCGGTCGCTGGGTCGCCGTTGCTGCATCGCTGTCGTCGTTGCAGTTCGCTCGCTGCGTCGCTGTCGCTGCATTGCTGTTGCTGGTCTCATAATTCAGCGGCGTTATTGCAGCCACTTGGAATTATAGCCACTTGAATATTGTTGCCGTCGATGAGTGAGTGGGGTGAAGGGAGTGGGTTCCAGTTTGTGGGTGGCAGAGAGGGGTGAATAGAATGGTGCGGTGTTCGGTGTCGTAGGGCTCAAGAGGGGTATAGGGAAGGGGGCAGTTGGCTGGTGTTAACTCCTCCCCACCACAAGATCAACAACTATCCTCATCCAATTTGAATAGGTCTTTTTCTGGGCACACGGTTGTGTTACCGATCGATATGCAATTTCCGAGTAGCGCATATGTTTCAAGGCTGTCCATTGCCAGTGTGGTGTACTTTAGTACCACTGGTTTGCCATCCGATGTCGTTGGGTAAATAATCATCAATCGATATTTCCTATCCACCACTTTGGGCATTGCCAGGATATACAGGAGAGTAGTCCCGTTTGTGAGGATTGTAGGTCGAGAAAACTCAACTGCTTCCACGACGTTTTGATAAGGGAGGCTGTCCACCTCTGCCAGAATCGTGTCGACTTCCTCGTGGTCCAAGTGGAAATCCCCTTCTATTGCGTTGACTTTCCCTATTACGTCATTCAGCTTCTGGATTGATTCTTGTGCTGAGTCAAACAGCTTATTGTTGATCCGGATTTGTTGGTTGTTGTTCCTTGCCAGGCTGTCTTCTTCTTTCAAAATGGCATTCCAATCCGATTTGTCCGGTGATCCCGCGACCCATTTCCAAGCTGATCCTTGCCAGTCGATCGAGCGTTGCCTCCGTGACTGTGCGTTATTCATGCGCGAGATCCCTTCTGAAGCTTGCTGCAGATAATGGTCTACCAAAGCACCGATCCGTTGGTCCGTGATTAACTTCGCTTCGTCTGCTATCTGGTCGATGAGGTGCTGCATGCGCCCTAAACTTATGATGTAAGCCAGTTTGAAGACGCCATTGGTTCTCCAGACGGTGCCTTGTTGTAAGGGGACGACCGGTGAATCATATTTAAAAATATGAAGGGTTGCCGCCACATAGATTGCGGACGCGCTTATAGTGTCAGCAAAAGGTTAAATGAAAAATGTAGATTCTTATAATTAGGTCGTTATTCTTTCATATTCTAGGTGTCTGTATTCGTGTTTTCTTGTGTCTTATCATTACCCTTATCCTTTAATATAGTTTTCTTCTTAATCTAAGTGTTGCTTAACTATTTTTTTATATTTCTTAAGTACTAAAAAAAATTTTTAATTGATTTAATTTTTCCCGATCTTGTTTTTATGGTGACCCTACGGTCATCCTGAACCTCTTCAGGCTTGAATCGCTGCTTTTCTTTGGTTTTAATCCGTTTGTTGGCGACAAACACCGTGTCACCCTGTTCGTAAGAAATTGGGTCGCTTCTATTTTTATTGCGCCCATTGTTGGTCAGCGTTTGTTTATGTTCTATGAGACCTCGAATATCTTCAAAAGTTTGCTGTTTGAAATTGGACAAGCCCTGGTAGTTTATTCTAGAGGTACGATTGTGGGTTTAAAAGTCTGATATTCGCCTTTCAAGCATCGATATATTTCCATGAAGGTAGAATGAAATCTTTCTACCTGGCCGTTTACTTCGCTTTTTTGAGTAGGAGTATGGTATAACTCAATTCCCAGTGTTCGCAAATAATTCAGGACAGTTGGGCACAGAAGACCTCTTTCGTTGTCCGACACTATTATTCTAGGTGCGGTGAAATAATGAAGTGCATCTAATAGTGTCTCGCGGAGATGAATTGCTGACTTTGATTGTAAGGGAAAAAGTTTGGCAAACTTGGAGAATTTATCGATGCAACTGAGATAAATTTTCTTTTCTAATGTGAAAACGTCGATATGAAGTATTTCACACGGGTAATTGGGGATAGGGGTTGGTTGCAGCAAGAGTTTATTGGGGTGCCTGTCGTATTTTTGCAGCTTACAAATGGTGCAGGTCGAAAGCTGTGCACGAATAATACTCGCCATCCTAGTGAAATAATATTTTTCCAAGACTTGAACGCGGACCTCTTTTGGGTTTCTATGGGCTCTGCGATGTTCTTTCTCTATAATTTCGCAAATTTGCTCTTCATCTGTGATATCTTCTACCAGGCGTTGCGTTATACGAATTTTATATAATTTGAAATTCTAGGAGCAACAGGTTTGTAGGAGTTGTAAGTGATCGTCTGGGATTTTAATTCCATTAATTACTGAGGGTTTCAAGTATTTTGTAAGTGACTCTATAAGGGTTGATGGTGTATGATCAACTAGCGCAATTGAATGGCGCACATATCCAACTTGTGGGTGCTCGCACAAATAATCAGACAAATCTGGACAAAAAATTAATTGATTTCTGTAGGCATTAATCGGGGTTTCTATGTGAGGAATAAAATGAGATGCGTCCTGAAGAGCGCTATGGATTGTAGCAATCGAATCGGAATCGGAGGCTTTCTCGGAGCCAGAGCTCACATATGTTGTGACTCGTGACAGAGCATCGGCCACTATGTTCGATTTCCCAGGTTTATAAATTAATTCACAATTATATTCTTCAATACGGGCTTTCCAGCGTTTTAACTTGGCGTTAAAATTCCTATTACCCAGAGCAAATGTTAAAGGCTGGTGATCGGTGTAAATCTTAATAGATCCAGCACCATACAGATAAGAGCGAAGATTATCTAAGGCCCATACTATCGCGAGCATTTCCTTTTCATTAGTGGCGTAATTTTCCTCTGTCTGACTCAAAGATCGGGAGATATACGCTATGGGCCGATCTTTGCCAGAGTCCACTTGAAAAGGACTGCCCCGATTGCGTGGTTTGACGCATCCGTGGTCAGGTGAAATGGTTTAGAGAAGTTTGGGAATGCCAATACTTCCGAAGATGAGAGCAGAGTTTTTAAATCATTGAAAGCTTTCAACGCTTCTTCATCGAGTTCGACTGGAATTTTCTTGGACTGTGAAGACTTCACTCCAGCGAATTCCCCCCGAGTTAAATTTGTTAAGGGTTTTGCGACTTTTGCATAGTCCTTGATGAATTTTCTATAATAGGAAGTCATGCCAAGGAAACTCTTTAATTCTTTGACGGTGGTGGGTGGTTTCATTTTCGTGACAGCCTCAACCTTTTTTCCGTCTGCTTTAATGCCGTTTCCAGTTACCACGTATCCTAGGAATTCAACATGCGTTGATAGGAAATTTGTTTTTTCCAAATTTACCTGGAGTTTGGCTTTTTCCAATTTGTCAAAGACAGCACGTAGGTTTTTCCAATGGCTATCATAGTCTTCACTAAAAACTATTATGTCGTCGATGTACACGTAACATATTTTTCCAATGTGTTCCCTTAATACATCGTCGATCATCCTTTCAAAAATCGCAGGAGCGTTTTTCAGTCCAAACGGGAGACGAAGGAATTCGTACTTTCCATTTAATGTTGAAAATGCCGTTTTAGGAGTGTCGGGATCCAACATATAAATTTGATGGAATCCCGAAGTTAAATCGAGGGTGGTAAAGTATTTAGCTTTCCCCAGACTAGCTAGAATAGAGTTTATATCTGGTATTGGGTAGACGTCTGCGATTGTTACAGCGTTCAAACGCTTGAAATCGATGACCATGCGGTATTGCTTTTCTCCGTTCGGTTTGGGTTTTTTTGGAACTACCCAGACCGGGGAGTTATATGGACTTTTTGATGGTTTTATAATACCATCCCGCAAGAGTTCCTCTATTTGTCTATCCACTTCCCCTCTCATGTTGGTAGGGTAGGGATAGCTCTTTGAGTATATAGGGTCTGAGGTGCTTGTGCGAATCTCAGCCCTGACGCTAGTGTCTTCAGCCTCTCCGGGCGAAAGTGGTTCAAAAATTTTGAAATATTCGCTGATAAGCGCGTTAAAGGCTTCTTTTGCGAATTCGGGATGTGTTGCATCCATTAATAGGTGTATATTCAAAGATTTTTTGGCAAGAAGGGGTATTTTAATACCGGGTGATATTGTTAGGAGGTCGTTTTTCCTGTCGATAAGGGCCTTTAATGTTTTTAACGTGTAGTCTCCTATAATGCCCTCAAATGATTTGAGTCCGGGAAGGACAAAAAATGTGACAGCTGTATCGTTCCCTATTGGTTTAAAAAATGGTCCCGTTATACTGTGTGCGATTTTAATGTCACCCCCAGCAGATTGGACAATGAATGGTGTAGATAATGTTGTGGAACCGGCGGAATTTTTGGGGCTTATAAAGTTGTTGTTAGCGCCGGAGTCTATGAGGAATTGTAACTTAGCCCCATTTCTAGTCCCATATTCTATGTATGGTATACTAGAGAGGCGTCGGTGATTCCCCATCGCTAACACAGGCTACTTCTTGTATGGGGGAACAATGTTCTACCCCTTAAGGTGGGTCCGATAGTTCCTCAGCCTCGTTACCAGACTTTTGTTGGTATTATTCATTGGAGGCGGGGTTCGAGAATGAAGTGGACTGTATGTTGCAAAGCCTTTGTGCTTTACGGAAGGGATTTAGATTGGAGTTAGCGCTCGGACTTCGTTTAATGCCGCCATCCTCTCCTTAACGCGAGTTGAAATTAGACCTATAGCTCTGACCTGATTGGTTCGGCTCATATTTAATAGCTGGTCTAGCCCCCTGAAATCTTGGTGGCCCTGTATGCTACCACTTGGAGCATAGATGTGACCTGGTCTCATCTGTGGCCTATAGTTAATTTGATGTGTCTGTGGGAATCTCGGTGAATTAGGCTGTCTATAACCTTGATAACCTTGGTTAAAAGTTTGTTTAAATAAGGGCGCTCTTGATGTAGGGTTCCTTGGTTCCATTCTTTGCAACTCCGCACAAATGGAGTATGCTTCGTGGACGTCCGCAGGCTTACGGATTATTAAAAGCCTATATGCGTCGCCCCTTAGCCCTCTAATAAAGGCGTTGAGAGCCTTGTCCCTTTGTCCAGCAAGGAAAGCGTTTGTTATCTCCGTGGAGTAACCCATGCTTTTTATCCTATTCATGATTAGGGAGATATGGTTATTTATTTTTAGGTAGAAGTCCTCTAATTTCTGACTGCCCTGGGTCATTTGGGTTAGCTCATACTCTAACGTACCGACATCTCCCTTGTCGGCATAGTGTAGCGCTAATACCTTTTTAACTTCATCCCAGTCATCATCCTTTACGTTATAGGCATTAAGCGCCATATCGGCGTTGCCTCTAATCTTCTGCCTAATTTGAACGAGAACTGACCTATACAAGGGTTTCTCCCGGATGACTTCATAGTCGTTAATAATCGATTGTGCCCTATTAATCCAAGAAACATACTTCTCGGAATCCCCCTCGAAGGTTAGAAGTTCCTTTACACAATCCGGCACTGCCGAAGATTCTTTGAGTTCGTACTCTGTACGAGGGCGCGTTAGTGGTAGCGGTATATTCGCTACTGGGTTACGCCGCTCGATGTCGGTTTCGAGAACATTTACCCTAGCCCCCATTTTCCTAACATCCTCCTTCATGCCCACCATTTGTGTGGTTAAGGCCGCAATAGTGGAGTCGAGTCGGTTTAGTACCTCCTTCATTTCTTCCATTTTTAATCGTAAAAGGGTATTTGTTTTTGTTGAAATTGGTTTAATGGGGAGTCTTAAGTTTTTCTTATATCTCGGGTCGAGGTGGGATGGTTGGCAACAAATTTATTTTTTGGACTTAAATTAGTATCAAAATTAAGTTTAAATAGCTTTTTTCAATTTTTAATAGATAATAAAATAAAATGGAAATTAATTTCATAAGTATATTTTTTATTTTCTCTTTATTTTTAAATATAGGGAAATATGTGTAGAAAATTGTTTCACTCACCCTTTTATCCTTTTTATTGGCCTCTTTGCCTTGTGTTTATTGGGATTGTTCAATGTGTTTATTTCGATTTCTTCTTACAAGGTTATTACTCTGAAAGTAAATAAGAATTAGTTTTCGTTTCATTTTTGTTTAAAAAAAAAAAATTTTTGGTCAGATTTCTTGGTGTGTGTGCGGTTTATTTTTTCCTTATTTTTATTTGTGTGTTCTCTCTTATTTGGTAAGTGTGTCAATCGGCGCGGTGGTCCGTATTTGTCCGTCTTGGCGTTTCGCCTACTAAGGTACGGTTGCCACACAATCCACTGGGCAGCTTTTTTGAATGCATTCCACATTCGTTAGCCTTTCCAGTAGATTGCCACACACAATTTTATTCTGATTCTTGTTATTATTATACCCTTGCAGAGGGTATTATAATTTTGGTCAAAAGTGTGCAACGCAGTGAAGGAGACATCTCCGACCATATAAAGTATATATATTCTTGATCAGGATCACCTCCTGAGTTGATATAGCCATGTCCGTCTGTCCGTCTGTCTGTCCGTCTGTCTGTCCGTCTGTCTGTCCGTCTGTCTGTCCGTCTGTCTGTTTCTACGCGAACTAGTCTCTCAGTTTTAAAGATATCGAATTGAAACTTTGCACACACCCTTCTTTCCTTTGCACGCAGTATATAAGTCGGAACGGCCGGGATCGGCCGACTATATCCTATAGCTGCCATATAACTGAACGATCGGAAATGCCACAACTTTGGTGTTTGTAAAGTTAGAAAGTTGGGATTTTCTATGGATTTTACATTTGGCCAATCAATTTGACGTACCAAATTTTAAAAGGATCGGCCGACTATATCTTATAGCTGTTATATAACTGATTGATCGGAAATGCCATAACTTTGGTGTTTGTAAAGTTAGGAAGTTGGGATTTTCTATGGGTTTTATTTTTGGCCAATCAATCCGACCTACCAAATTTCATAGGGATCGGCCGACTATATCCTATAGCTGCCTTATAACTGAACGATTGGAAATGCCATAACTTTGGTGTTTTTAAAGTTAGGAAGTTGGGATTTTTTATGAGTATTAAGAATGCATCATCAATCAATCTGACCTACCAAATATCATAAGGATCCGCCGACTATATCCTATAGCCGCCATATATCTGATTGATCGGAAATGCCATAACTTTGGTGTTTGTTATGGGGGTATATACCTTTTTCATTTTCAAAAAATCGAAAAAAAATTTTTTGCTTTAAATTAATGAACAACGTCTTGAGAACATTTCCCCAAATTTTCATAGAGATTTGAGCAGTAGAACAAAAGTTACAGCGCTCCTAGCCGCGCGCCTCGTCCCTGCCCAAACCCAAACTTGAAACTTTAAACGCGAATATCTCGAAATGGTGTTTTTTGAAAAATGACTTTGCGGTGATATGGAATGGAGAAAAACGTAATTTTTTGCATAAAGCGTTCCCGTATGCACAAAAAAATTTTTTTTAAAACGTTCGTTCAAGTACAGGATAGTACTTTAAACTAATGAAATATTTTTGTTTTTTCGGTATCAGTTGACCCGTTCGTCCTGGGGAATTATCACCGCAAGGTTCTTTAAAAAATGGCGTTTAAGGGAAACAGCCACACCTTAAAAACTTTTGATTATTTTTTCAAAATTTTTTGCATAAACATTGTCAACAATCTAAACTTTCAGAAAATATAATCATTCATTTAATAAAAACAATAATTGCATACATAAAAAAATCCAAACTTTCCTATTTTTTTCGACAAAAAAAGGTATATACCCCCTTAAGTTAGGAAGTTGGGATTTTCTATGAGTTTTATTTTTGGCCAATCAATCCGACCTATCAAATTTCATAAGGATCGGCCGACTATATCCTATAGCTGCCATATAACTGAACGATTGGAAATGCCATAATTTTGGTGTTTTTAAAGTTAGGAAGTTGGGATTTTTTATGAGTATTAAGAATGCATCATATGAATAATTTTGGAGAATATAATTTACAGAGTATTCTGCAAGGGTATATCAACTTCGGCTCCGCCCGAAGTTAGCTTTCCTTTCTTGTTTATTATGATTTATCGCAATTTTTTACGCTCGCGAATAAGCTACCCATTAGGGTGGACTTATCGCCGCAGCGGACTATTGCCTTCTTTTTTGTTAACTCGGTTTTTTATTTGTGCCCGCGAGTATGCCGCGCAACAGTGTGCGTGGACAAATCGCCGCGGCAGGTTTACCGATATTTTTATTCACAATTTTTTTTTGCGCCCGTGGGGAGTGGCAGCTCTGAACGGCAGCACCCCCACCGCAGCGGATAACTGTGTAACTTTCACCAATATTTTAATATTTTCACTTTAATATTTTTTCTTCACACAAGCAACATTTTTCCTTTATTTAAATTTTACTTAACTTAGTTTTACACACACAACACCGTATTCTGAATTTGTTTCCCTTTCCTTTTCTTTTTTTTCTTTTTTGGGGGGGTTTCTTCCACTTCCACAGGGAAGTGGAGACTGGTCGGGCGCCAGTTATGACCAGTCATGGTCAGGGAGGAAATAATTCCCCTTATATTACCTAAATGATATGAATTTCATGCTGATTCGTCCTGCTGATCCTTCGTCCTTCTTCCTTTCGTCCTTCTTATTTTCCTTTATTTAATACGATTTTACTTTCAAATAAAACTGTAATCGAATTGTTTCGTTACAAGCGGTTTTATTATTCAAAAATATTGTGGTGTTCAGATCGGGGGTACAAACAGAATTAATTCTAACAATTATATTTCGGTGGCTTGTTGGCTTGGGCAGCGTCGCGACGTCAGCATACCGCTGGCAGAGCGGTTGCAGAAATATCCAAGCCGACACCAACGGTTTTGGGTGTCTGACCTGATGTGTTTCTCCACTCCAGATGCTAACGCTGCACTTATGCCTGGGCTCGGCGAAGGGTAGGGGTAGCGGCGGCTATAGCTGAGGCTGTTAGCCGACGCTCGGTGTTCTTCCGCTATTGCGCTGTTGCCGCTGCAATTCGATCGCTGACGTTCCGTCGCTGTCGCTGTCGTTCTGACGTTGTTGGCATTCGGTCGCTGTCGCTGCATTGCTGTTGCTGGTCTCATAATTCAGCGGCGTTATTGCAGCCACCTGGAATTATAGCCACCTGAATATTGTTGCCGTTGATGACTGAGTGGGGTGAAGGGAGTGGGTTCCAGTTTGTGGGTGGCAGAGAGGGGTGAATAGAATGGTGCGGTGTTCGGTGTCGTAGGGCTCAAGAGAGGTATAGGGAAGGGGGCAGTTGGCTGGTGTAAACTTATATATTATGTTATAGTATATTTTTTAATATTTCCGCATATATTTCATTTTGGTTTACAAATTCAAATCAGTGGTAGCAGAAAAATGTTTTGCATATATGTATGTATTCCAATTAATGTAAATCAATCTAATGAGATAGGACCAGGGCATATCGTATCATATGTTATTGTATCATGGTCCGGGGCCTGCCGCTACCAGCTGTAGGGCCTCTCGCTTTGAAACTTTTGTGACCATTTTCGTTGCATGAAATGACCAGTTTATATGTTGTATGGTTAGTGTTATAATTAAGCACCATCAGTGAATAAAAGATTACTGTGATACCGAACTCCCACAGAGGTATTTTATATAGTCGTTCGATCCGGCTCGTTCCGACTTTATACTACCTGCAATAAAAAGACAACTTTTGGGAAAGTTTCTAGCAGATAGCTTTAAAACTTAGGAACAAGTTTGCATAGAAACAGACGGACAGGCAGACAGACATGCCTAGATCGACTCCCCTGATGATGCTCAAGAATATATGTAGTTTACAGGGTCTGCTTCACTGGGCTGCTAAAATTATAACACCCACTGCAGGGGTATAAAAATACCTATGTAAAATAAATGACAGATGTTTTGTAAAATTTAAAAAATAACTGAAACCGTTCTGAACCTGTGCTTAGTATACCTCTCCCCCTCTGAGTGCCCCAACGTCTGCCGAAAGCAGATGAAAAAATCTCGTATTCATGGCCCTGAGCCCGCTTTTGCGGTTTTCAGCGAGATCCCCCAATTAAAAAAAAAGACCTTTTCAAAAACTTACGGAAGCGTTCCCTAAACTTCAAACTCCAGTCGAAAAAAATTCAAAGTTTATAATCTTAAAAACAAAAGACTCACTCCTAGGAATCCTAGGAATTACCTTCGACTCTAGGCTCACATTTAAAGAACACTCCCTAAAATTAAGAAAGTTAGAATCTCGTCTTAACACAATTAAATTTCTAAGCTCGAAATACTCACATGTACATATTACTACTTTTAGTAACATAACCAGGGCTTTAATACTCTTAAAAATAATATGAGGTTGTCAAAAAAGTTGCGGTATTTTCGCTAGTTGTCGCACCGGGTACTTTTTGGAAAGCTTTTTTCACGCGCTAATACGTGTTTGATTGAATGTTGTTTCTTTTTGGTCGTTTATGAGTTATAGCGTCGCAAACATGGAGCAAAATAAAGATAAAATACGGCATATTTTACACTACTACTACGATAAAGGCAAAAATGCATATCAAGCCGCCAATTAAATTTGTGCAGTTTATGGACCTGTATCGGGGTTTCCATTTCCACCGCACAACGATGGTTTCAACGTTTTCGTTCTGGTGTAGAAGTGGTCTAGATGGGCCACGCTCCGGAAGGTCAGTCGTCGAAAATTGCGATAAATCACAGTTTTCTCAACGCGAGTATTCCGCAGGTTTAATTTGGCCAAGTGCTACGTTGTTGATCGCGGGTGACATTAAAGAGGTTAGTACAAATAGGTTCTCAGACGATCAGAACGGTGTAGCGGACTCGGGTGAGGACAATCTCAATAAAGTGTTACGACTGTATAATCACATCTCCCGATCGTGTGTATTTTATTTTGTAGTTAGAAGAGAAACTTAACCTAACCTAACCTCATTCTCACAGCTACTTTGGGCCCGAACGTGGACATACTTCCCGTTCACAACGGTAGCCGTAGTTTTGCTCCTAGTAGTACCATCGGACCTGAATGTGGACCCCTTCCCGTTCGGTCCAGTAGTTCCCCAACCCCCCCTTACGTAGTTTGAGATTTGAGCGTGGACACCCGTCCCGCCGGATCGGTTCTCCAGTAGTTTCCTCACCCCCTTACGTAGTTTGGGATTTGCGCGTGGGCGCCCGTCCCGCCCGATCTATCAACCTAGTGTCTGGTATACGTAGTAGTTTGGAGTCTGGCACGTGGACACCCGTCCCGGCCGGTCAATCGAGTCGAATCCCTCTGTCCCCTTACTATCCGGCCCCTCCCAAAGTATCCTCCCGGCTCGGCCTCGCCCGAAGCTCCAGCCTGGTGGATTTTTCGACCTTGACGCGAGACCCAGGACATCAACGCCCGCAAAGTATCCTCCCGGCTCGGCCTCGCCCGAAGATCCAGGACTCCAACGCCCGCCCAGTATTCTCCCGGCTCGGCCTCGCCCGAAGGTCCAGCCCGGTGGATTTTTCGCCCTTGACGCGAAACACAAGACGAGGATTCTACGCGCCCACGTTTCCGTAGACATAAATAAGAACCTTCGGTGCATACTCCCCATCAAAATCATCCGTTCACCTGTAGAACGGAACTCTCTATTCCGGTGTTTCCGTGATTTACAAATTTCTTGTAAAGGACTCTTGGATGCGACTGAGATCTGTACCCCGGCCGAGAAAGCATCCTTACATGGTGTATATGCTGTTACATCGTTCGCCATCATGGTTGCATACAAATTGTACAAGACTTAATCTTATCGCCCGCCGTGAGCAAAAGATTGAGATTACTGTGGCCTTCTGACATTTTAAAATCCAAAATTGTTTGTTGTTGCAGAGTTGCCACTTAGTCATAAAAATGTATGTATTTTATGTGTGGTCTTCAAAGGCGGACTATATACGATTTTTTGTCATTTTGAATTTGAAACAAAGGCAAAATGTGTTACATCGCAGTCGCATTTAAAATTATGTTTGTATAAGTAATTTCGATATATGTAGACAATCTACGGGCTATTTTCTTCTGGAGAATTCGCAGAGGATATTTATGTTCTTCTTGTATAAGAATATTTAAAAAATCAACCTTAAGCTCAACAGAAGATTGCTTATCATAACAAGAATTAGCACTTTGAGTTTCATAAAACATGAATAAAAAAATACATACTTTAGCAGAGGATAGGCTGCGCTTCATTTTGTATATTTTGTCTTCTGCATATTTATAAAATCAAAATTAATATTTTTAACTCTAGAAAAATTTAAGCGACAAGTAAGTAGGACATAATCTCGTCGAAACTTGGTATTGGGCTATTTTACGAGGGCGGTCCGATAAGTACTTAGCCTCCAAAAGAAAATCGATACACTTGACCCAGCGACGCTCCAACTTCTTTAACCCGTCTGAAAAATACGTTTTGTCGAAGTCTGCAAAATAGGCCTCTGTGGCGGCGACGACCTCCTCATTCGATGCAAATTTCTGTCCAGTGAGTGACTTTTTCAAGTTTGGAAACAAAAAGAAGTCATACGGGGCCAAATCTGGAGAATATGGTGGATGGGGTAGCAGTTCGTAGCCCAATTCGACCAATTTGGCCTTGGCGAGGGCGTAAGTGTAAGCCGGTGCGTTGTCATGATGAAAGACCATTTTTTTTCGCTAAATGGGGCTGTTTTTTTTTGCAATTCGGCGGCGAATCGGCCCAATAATTCGGCTTAGTGCGTCTCTGTGACCGTTTTGCCCTTCTCGATGTAGATCACACCTTGCGGATCCCAAAAAACGGTGGCTATCACCTTTCCGGCCGATGGGACAGTCTGCGCTTTCTTCGGAGCAGGTTCGCCGGGTGAAGTCCACTGTTTCGACTGTTTCTTGGTCTCTGGTGTGTACCAGTGGATCATGTTTCGTCGACGGTCACGAAACGACGCAGAAACTCCTTCGAATTGCGCTTAAACAGCGTCAAACACTGCTCTGAAGAGGTGTCATGGTTGCGTTTGTTGTCCGGAGTGACAAACGCGGCACCCATCCCGCCGACAGCTTTCTCATGCCCAACATTTCATGCAGGATATGACCCACGCGGTCTTTTGACATGCCTACTGTCTCAGCTATCTTGCTTCTCTTCAATCGGCGGTCTGCCAATTCAAGATCGTGGATTTTTGTCACGTTATCCTCCGTGGTAGCCGTTTTCGGGGCACCTAGGCGTTCCTCATCAAAAACCGACATGCGACCACGTTGAAACTCGTTAAACCAATTTTTGACGGTCGCCATCGAAGGAGAAGAGTCACCGTACACAGCATCCAAGCGCTCTTTGATTTCGCTGCGCGAAAAAAACAAGATCGAATCACAGACCGATATTGGTCTTTCTCCATTTTTCTAAAATCCGCGGACACGTTCGATTCCACACGCAGTCAAAACAAAACTACGAGTCCGATTGGGCTGAAATTTTGACAGTAGCCGTTTTTCAAAATGTACTACACGATGGTAAATTTCTCTTGCGATAGTGACGCCATCGGGAGGTGAGGCCCTCGTATGTCGCTAATCAGAATGCGATTTCAAAAACCTTAAATAAATAACCCGAACAGTGTCTGTTGCTGTCCAGAAAAAAAGTTATACCCTTTGTATCAGTTTAAGAACGGAATTGAAATACCGTTTTTCTTATTCTAAGAGCAAAAGTCTTTTATTTAATTTTATTTTTTATTTTTAACAAACGGTGATGCTTAGATATAAATTAGTCTTTTTTAAGAATGTTTATATTTATTCAATAAAAATGTTTAATCTTCATAAGGATAAAATGGTATTGTTCCTGATGTTTTATATTCTTAAGCTGTTTTTATTTTACATTGAGCTTATTTTTATACCCTTGCAGAGGGTATTATAATTTTGGTCAAAAGTGTGCAACGCAGTGAAGGAGACATCTACTGGCGTTAATACAAAAAGTATGTGAGCTCACACATAGTACTCGTCCCTCATCTTATTATGGAATCGGACATCGACTTTACTACTGAAGCCTTGAAAGCGTACTCGTTGGGGCAGCCAAAATCTCCACACCACAACGGAAGAAAGTAAATGCAAGCAAATACTAAAAATCCAATCCAGCAAATCGTACTGCTGGTGCGGGAAAAGAGGCGTATGCGACGTGCTTGCCTTAAAGAAGCCACACGCTTTCTCGACCTGATTCTCCAGTAACAGACAGAAAATGCACAGCTGTGGTACAGCGAGAAACTTTCGCCAATCAGTACAAAGAACCCCCAATGGAGGGCTTACCCAATTTTAAGCGCTCCGATCGAAAAAATTACCCAGATAAGAAACTCTACAAATGCTAAAACATTTGCTTTACATCTTAAAAGTGCTTTCCAGCCCAATCCTGCCACAAATTCATTTTGCCCGTAACTACCTCTTTCCCAATTTCGTTTCGGCCGGTCAAAATTAAAAAAATCATTAGGAAACTAAAACCAAAAAGGTGGCTTATTTACCCCAAAAATGCTAATGACGAACGCATGATGGAAGCTAGAGTTTACTCTTAATAGAAAAAAATGGGTTCCGCTTTCTTTGAACGGTACACCAGATCCCCCAAGCCAGCAAAGTAACGTACCTCGGCGTCCACCTCTATAGGCGATTAGCATGGCGTAGACACATCGAATGCATAAGCTGCACTTAAAACTAAAGGCCAGCGGACTCCACTGGATCACATCTACAGGGTTGCCCATATTCGACGGACCCATCTGACGACGCCATAACTTTTGACAGAGATGCCAGATCGCTTAATGACATACCGCGTTTGAAGCGTCAGTCCAAGCAGATTTTTACCATGGAACAATACACGCCACGCGAGCGCTCTGAAATAGTTGAAATTTACATTCAACAGAACAAGTCAATTGTGAAAACTCAACGTGCTTTTAAAAAATTAAAAAATGTGAAAAGTGCGCCTTCTAAGAACACCATTAAGCGTTTATACGAAAAATTTACGACTGGTGAGGCTCTTTCTAATCCGAAGAGGCCAAATAAAAGTCGACCAAGGCGATCGGACGAGAATATCGCTGCCGTACGAGCCAGTGTTGAGAGGTCCCCAAGAACATCCCAAAAACGCCGTTCTCAGCAGTTGGGCATGGCTCGGTCCACTTTACAACGGATTATTCGAGTTGATTTGCATTTGTTCCCGTACAAAATTCAATTGACGCAAAGATTGTTGCTTACGGACAAGCCTCGTCGATTGGAATGGGCCCAAAGAGTCATCGAAATGGCAAAGATGACGATCAATTTTGGAACAAAATTATCATGTCCGATGAAGCCCATTTCACATTGAATGGGACCGTAAATAAGCAAAATTGCCGTATTTACGCCACTGAAAATCCTGAGAAGATTCAAGAAGTGCCTCTTCACGACGAAAAAGTCACAGTTTGGTGCGGCGTTAGTTCGAAAACGGTCATTGGGCCGTTTTTCTTCCAAAATGAAAATGGCCATGCTGTTACCATCAACCAGGAGCGTTATCGCGACATGATGACCAATTTTGTGATGCCAATTATTCGTCGAAAGCGTATGAGGCAGTTCTGGTTTCAACAAGACGGCGCTCCACCGCACACAAGTCGCATAACAATCGATTTTCTGAAGAAATTGTTTCCGGGCCGTTTGATGTCGAAAAGTGGTGATTTGGACTGGCCACCGCGTTCGCCCGATTTGACGCCGCCTGACTTCTTCTTGTGGGGATATTTGAAGTCAAAGGTTTACGTTAACAAGCCAAGGACCCTAGAAGAGCTCAAGGACAACATTCGTGAAGAAATAGCCGCTATTCCGGCCGAAATGTTGGCGAAAACGATGGAAAATGCTACAAAAAGGGCACAATACGCCATCAACGCCAGAGGCGGCCATTTGAAAGATATCATATTCAAAAATTGATGTAAACAAATCTACTTGGAACAAATTAAATGATTAAGATTGCCAACCGCCAAATTTTTATTTTTTTCTTTGATTTTTAAAAAAAAACATGGGTCCGTCGAATATGGGCAACCCTGTAGTCTTTATAAAATTGTTTTCACAAATTTCGGTTTTTGTTGTTTTCTTCATTTTGCAATTCCCAAAGTCTTTCATGGTTGCAACTATCGTATTTTGCCTTTCGATTTTGTGCAGCCCGACACAATTCAACCGAATTCGTTATTTTGACCTAGTAGTCCATCTATTTTCTTAACTCCATTTTTAAAAATGTGACCATATAAATTTGTTTCTATAATTAAGTCCACTCTTTCTCTCGTATCTTAAGATTTTTTAAAGAATGTTACAGCACTGATTTATAATCCAATATTTTTAATATTTAAATCAAAGTACAAAATTAAGATAAATTTAAATTTAACCCTGTATTACTAAAAATATTGTATTAAAGCTTCGACTCAGAATCATCATTTTGGTAGAAAAGATAAAAAGTAATATCACATTAAATGTAATTTTTAGTCCTAAGTGAATGAATTGAACCAAGCATCCAACAAGCTGAATTGGCTAATCACGACCGCTATTAGTATTAAAAGCTATACATAGTTATGCCCCTGAAGCTGGTTTATCAATTTCTGGTAATATGAAGCTTAAAATACAGATCCGACGCTAAGATCTTAACCAAAAATAATTTTAATTTTGAAAAATCCTTATAGGATGAATCGATATTTTAATTTCTACATCGACGACCAAAATCTTCCCTTTTGTGATTTAATCATCAGTTGGATCATGATTTTGATCTGAACCTGAATATGGGTAAGCTGCTGGTATTGATATTCTAAGAGCTGCACTTGGCAAGCCAAGGTGTATGTACACGCACTCGCATATCTCTGCGAATACCCCCAAAATTTGTAAATCAAACGTTTATCAATAATTGTTCTGAAATGTATGCATATATTTTTATATACCCTTGCAGAGCGTATTATAATTTTAGTCAAAAGTTTGCAACGCAGTGAAGAATTTCCGACGCTACAAAGTATATATATTCTTGATCAGAATCACCAGGAGAGTCGATCTAGCCATGTCTGTCTGTCCGTCCGTCCGTCTGTCCGTCCGCCCGTCCTGCGTTTCTACGCAAACCAGTCCCTCAGTCCCGCTGCCATAGAAACGTTGGCAAAATGCAGCCCAAAATCGACAAAGCTTAATTTTTTTGGTAATATTACCATAAAAATCGAAATCAACCAATAAATTAGTTTTCCCCAGTTTTTAAAATTCCTTGACAGCGAGCTGAATTATTTTAAAAATTTTCAAATCACAATCTTGATAAACATCACTATGAAGAACAAAGGCTCCTGTTTTAAAATCACTATTTTTGAATTTGTTATACATCAACAAGTTCTTTTCGATCAGCTGTTGTCATTGAATTCAAAGAATTAAATCGTAATCGTTTTGTAATAACTGCGAGGGTATATAAACTTCGGCTTGCCGAAGTTTGCTTTCTTTCTTGTTAAACTAAACTTTAGTTTATTGTCTTTAATTTAAAACTTAACACTCCGAAAATGTGAAGACCCTTTTTTGTAAGTACCTCCGTAAAACATTTCAGCATGGAGTCGACGAGTTATTTTACATCCTTTAACATTTTTTTTGATGTATTTGTGTGCTTTTGGATTTTTCTCTTGAGAAGATCCCACAAATGTTTTATGGGACTCAGACAAGGACTCTGGGGAGGTGTTCGCAGCTGATTTTTGACATTATACAGCAGCCCCAATTGTTCAGCACTTTGCTTTAGATTGTTTTTTAAAATGTTGATATAGAGTCCTTGACTCATGATTGCTTCAATAAATGATATTATCAAACTCCGCTTGCCGCCATACACCCCCACACCAAAATTCCGCTTCCCCCATGTTTCACCGTGCCAACTAAATTTTCTTTTTTGAACGCTTTTCCTTCTTTATGACACAGTTTCTTTGGAATCTGTTTTGAAAAAACTATCTCCGATCTGAAGCTTTGCCTGATCAGCTATATTCCTGGGTTTAAACGGTATAGACTTATTAATAGTCTTTTGTCGCAGTTGGTTAGCAAGGGCAAGATACTGCCAGTCGAATTGTAATTGTTGGATGGACTGAGTGCTGGAGTGGGTGATTAAGTGGGCTCTCTAAAATTGTATATTTATTTTTCGCTCCTCAATAAAAATTTCCTTGCCTTTTTTAAACATGTTAAAATTCTCCTAAATTTGATGCAAAATTTTTGTTTCAACTGCGCAATACCTACAGCTTAGACATTCTCCAGAAGATCGGCGTCAAAAGACCTAACAGTAATCGCACAATCTTGCATTCCACTTAGCTTTAAACAGCTGTACGCAGACTTTTGGGCGCACATTTCGCGCCATTTAAGACAATAAACTAAAGTTTCGATAAAAAAAAATTATGAGTTAAATACATGCAAAAATGACAGAACAATTATTGATTCAAGTTTGAAGCCTAGTACTCAGATCGACGAAAACCGTACGCCAGTCATGAGAGAGAGCGAGAGGCAAACAGCTGGCGTTCACTTTTCGTCGGGCCTTTTTTTCACGTCGGTCCCCTGATCGACGAAAAAATACCAGAAAATTTCATAGCGTTGCCAGTCTGCTGAAATGAAGTTTGGGTGAACCCTAGCGAAAAGATTAAAAAATTTAATCTTTTGGCGTGCGCTTCTCACTGAACATTATAAGAAATGGAGGGAAAAACTCAAAAAACTCACAAAAGTCGATTGCAGGTGTTTACATGTGAGGACAAAATAACATTAATACTATCTGGGGTGCCTCTTGTCAGAGCAAAATGTATCTTAGGTCAAGAATGTACGAAAAACTACAATAAAAGTGCAGCTATGAACTTTAAATTAACAAATAATTATCAGTAAATTAAAAAAAACAACTGTTCAATTTAAATTGTATTGTTTTTTAGTTTCTTTGTACAGCGGCAGACTTGTCTTGTCAAGGTAGTTGATAATATCTTTTAAAGGCTCTTTCCCGCAAATACGATATTTGAATTTTAGCTGCTTGTCAACAAACCCAGTTGATTGACAGTACAACCATAGGACGCTTAAATCTGATGAACTCTCGAAATTTTGGTCCTGGAAAGATTAAAGTTTTTAAGCTAGCGTACTCGTTTGTCGATCTGAGGATCACGAAATAAGCTGAGACATAAAAAAAAGTCAGTATTTTTTGTTTTTCTTAGTTTTAAGTGTTATCTAATGGTGTTTAAAAATAATGAAGTGCCTTAATAAACGCCAAAATACTACCAAACATAACTGCATTTAAATCTTTTTCATAGTCTATATAGTTTGCAAGATTTATGATTTTGAGTTTTAAATTTACTTCTGCACGAAATAAACTGTGAGCGACTGTATATAGGCAAATAATAGTAATATGACCGTACTTTAATTAGTTGATGCAGCTTACGGTTGCCGTTGTTCATATAAATGGACATTTTCATACATTTTCAAGTATGTATAGTTAACATCCCACGATGTTGATGGTGGACTCCAAAATACATATGTAGCTGTACAGTCCTGTCACGGTCACCACATGTATTGTCATGCTCCAATGCACTATGGGGTAAATGACACCTTTATCTTTCATTTAGGAATTATTTTAAAATGTTCCAATTGGATTAAAATTAGTGTGAACGTAAGAAAACATAACACTTATGCCTCAAACTCAAAATGTTAATATTTAACAGCTGTTGCATCCTAAAGCACGCACGCCAATTTGCATATTTTTTGCCGTGGACTTTGTTTTCCATTTATTCACATACAACTCAGCAAACAAACACATAAGCCCTTGAATATGGATTTCCCAGGTTATTACTATATGTTAAATGTTTTTATACCCTTGCAGAGGGTATTATAATTTTGGTCAGAAGTTTGTAACGCAGTGAAGGAGACGTTTCCGACCCTATAAAGTATATATATTCTTGATCAGGATCACCTCCTGAGTCGATATAGCCATGTCCGTCTGTCCGTCTGTCCGTCTGTCCGTCTGTCCGTCTGTTTCAATACCGTTTGCGAGCTCAGTTTAAAAGCTAGCGATCTGAAACTTTCACACTCGTCCTAAAACATGTGTACGCAGATCAAGTTTGAAAATCGCCCCGATCGGACGTCTATATCCTATAGCTCCCATAGGAACAATCGGATATATCTTGCCAGAATTGATGATATTTCGCGCAGTGTAAAAGCTTTTGACATGAATCTTTCCAAATCGTATTTTTTTATGCATACCTTGATCAGGGTAAAAGCGCGTGGCGATCGGACGTCTATATCCTATAGCTCCCATAGGAACAATCGGTCCAAATTTGATGTTTTTCAGAATATTTCGCGCTGTGTAAAAGCTATTGCTATAAATTTTTTCAAATCGTATTTTTTTATGCATTCCTTCATCAAGGTAAAAGCGCGTGCTGATCGGACGTCTATATCCTATAGCTCCCATAGGAACAATCGGATATAACTTTCAAGAATGGAAGATATTTCGCGCAGTGTAAAAGCATTTAACATAAATCTTTCCAAATCTTATTTTTTTATGCATACCTTGATCAGGGTAAAAGCGCTTGGCGATCGGACGTCTATATCCTATAGCTCCCATAGGAACAATTCGGTGAAATCGGTCCAAATTTGTTGGTTTTCTGAATTTTTCACGTAGTGTGTAAGCTACTGACATAAATTTTTCCAAGTCTTATTTATTTACGCATATCTTGATTAGGGTAAAAGCGCTTGCCGATCGGACGTCTATTTCTTATAGCTTCCGTAGGAAAAATAGTTAAAGGCTGCGAAAGTATCCCTTTTTTTCTATTTTATATGACATTTTTGCAGTATAAAAGCAATTGACATCAAACGACGCAAATCTAGTTTATTTATGTATACCTTATTCCTATCGCTACTTTTTCAGTTTTAGCAATTTCGGCAAAGTCTGCAAGGGTATTAAAACTTCGGCTTGCCGAAGTTAGCTTCCGTCCTCGTTAATTGTTTAAATTGCGCGTGTTTATACTAACATTTGTTAATTTTATTCGTTCATGCGCCAAACTAAAGGCGGCCTGATGGGGCTGATTAGCTGTTTCAGAGTTGCTAGATATAGTTTTTGCCGAGCTTATGATCTCCTCTCTACGCTGGATTCGCAGTTTAATAATCGTAAGCTATTAGAAGAGTCCCCTAAGCGCAAAAAGGCCACTGGTGGTAAGCAGCAAAAGGGGAACACCCTGCGACCGAAAACAAAAGAACAACAGAGCATTCCGGCGGATCAGCAGCTGATTCCAGCTAATGTTGCTAAGATCAGCAGTTAAAAAAGATTCGGTATTCGAACAATCCGTAACAGAATGCATGCATCCAGGGACTTCTAAGAATTCCGATTTGTCCGTAGTGGATTCACAATTACTGGATCCACCTACCTCTCAGAATATAACATCACCACCACAAGGGACTACTGAGTCCGGACAACCGCCTTAAGTTGGTTTTGCAGAAACAATGTCTACCAAAATCCCTTTCAGTGGTTCCACTAAAGAAATAAATTTTCGTTTCTCGGCTTTCCCCTGATCAAACATCTTCTGATGTATGTTGTCTTATATATAAGACAAAACTAAAGCCGATTGTAATAGTGTAAAGGTGGAAAAGTTTAAGTTTTCTTATGCTAGAGACATTTAATCTTTCAAGATAGCTATCGCTAACGAGCTCTTTGTAGCCATATGCTCGGGCGACTTTTGGCCGGATAATATGGTTGTAAAAGAGTTCGATGCTAAGATAAAGAAGAAGGGGCCCGGGGGAGTCAAACTTCCTAGTCGAGGCTAAAGCAGTGTACTCTTTTCAAAAAACTAACTTCGAACCTCCTTCATTCCTATTAGAATGCAAGAGGCTTGCGTAGCAAACTCATCAAATTGTATTCTGATAGCCTTCCCTTTGCATCTCATATTATTGTGTTTACAGAAACTTGGTTAAAGCCGGAGCTCTTTAGCTCCGAAGTTTTTCCAGGTAAGTACACAATATATAGGTATGACCGTCCCTCTAGACGGGGAGGTGGAGTCTTAATTGGAGTTGATTCAAACCTCCCGTCTGAGGAGTTATTATACCCTTGCAGAGGGTATTATAATTTTGGTCTAAATTGTGCAACGCAGTGAAGGAGTCACCTCCGACAATATAAAGTATATATATTCTTGATCAGGATCACCTCCTGAGTTGATATAGCCATGTCCGTCTGTCCGTCTGTCTGTCCGTCTGTCTGTTTCTACGCAAACTAGTCTCTCAGTTTTAAAGATATCGAATTGAAACTTTGCACACACCCTTCCTTCCTTTGCACGCAGTATATATGTCGGAACGGTCGGGATCGGCCGACTATATCCTATTGCTGCAATATAACTGATTGATCGGAAATGCCATAACTTTGGTGTTTGTAAAGTTAGGAATCTGGGATTTCTTATGGGTTTTATGAATCCAATCAATCCGGCCTACCAAATTTCCTAAGGATCGGCCGACTATATCCTATAGCTGCCATATAACTGATTGATCGGAAACGCCATAACTTTGGTGTTTGTTAAGATAGGAAGTTGGAATTTTCTATGGGTTTTATTTTTGGCCAATCAATCCGACCTATCAAATTTCATAAGGATCGGCCGACTATATCCTATAGCTGCCATATAACTGAACGATTGGAAATGCCATAACTTTGGTGTTTTTAAAGTTTGGAAGTTGGAATTTTTTATGAGTATCAAGAATGCATCATATGAATAATTTTGGAGAATATAATGTACATAATATTTTGCAAGGGTATATAATTTTCAGCTCCGCTCGAAGTTAGTTTTCCTTTCTTGTTTTTGATGAATTTAATACCATTGAATTATTTGATTATTTAAATCACCTTTCCGTTATTAAGTCTGTGGCAAATAAGCTTTCCGGTAGGGATCAGTTTGTAGTTCTAGGTTATTTTAATATACCTGGAGTTACTTGGTCCACTATGGATGGATCGAATGTCTTACTACCTACAGCACAGCATAATTTTTTTGACGGCCTGCTTGACATATCCTTATTTCAAGTAAACCATGTTCGAAATTCTTTCGGTCGCCTACTTGATTTGTGTTTTGTATCAAATCCTGATGGTGTGTTTCTGTCCAGAGTAGCACCACTCACGCAACCTGAAGATCCATATCACCCTACAATCGAACTTTCATCTGATACGGGTAGAGTTATAGAAGAAAAATCAGAAAAATCGTCCAAACGAATACATTGTTTTCGCAAGGCAGACCTTCTGAGGCTAAATAATTTTATTTCTGTTTTTAATTGGTCTGATCTTTACTTATGCAATAATATGTCCTATGCAGTTAATGTTTTTTACACTGCAATAAACTCATTTTTATACCCGTTACTCGTAGAGTAAAAGGGTATATTGTATTCGTGCAAAAGTATGTAACAGGTAGAAGGAAGCGTTTCCGACCCTATAAAATATATATATTCTTGTTCAGGATCACTAGCCGAGTAGATCTAGCCATGTCCAACTGTCCGTCTGTCTGTCTGTCCGTATGAACGCTGAGATCTCGGAAACTATAAAAGCTAGAAGATTGACATTTTGCATGTAGATTTTAGGAGTTCCTACGCAGCGCAAGTTTGTTTCAAAATGGTGCCACGCCCCCTCTGACGCCCACAAGCCACAAGCTGTGGCCACAGTTTTGATGCTATTATGAAAATTTTAATTTATATGTATTTGTTTCGTCAATACCTATCGATTGGCCTAATAAAAGTTTGCCACGCCCACTCTAACGCCCAAAAACCCATTAAACGCTTAAGCCTGGCTAACGCCTACATTTCCGCCTTTCATGGCGCCATCTAACGGATGACTTTGGAACAGCTGGCCAAGGTGCTCAACAGAGTCAACGTTAATTCTCGATAAGGATTTCTATTAAAGGAAATTGCAATGGTTTTCATTTGTCAATACCGAACTATATCTCAAGAACTATGCAAATCAACACAAGTTAGCCAAGTTGGAGGTCTGAGTCAAACAATGGCGTATGTGTGTATGTATGTAAGCATATACATATGTATGTATTTACATTGTACACAGTTGCAATTGTTTATCTGAGTATATAGTCGAGGCACTCGACTATAGCGTTCTTTCTTGTTTTTTAATTCCTGTGTTCCGAGGTATTATCCGTCAATTTCCAATAAATCGCCTTTGTTCAGCAAAGAGTTGATACACTTAAAGAAATGTAAAGTCCAGACTTTTTAGGAAATATAAAAATACCGTTTCTCAATCTGTTTTTACTAGATATTTAAGTGCTCGGTCAAGATTTACCGTGCTTAATGCTCAGTGTTATAATAGTTACTTAAACCGTTGTAAGGTCTAGTTCTCTCAGGACCCGAAACAGTTTTATAATTTCGTTAACACCAAGCGTAAATCTAATTCTTTTCCTTCCTCGCTGTCGTTCGAAAACATGACGGCAACCACAGATCAGGCAATAGCCGATTTATTTGCCAAATTTTTTCAAACGACTTACTCTACTTTAGATTATTTATCACAGCCTTATTCTTACACCATATCCAAGTCAAACCTCATATTCTGTCCCACTTTAACAGAAAGCTCTCTTCTTTTGGATCTTCTTCGTATTAAGCCTATTTATTCGCCAGGGCCCGATGGTATTCCAAACCTCTTCACAAGTTGTTTACCTTATCTCTAGAAACTTCCCAATTCCCAAATATTTGGAAGGAATCATTTGTTATTGGTCTTTTCAAAAAAGGGAACCAGTTAGAAGCCAGTAACTACAGAGGTATTTCCAAGTTGTCAGCTATTCCTAGGCTTTTTGAAAAACTCAGTACTCCTCATTTGCAGGACCTTTGTAGATCAATCATTTCTCCGTGTCAACACGGATTTATTAAACGTAGATCCACAATCACAAACCTTTTAGAGCTCACTACATTTGTGATGAAAGGCTTCAATAGTAGTTTTTAAAGAGAGGTCATGTACACTGACTTTAGTAAAGCATTTGACTCTGTAAATCACTTACTTCTTGTTCAAAAACTTGACCTGTTAGGTTTTCCAGTTGATCTGCTTAAATGGATTTCAAGTTATCTGAATGGCAGGTCACAAATGGTCCATTTCAAAAATTCAATTTCTGAAATTCTCCGTGTTACCTCCGGTGTCCCACAAGGGAGCCATCTGGGTCCGTTACTTTTTATTAACGATCTTCCCTCAATTATAAGTCATTCTCGCGTACTTATGTACGCAGGTGATGTTAAGTTGTGCTTGCAGTATAAGGACATTTCCTGCCATTTAGACTTGCAATCCGATCTAGATAATTTTTAAAACTGGTGCCGAGATAATTTACTAAATTTAAATGCTTCCAAGTGCAAGCTGATGACTTTTTATCGGGTCAATCCGATATACGCGACTTACACATTAAGTGGCAGCTCTTTGGACCCTAAACTAAAATTTTCAAACCACATTTCGTCCATGGTTAATAAAGCCAGAGGAGTGCTTGGATTTATTAAAAGGTGGTCAAAAGAATTTAATGATCCTTATATAACTAAAACTTTATTTATTTCCTTAGTCCGTCCGAATCTGGAGTATGGGTCTCCTGTCTGGAGTCCACAATACGGAATACATGTTGGTCGTATTGAATCTGTACAAAAAAACTTTCTTATTTTTGCTTTACGGCGCCTAAACTGGGATCCAAATCTTAACTTACCTTCTTATTCAAGTAGACTTCTGTTGATTAATTTACCCTCCCTAGCCAACCGTAGAACAATGCTTATAACCTTATACATGGTGATATTGACTCCCCCGAATTGGTAAGTCGGCTAAACTTTTCTGTGCCAAGTAGATTAACTAGAAATTATATTCCCCTAATATTAAATCATTGTAGATCTAACTATGCCTTGCATGAGCCTTTCTGAGTATTATGTTCTGACTATAATAGATTTTTTCCTATAATCTCAAATCTTGACTCTATGCCGCTCCTTAAACGATCAATAATAGCTTCATGGATGCGCCCCTCGGTCGGTTGGGCGGGTAAGTAGTCCGTGAGACTCCGCGAAAAAAAAAAATAAATAAATGGATAAGTGGTACTACAACTTTGCCCTTTAAAACATTTTTGGACGACCTCCAATTTTATTATAACCAAGGCTTACGTAGATGCAGATTCATGTCATTTTGCCACTAATGTAATGGCTCCTCGACTGATTGACTCATCCGGAACTTTGTTGTGGAACAATCGTACCCAACAGTCTAAAAGGTTATATCGCCCATTTAAGTCTCTTAAAAAATCTAAGGAATTGATTTTAAAGGAAAGAAGATATATAGATATAGAAAGTGAAATTGAAGAGCTACTGTCATGCAAGTTCATATCTTACTACCGTTGATGGTAAAGTACTGAATGCTTTGACAGATACGAATCATTTCAACAATGCCCAGTCGAACCAAAAAGATTTCCTAGAAAAAAACAATTTTAAGTGCTTTAAGTTTTTGACAATCATTCTTAATTTAAAATATGGCGTGAGCCCCTTGAATTGCTGGCTATTTTTTGAGTTTGTCTTAAATGCTGGATATAAGATGGGCATCAATAAATGCCAAAATTGCTAATCCATGCGAAAAGAAAGCGATGTTGGAACGTAAGGCAAATATACAGCAAATTTGGGAGAAGCTCTCTTTAAAAGTGGATATGCCTAAACAGATAGACTTTGGAAGATGATAGTTTCTAATGATAGTTTCCTTAGGTCTATAGTAACATAATACACAAAACTGCAGTGAAAAATCTGTTTTGGTTTATTCGTAATATTAAGTGTAAGATTAAGTGGCCATTTACCCCATAGTGCAATGCAAACACGATGTAAGGTTGAGGTTTATCGTTATGCAGTTCCCATATGACAAGTGTGTGTGTGTATCCAAATGCATTTGGTGAGCGTGAAAGCTCATAGTTGATTTCGGTTATGATTTTAGTTAAATTCAGTTTGGTGGTGAGACTCCATAGATATATAAAAGCAGTATTGCCAGTTAAGCCTAGATCTAGCCTTTCTGAAAAATGGAATACCTTTTAACAAGAAAGGAAGCAAACTTCGGCAAGACGAAGTTTATATTCCCTTGCAGTTCTTACAAAACGACTAAATCACGATTTCTATACCAATATTACTAAAATCATTACTATGTCGATTTTGCGCTGCAATTTGTCATCGATTCTATGGCAGCTCTATGATATTGCTGTCCGGTTTTGATTAAACTAAAAGCGTAATTCTGATATAGTATATAATTAATATATCTCAAAGGAATATTTTGATCCGTAGATCCGTAGAATTTAAATATTACCAAATCCGAAAAAAACAACATAAAAAATTAAAAACAACAAAGTTATACTTTTTTACATTTCATATGATATAGATGTCCGATTTTAATTTAATTAAAACCGTAACTCCGTAGTATTTAAATATTACCAAATCCGAAAAAAACAACATAAAAAAAATAAAAACAACAAATTTATACTTTTTTACATTTTCCCTATGGGAGCTATATAATATAGTCGCCCGATCCGGCTCCGTTCCGACTTATACTACCAACTTTTGGGAACGTTTCAAGCAGATAGTTTTAAAACTGAGGGACTGGTTTGCGTAGAAACGGATGGACGGACAGACAGACAGACGAACGGACAGATGCACATGGCTAGATCGACTCTCCTGGTGATGCTGATCGAGAATATACTTTATAGGGTCGGAAATGTCTCCTTCACTGCGTTGCAAACTTTTGACTGAAATTAAATAATTTAACAATTAATAAAAAAAAAAGCAATAGATATTTTTACCATCCGTTTTTTATCATTTGTTTATTAAACTTAAAGGAGCACATAAAATAAATTTAAAAATTTTCATAAAGTTATTTTTTCTTGAAGAGGGGAAAAAAGAGGCCGTTATTTGAAAAATAAAACAATGATAGATTCTTAATGAGTACGAATGTCGCTATGGCATGAAGCACAAAAAAATTTTTTTTTCATGAAATGGCGGCTACTTAAAGAATTTTTCGATTTTTTCACTAATTTTCCCATTTTGTCGAATTTTTAAAAATATAAATTAAAAATTTTTGTTTTTTGTAGGTTCCGGTGATAGAGATATATTTAAAGAATATTCATGCCAAGTTTCAAGTAAATCGACTGATTAGATCTTGAGATATAGTGCCGACCGCATCAAAAAAAGTTGTTTCGAGAAAAACGCGTTTAAAGTTTTACGTTAAGTTTCGGGCAGCGTAACTGATAGAATATTACTTATATATTACATTCCCTTAATCAGCTATTCCAGCTTCATACAATGACCTTCAAACGATTAATGTAGTATACTGGAAATAAGGGTATTGTTATAGAAAGAAGGAAAGAAAGTTATTCATACTAAGGTAGCCCAGGCTACCAGTCGTTCGCTCAACCGGTCTAGTTGCCACGTCAATAAAACGGCTATAACTTTTAAAATAATTATAGTTTTGAAAAATCCTTTTAGGGAGATATTTTTAAATATCAAAACTATCGAATTATGTAAAAAAAATGTTTAGATTAAGGGGTTATCCGGGTCTTGACACTTCAAAAAATTCATTTTTTTCAAACTTTTTTATATTAGGTTGTCAAAAAAGTCTTGCGGTATTTTCACTAGTTGGCGCTGAAAGCGCGTAGTTCTTGGTTTATTCGTCGCATCAGGTCATACTAACCTTTTTGGAAAGCTCATTTCACGCGCTAACACGTGTTTGATTAATTGTCTTTTCTTTTAAGTCGTTCGTTAGTTATAGCGTCGCAATCATGGAGCAAAATAAAGAGAAAATACGGCATATTTTACAGTACTACTACGATAAAGGCAAAAATGCGTCAAATGCGTCAAACCGTTATTAACCATTTGAAGAAGCTTGGAGTCACTAAGAAGCTCGATGTATGGGTGCCGCACGATTTGACGCGAAAAAACATCTTTGACCGTATCGACGCATGCGAATCGCTTCTAAATCGCAACAAAATCGACCCGTTTTTGAAGAGTATGGTGACTGGCGATGAAAAGTGGGTTATTTACGATAACGTAAGGCGCAAACGGTCGTGGTCGAAAAGCGGTGAAGCGGCCCAGACGGTGGCCAAGCCTGGATTGACGGCCAGGAAGGTTCTTCTGTGTGTTTGGTGGGATTGGCAGGGAATAATCCACTATGAGCTGTTCCCTTATGGCCAAACGCTCAATTCGGACCTGTACTGCCAACAACTGGACCGCTTGAAGACAGCACTCATGCAGAAGAGACCATCTTTGATCAACAGAGGCCGAATTGTCTTCCACCAGGACAACGCCAGGCCACACACATCTTTAGTGACGCGCCAGAAGCTCCGGGAGCTCGGATGGGAGGTTCTTTTGCATCCACCGAATAGTCCGGATCTCGCACCAAGTGATTACCACCTGTTTCTGTCCATGGCGAACGCGCTTGGTAGTCTGAAGTTGGCCACAAGAGAGTCCTGTGAAAATTGGCTCTCGGAGTTTTTTGCCAATAGGGAAGCGAGCTTCTATGAGAGGGGCATATATTTGACTTGAATCGCATTATTGTAACCAATTTTATGAACAATTGAAAATTCAATAAAAATACCGCAAGACTTTTTTGACAACCCAATATAATAGTACAAAGTGTCAGGAATGTTATCCGAATGTTATCAAGTCGATCGAAGCAAAACTGTAGGAATGGGAGAAATTTAAAGCCCAGCGTACGAATGAGTCACAACTGGCTATTCGGGCTCTGGCGTCGAGCAGATGCGGCACTTTAAACGCGTTTTTCTCAAAACCACTGTTTTGAAGTCGGTAGTCACGTTTTCTCAAAAACTATTGCACCGATCGACTTCTGCTTTTGCACACTTCTTTTAGACATGTTTTTCTTGTCCTTAACGGAGGGATTTTTTTATTTTCAATTACAACTCATTTTATAAGCCAAAATATGGCCAAAATTTACGTAAAAAATTACACTTTTTATGAAAAGCGCAACAAAAAATTCAATTTTTAATTTTAAAAAAATGGCTCGTAGAGGACAAGCCAGACACATACACTATCAGAATAACTTTGGTTTTTTGATTTCAGATAAAAATGACGGAGATATTTTGCCTAGGACACAATTTTTTATGTGGTCAAGTTCAAGTAAGATCTTTTAAAAAAATTCACGAAAATAGGCTTATTTTCGTGCTTCAAGACCCAGATAACCCCTTAAGCAAACCAGTCTGATGCAAAATAATAGTAGTGCCAGAGAAATTAGCAAGAATAATTTAGTTTACTTAATTTGAAAAGAGTTTTGTGGTGGTTAATAATAGTTTAGGGGCGTGGCAAACACTGTACTGCCGAGAGGCGAGATATGATTAAAAAATGTATTATTGCTGAGAAAACTTATGTCGAAGTGCAAAAAATAATTTGTGGTTGGTCTTCTACAATGGTTAAAAATGCTAAAAAAATATGAGACAGCAAATTAAACGCCTGGTCGACCCAAGATATTGGACAAAAGGTCAGTGGATCGCTTAGAAAGACAGTTAAGAATCGAACCTTTCGCGTCTGCTGCATCCCTAAAAAACTTGTAACTTAAATGAAAGTTTGAAAACCATAAGAACACGACTCAGAGATAATAACCTCATTCCAAGAAGTACAAGAAAAGTGTCGTCACTCACAAAAAAAACATGCCGCGAAACGTTTAAAGTTAGCAAGACGGCACTTGAATTGGCCATTGGAGAAGTGGAGGAATATTTTGTGGTCGGATGTGTCTAAAATAGTTTTGTTTGAGGGCCGTGGCACTCGGCAGTTTATTAGACGACCACCCTTATGTGTTTTTTCTCCGAAATATACCTTAAAAACGGTAAATCACGGTGGTTCATCAATTATGATTTGGGCAAGCTTTTCATACTATGGAGTTGGGCCAGTATATTGGATCAAAACTATCATGGACCGTTATTTTTATGTCAAAATTTTAAACGAAGTGATGCTTTCATATGCTGCCGAGGACATGCCATTTGTTTGGACATTCCAACAGGACAACGATCCCAAACATACGAGTAAACTCGCCAAAGAGTGGTTCGCGGCCAATCAAGTTAGTGTCATGGAGTGGCCTGCACAGTCACCCGATCTTAATCCAATTGAAAATTTATGGTGTGACGTGAAGAGAGCAGTCTCGGAAATACGACCAAAGAATAACATTCAACTTTGGGAAGCTGTACAAAGGTCTTGGAGCTCTATTCCAGTGAAGAGATGCCAAAATTTAGTTGATTCCATGCATAAGCGCCGTGCGTCCGTTATTGAAAACAAAGGATATGCAACTAAATATTAAAATAATCCTTAAATATAGGTCTATTATATACATTTAATCATTTTATCTTTAAACGTTTTTTTTGGCCGTGGTGAATTTTTAAAAGTTTCACTACTATTATTTTAAACGAAAACATTTTGGTAAAATTCCACATTTTTATTTTTTTTGAAAAATCTTATGAATTATCCTAAGTTGTTACGTAATTTTATACCCGTTACTCGTAGAGTAAAAGGGTATATTGTATTCGTGCAAAAGTATGTAACAGGTAGAAGGAAGCGTTTCCGACCCTACAAAGTATATATATTCTTGTTCAGGATCACTAGCCGAGTCGATCTAGCCATGTCCGTCTGTCCGTCTGTCTGTCCGTCTGTCTGTCCGTCTGTCTGTCCGTATGAACGCTGAAATCTCGGAAACTATAAAAGCTAGATGATTGGCATTTTGCATGTGGATTTGAGGAGTTCCTACGCAGCGCAAGTTTGTTTCAAAATGGTGCCACGCCCCCTCTGACGCCCACAAGCCACAAGCTGTGGCCACAGTTTTGATGCTATTATAAAAATTTTAATTGATATGTATTTGTTTCGTCAATACCTATCGATTGGCCTAAAAAAGTTGGCCACTCTAACGCCCAAAAACCTATTAAACGCTTAAGCCTGGCTAGCGCCTACATTTCCGCCTTTCATGGCCCGTGGTAGCGCCATCTAACGGATGACTTTAGAATAGCTGGTGCTCAACAGAGTCAACGTTAATTCTCGATAAGGATTTATATTAAAGGAAATTGCGATGGTTTTCATTTGTCAATACCGAACTATATCCCAAGACTATGCAAATCAAATCAAGTTAGCCAAATTGGAGGTCTGAGTCAAACAATGGCGTATGTGTGTATGTATGTAGGCATATACATATGTATGTTTACACAGTTGCAATTGCCCGGCAAAGATAACTCCTTTCAAAGAAAGCTGTTCGCTATACCCGTTACTCGTGTTGTGCAAACATTTAGACTTTAATATACATAATACTATTTAAGAATGTATGTGTTTAGCCAATATAAGTATGTATGTTTAATATTTCCAGTCAATTTATTGCACTCAAAAACATGAACATAAACACAGCTGCTGGTGCAGGACAAAAGCTGCCTGCGCGAAAGCAGCGCTGGTACTGATGCTCGTGCTGTAAAGCTGCCAGCTCTAAGAGATCGCCGAATTCAAATTGATAGTTTTTAGCTGAGTAACGGGTATCTAATAGTCGAGGCACTCGACTATAGCGTTCTCTCTTGTTATTACTATTAGCTGAGTTTCAATGACAATTAAAAACAATTTGCAAAAACGTTTCATAAGTTATTTTTTTGCGGTTTTTAGATAACCTCTGCGGGCACTACTATTATTTTGACCGCAGCTGTATATATTCTTTTTTATATTGATTTTATATGATATAGATGTCCGATTTTAATTTAATTAAAACCGTAACTCCGTAGTATTTAAATATTACCAAATCCGAAAAAAGCAACAAAAAAAAATAAAGTTATACTTTTGTACATTTTCCCTATGGGAGCTATATAATATAGTCGCCCGATCCGGCTCGTTCCGACTTATATACATAGTTCAAAACTGAGGGACTGGTTTGCGTAGAAACGGATGGACGGACAGACGGACAGACAGACAGACGCACATGGCTAGATCGACTCTCCTGGTGATGCTGATCGAGAATATACTTTATAGAGTCGGAAATGTCTCCTTCACTGTGTTGCAAACTTTTGACTGAAATTAAATAATTTAACAATTAATAAAAAAAAAGCAATAGATATTTTTACCATCCGTTTTTTATCATTTGTTTATTAAACTTAAAGGAGCACATAAAATAAATTTAAAAATTTTCATTAAGTTATTTGTTCTTGAAGAGGGGAAAAAAAGAGGCCGTTATTTGAAAAATAAAACAATGATAGATTCTTAATGAGTACGAATGTCGCTATGGCATGAAGCACCAAACAAATTTTTTTCATGAAATGGCGGCTACCTAAAGAATTTTTCGATTTTTTCACTAATTTTCCCATTTTGTCGAATTTTTAAAAATATAAATTAAAAATTTTTGTTTTTTGTAGGTTCCGGTGATAGAGATATATTTAAAGAATATTCATGCCAAGTTTCAAGTAAATCGACTGATTAGATCTTGAGATATAGTGGCGACCGCATCAAAAAAAGTTGTTTCGAGAAAAACGCGTTTAAAGTTTTACGTTAAGTTTCGGGCAGCGTAACTGATAGAATATTACGTATATATTACATTCCCTTAATCAGCTATTCCAGCTTCATACAATGACCTTCAAACGATTAATGTAGTATACTGGAAATAAGGGTATTGTTATAGAAAGAAGGAAAGAAAGTTATTCATACTAAGGTAGCCCAGGCTTCCAGCCACTTATTCTTCCAGTCGTTCGCTCAACCAGTCTAGTTGCCACGTCAATAAAACGGCTATAACTTTTAAAATAATTTTAGTTTTGAAAAATCCTTTTAGGGAGATATTTTTAAATATCAAAACTATCGAATTATGCAAAAAAAAGTTTAGATTTAGGGGTTATCCGGGTCTTGACACTTCAAAAATTCATTTTTTTCAAACTTTTTATATAATAGTACAAAGTGTCAGGAATGTTATCCGAAAATTTCAAGTCGATCGAAGCAAAACTGTAGGAATGGGAGAAATTTAAAGCCCAGCGTACGAATGAGTCACAACTGGCTATTCGGGCTCTGGCGTCGAGCAGATGCGGCACTTTAAACGCGTTTTTCTCAAAACCACTGTTTTGAAGTCGGTAGTCACGTTTTCTCAAAAACTATTGCACCGATCGACTTCTGCTTTTGCACACTTCTTTTAGACATGTTTTTCTTGTCCTTAACGGAGGGATTTTTTTATTTTCAATTACAACTCATTTTATAAGTCAAAATATGGCCAAAATTTACGTAAAAAATTACACTTTTTATGAAAAGCGCAACAAAAAATTCAATTTTTAATTTTAAAAAAATGGCTCGTAGAGGACAAGCCAGACACATACACTATCAGAATAACTTTGGTTTTTTGATTTCAGATAAAAATGACGGAGATATTTTGCCTAGGACACAATTTTTTATGTGGTCAAGTTCAAGTAAGATCCTTTAAAAAAATTCACGAAAATAGGCTTATTTTCGTGCTTCAAGACCCAGATAACCCCTTAAGCAAACCAGTCTGATGCAAAATAATAGTAGTGTCAGAGAAATTAGCAAGAATAATTTAGTTTACTTAATTTGAAAAGAGTTTTGTGGTGGTTAATAATAGTTTAGGGGCGTGGTAAACACTGTACTGCCGAGAGGCGAGATATGATTAAAAAATGTATTATTGCTGAGAAAACTTATGTCGAAAATATTATTGGCTGGTCTTCTACAATGGTTAAAAATGCTAAAAAAAAATATGAGACAGCAAATTAAACGCCTGGTCGACCCAAGATATTGGACAAAAGGTCAGTGGATCGCTTAGAAAGACAGTTAAGAATCGAACCTTTCGCGTCTGCTGCATCCCTAAAAAACTTGTAACTTAAATGAAAGTTTGAAAACCATAAGAACACGACTCAGAGATAATAACCTCATTCTAAGAAGTACAAGAAAAGTGTCGTCACTCACAAAAAAACATGCCGCGAAACGTTTAAAGTTAGCAAGACGGCACTTGAATTGGCCATTGGAGAAGTGGAGGAATATTTTGTGGTCGGATGTGTCTAAATATTAAAATAATCCTTAAATATAGGTCTATTATATACATTTAATCATTTAATCTTTAAACGTTTTTTTGGCCGTGGTGAATTTTTAAAAGTTTCATTTTGGTAAAATTCCACATTTTTATTTTTTTTGAAAAATCTTATGAATTATCCTAAGTTGTTACGTAATTTTATACCCGTTACTCGTAGAGTAAAAGGGTACATTGTATTCGTGCAAAAGTATGTAACAGGTAGAAGGAAGCGTTTCCGACCCTATAAAGTATATATATTCTTGTTCAGGATCACTAGCCGAGTCGATCTAGCCATGTCCGTCTGTCCGTCTGTCTGTCCGTCTGTCTGTCCGTCTGTCTGTCCGTCTGTCTGTCCGTCTGTCTGTCCGTCTGTCTGTCCGTCTGTCTGTCCGTCTGTCTGTCCGTCTGTCTGTCCGTCTGTCTGTCCGTCTGTCTGTCCGTCTGTCTGTCCGTCTGTCTGTCCGTATGAACGCTGAGATCTCGGAAACTATAAAAGCTAGATGATTGGCATTTTGCATGTAGATTTGAGGAGTTCCTACGCAGCGCAAGTTTGTTTCAAAATGGTGCCACGCCCCCTCTGACGCCCACAAGCCACAAGCTGTGGCCACAGTTTTGATGCTATTATAAAAATTTTAATTGATATGTATTTGTTTCGTCAATACCTATCGATTGGCCTAAAAAAGTTGGCCACGCCTACTCTAACGCCCAAAAACCTATTAAACGCTTAAGCCTGGCTAGCGCCTACATTTCCGCCTTTCATGGCCCGTGGTAGCGCCATCTAACGGATGACTTTAGAATAGCTGGTGCTCAACAGAGTCAACGTTAATTCTCGATAAGGATTTATATTAAAGGAAATTGCGATGGTTTTCATTTGTCAATACCGAACTATATCCCAAGACTATGCAAATCAAATCAAGTTAGCCAAATTGGAGGTCTGAGTCAAACAATGGCGTATGTGTGTATGTATGTAAGCATATACATATGTATGTTTACACAGTTGCAATTGCCCGGCAAAGATAACTCCTTTCAAAGAAAGCTGTTCGCTATACCCGTTACTCGTGTTGTGCAAACATTTAGACTTTAATATACATAATACTATTTAAGAATGTATGTGTTTAGCCAATATAAGTATGTATGTTTAATATTTCCAGTCAATTTATTGCACTCAAAAACATGAACATAAACACAGCTGCTGGTGCAGGACAAAAGCTGCCTGCGCGAAAGCAGCGCTGGTGCTGATGCTCGTGCTGTAAAGCTGCCAGCTCTAAGAGATCGCCGAATTCAAATTGATAGTTTTTAGCTGAGTAACGGGTATCTAATAGTCGAGGCACTCGACTATAGCGTTCTCTCTTGTTATTACTATTAGCTGAGTTTCAATGAAAATTAAAAACAATTTGCAAAAACGTTTCATAAGTTATTTTTTTGCGGTTTTTAGATAACCTCTGCGGGCACTACTATTATTTTGACCGCAGCTGTATATATTCTTTTTATACCCTTGCAGAGGGTATTATAATTTTGGTCATAAGTGTGCAACGCAGTGAAGGAGACATCTCCGACCCTATAAAGTATATATATTCTTGATCAGGATCACCTCCTGAGTTGATATAGCCATGTCCGTCTGTCCGTCTGTCTGTTTCTACGCAAACTAGTCTCTCAGTTTTAAAGCTATCGAGTTGAAACTTTGCACACAGCCTTCTTTCCTTTGCACGCAGTATATAATTCGGAACGGCCGGGATCGGCCGACTATATCCTATAGCTGCCATATAACTGATTGATCGGAAATGCAATAACTTTGGTGTTTGTAAAGTTAGGAAGTTGGAATTTTCTATGGGCTTTATATTTGGCCAATCAATCCGACCTACCAAATTTCATAAGGATCGGCCGACTCTATCTTATAGCTGCCATACAACTGATTGATCGGAAATGCCATAACTTTGGTGTTTGTAAAGTTAGGAAGTTGGGATTTTCTATCGGTTTTATATTTGGTCAATCAATCCGACCTACCAAATTTCATAAGAATCGGCCGACTATATCCTATAGCCGCCATATAACTGATTGATCTGAAATGCCATAACTTTGGTGTTTGTAAAGTTAGGAAGTTGGGATTTTCTATCGGTTTTATATTTGGTCAATCAATCCGACCTACCAAATTTCATAAGAATCGGCCGACTATATCCTATAGCCGCCATATAACTGATTGATCTGAAATGCCATAACTTTGGTGTTTGTTAAGTTAGGAAGTTGGGATTTTCTATGGGTTTTATTTTTGGCCAATCAATCCGACCTACCAAAGTTCATAAGGATCGGCCGACTATATCTTATAGCTGCCATATAACTGAACGATTGGAAATGCTATAACTTTGGTGTTTTTAAAGTTAGGATGTTGGGATTTTTTATGAGTATTAAGAATGCATCATATGAATAATTTTGGAGAATAAAATTTACAGAGTATTCTGCAAGGGTATATCAACTTCGGCTCCGCCCGAAGTTAGCTTGCCTTTCTTGTTTATATTGATTTTATATGATATAGATGTCCGATTTTAATTTAATTAAAACCGTAACTCCGTAGTATTTAAATATTACCAAATCCGAAAAAAGCAACAAAAAAAAATAAAGTTATACTTTTTTACATTTTCCCTATATGAGCTATATAATATAGTCGCCCGATCCGGCTCGTTCCGACTTATATACATAGTTCAAAACTGAGGGACTGGTTTGCGTAGAAACGGATGGACGGACAGACGGACAGACGGACAGACAGACAGACGCACATGGCTAGATCGACTCTCCTGGTGATGCTGATCGAGAATATACTTTATAGAGTCGGAAATGTCTCCTTCACTGCGTTGCAAACTTTTGACTGAAATTAAATAATTTAACAATTAATAAAAAAAAAAGCAGATATTTTTACCATCCGTTTTTTATCATTTGTTTATTAAACTTAAAGGAGTACATAAAATAAATTTAAAAATTTTCATTAAGTTATTTGTTCTTGAAGAGGGGAAAAAAAGAGGCCGTTATTTGAAAAATAAAACAATGATAGATTCTTAATGAGTACGAATGTCGCTATGGCATGAAGCACCAAAAAAATTTTTTTTTTCATGAAATGGCGGCTACTTAAAGAATTTTTCGATTTTTTCACTAATTTTTCCATTTTGTCGAATTTTTAAAAATATAAATTAAAAATTTTTGTTTTTTGTAGGTTCCGGTGATAGAGATATATTTAAAGAATATTCATGCCAAGTTTCAAGTAAATCGACTGATTAGATCTTGAGATATAGTGGCGACCGCATCAAAAAAAGTTGTTTCGAGAAAAACGCGTTTAAAGTTTTACGTTAAGTTTCGGGCAGCGTAACTGATAGATATTACGTATATATTACATTCCCTTAATCAGCTATTCCAGCTTCATACAATGACCTTCAAACGATTAATGTAGTATACTGGAAATAAGGGTATTGTTATAGAAGGAAGGAATGAAAGTTATTCATACTAAGGTAGCCCAGGCTTCCAGCCACTTATTCTTCCAGTCGTTCGCTCAACCGGTCTAGTTGCCACATCAATAAAACGGCTATAACTTTTAAAATAATTTTAGTTTTGAAAAATCCTTTTAGGGAGATATTTTTAAATATCAAAACTATCGAATTATGCAAAAAAAAAGTTTAGATTAAGGGGTTATCCGGGTCTTGACACTTCAAAAAATTCATTTTTTTCAAACTTTTTTATATAATAGTAAAAAGTGTCAGGAATGTTATCCGAAAATTTCAAGTCGATCGAAGCAAAACTGTAGGAATGGGAGAAATTTAAAGCCCAGCGTACGAATGAGTCACAACTGGCTATTCGGGCTCTGGCGTCGAGCAGATGCGGCACTTTAAACGCGTTTTTCTCAAAACCACTGTTTTGAAGTCGGTAGTCACGTTTTCTCAAAAACTATTGCACCGATCGACTTCTGCTTTTGCACACTTCTTTTAGACATGTTTTTCTTGTCCTTAATTTTTTTTATTTTCAATTACAACTCATTTTATAAGCCAACATATGGCCAAAATTTACGTAAAAAATTACACTTTTTATGAAAAGCACAACAAAAAATTCAATTTTTAATTTTAAAAAAATGGCTCGTAGAGGACAAGCCAGGCACATACACTATCAGAATAACTTTGATTTTTTGATTTCAGATAAAAATTGACGGAGATATTTTGCCTACCGCAAGGACACAATTTTTTATGTGGTCAAGTTCAAGTCTGCCTCAAGGGCTCAATTTTTAAAATTTTGGTTCAAATTTTTACACAATGTTGGTCAAACCTTAAACATTAAAGTACAATAAATAAAATTTGTGAAATTGTCGTAAGATCTTTAAAAAAAATTCACGAAAATAGGCTTTTTTTTCGTGCTTCAATACCCAGATAACCCCTTAAGCAAACCAGTCTGATGCTATTTCTCATTAATTTTGGCTATCGTAAAGAATAAATAAGATTCATTTAACGACGCTCAGAGAAAACTCTTACAGTTATTTCCTAGCCTATAGGATATATATATACATTCTTAGTCAATAGCCGTGCCGATTAAGCCATGTCCTTCTGCCCGTCCGTCTGCCCATCCGTCCGTTTGTCCGTCTGTCCGCCCGTATGAACGTCAAGATCTCGGAATCCATAAGAGCTATAAATTTGGGATTTAGCATAAAGATTTAAGATTTTCTTACGCGGCGCAAGTGTATTATTGCCACGCCCACTGTATCGCCGCACCAAACTCTCTAGAGACCTTGTAGCGGCCAGTTATTGGGCCGAATATGTCAAAACTAGCAATAGAATACTTACACAGTCAATATTTATCAACACTACAAATATTTTCCGAATAATAACTTACTTTACAAGTTATCAAGTGCCTTATAGTCGTGGCACTCGTCCAGAGAGTTTCTTATTTTTTACATACCAATTTCCAATCACAAAATATTCGTACTTACTTCCTTAAAAACACTCTATAATTTTCAAGACAAAATGCACTCTTGATATTAATTACTCTTGCAGTTATATCATGTAGTTAGCCGTTTTGGATCAAGGGAAGACGTTTGCCAACATTCCAAATCTCTGTTTTTTTACCTGAGCTAGTGATTATGTAAACACTTCCTCTTATCTGCGTTACGAACACCTGAGCAAAATATAATACTCTTTCTCAGAAAAGGTATATAAATTTAACCTTTCGACTACCATCTGTGGCTATCAATAGCATTTTTCCAATTACTATGAGTCAAAAACAAATTCAAATGGCAGTCAAAGAACCACCCTTTTTCGGAATAGGAATACCTGCTGAGAAAATAGGAAAAAATAGTCAGGCAATAAAATAGTTTTGAAGTTGAATATATAATCAAATTTACGTCGCTCAAGATTATTCCTACAAACTTATTTTTCCCAATAAAAGCCGAAATAATTATTATTAATGACCTCTCCACATTTCTTTTCATACGCTTACCCCAACATTTTAGATAGCAGAAATGTTGAAGCTTATAAGTCAAAATATAAACATATATTAATTAGATCCATTAGAAGTTTTCGTTGAACTGTTTCCACCGAGAATATACATGGATTTGTTGCCGTCTCTTTCACTGCCATAGATTTTTCCTGCCTTTTTAGCCATCGATCCCAAAAGGTCCTGTGAAATTTTGTGTGCTGATCTTAAAGATGATGCCCATTCTTTTAAGCCTATTTCATCCTAAAGTAAAGTAAGATGTTATTTCGTCAAAATGTTCAAATTACGTATTACATCTTACTGAGTTTGTCAAAATGATTCTTCCATCTCGGCTACCATCATTGATCCGAATTTGAATACAATTCTCGTTTTTGTGTAGAACAAAATCGGAGGAGATATCTTCTACTTGGTCCATAAATATCAATTCTGGTTTATTATTTCCACTTTCCGAATGTAGCTCTAGCCTAAAATAAATTGTTAGAACCAAAGAATACACGCTTTAAGATTGTAAATGGATAAAAAAACCGGAGACGACGTTCAGTTTTTACACAATTCTCAATGTTTTTTGTTTTGTTTTAAAAATAAATTAGGTTACCAAAACAAAATATAATTAGTAGTATATTAAATTTTATCCTATTAGCGATAAATCAAAACCAAAATATGCAGTTTTTATTTAATTCACAATGTAATTGCAATTGTTTTAAAAACAATAGATTACAAAAACAAAATATAATTTTTAGTATATTAAATTTTATTTTTATATGTGCTTTTCTTAAATATTATTATAATATATTGAATTAAAATAGCAGTCGTCAAATCTTTTACTCCTTACCCCCGGAAAATGTGTTTAAAAATTTGTTCGACCGAATGTGCTACTGTAATGCCAGCCGAGGCAGCCATATGAACGAAGTGGTGTTTCATACATAAACAGCAATGTAAAGGCTATCCAACAAAAAAAAAAAATTTTTTAAATATATCCTCGGTGTGTATTTATAGCGATTTTAAAACTGTTTACGGCACCACTATAGAGCAGCTCCATCTCCAGACCAGCAGAGGCATCCAAAACAACGCAGACTCTAAAGTTGGTGACAGTGCTTACAGTCAGTAGCCCAAGCGTTGAAGTCGACGCCAATGATTGGGGAATGTTATGACATCTCGATTTTAGGTCTTCAATTTTTTTATTAAAATATGGTATTACTTAATTCAAAATAGTTATAATTTATAGGTTTTAAAATTTTATTCAATCCTATTGATATTTTATAAAATTTTGTATTTGAACTTCCAAGTTACTATTGCCCAAAATTTTTTTTTAACGAATTTTAAATATATTCCTAAAGATCTTATTAAATTAAATTATAAAAAAAAATTTAACAAAAAAAAAATGTTTTCAACGTCCGTCTGTATGGATTTCGAAATCAGGGAAACTACAAGTGCTAGAGATTTAGGATTCAGAAGAAGATTATACATTCAACGTTTTTTTTACGCAGCGCGTGTTAATGTTGTGACGTCGATGCACTCGACTATAGCGTTAATTCTTGTTTTAATGTGGAATCAACATAAAAATTGTCCAACACAATTTGCAAACCAAAATTAAATTTATGCTGAAATATTAAAAAATATACTGTAACATATAATATTCTTATTTTTATCATTAACCCAATAGTGAATACGCCCATATTGTTAGGGTACCAAGTCTGAAAAGTAGCAAAAGACAAAATATTCTTGCTGCATCGAAATGAAATGATCGCACACATGCACCCCTGTATGAGAATGCATGAACACGCATACATACAAAGCCCAATTCAAGCGCAGGCCAACCTTCCTCAAAATGCGCGACTCTGCGACTGAACGACCGAATTTGAGCGCGAGCGAAAAAAACCCGAAGGCACCCGAAGTGTCGGGGCCTGCTGATTCCAGCACTGGGGCCTCCCGATTGAAAAATTTTGTGACCAAATTCGTTGTATGAAATGACTAGTCTATATGTTGTATGGTTAGTGCTTGAACCTAGCGTCCTGCCACAGGGACTGCATTGGCGGCCTTCCGGCGTATGCCTGAACCGTCAGGTAGAAACGGTGTAGGCGTCTGGTGTGACCGGCTGGGACAGAAACAGGGACTGGAGCCACAGCCGGCTGCGAAAGGTAACGCATCCCTAGACCCTCATAGCCCCGCAGCCAAAGACAACGGAGGCTTTCCGGAGCAGCGAGCAACGAGGCAGCGGAGAGCGACTGTGGAGCAGTCACAAATTCATCAGGGAAGGCGTTGAGACAACCATCTGTCTCCATTAGTCCCAGGCCGGGGGACAAGTCTGCGAATAAAGATCCTAGTAAAAACATCCTAATATTCTGTGCGTTCTCACTACACAATCGGGCAGGGCGGTCACGTTTATATAAATTTGGTGGGACGAACAACACACATCTTCTGAGCTAGCCGCGCGATACTCGTTGCGAGCAGACCATAAAACTCAGGTCGTTACAGAATATCAAACCAAGCCAATGCCGAATGTATGTAGATACACAAAAATGTATAAAAAATATGAAACATTTTATATAGATCCAAATATTATAATTACTTGGAATTTACCGAAAACAATTTTAAATCAATCATGTATAAATCAAGCAATAGTTGTCGAAGGAAGTAATATCACAAAAGCATTTAATTGTTCTGTACAAATCGAAGAAATTTTAATAACAAATACTATAATGGGCTACACCCAAACTATTTATGTAAACAATAATGTAACAATGTTAGAACCAATATCAATAATTGAATCAAAAGATATAATAAGAATACATCCGAGAAAAAAAATTACATTTCAAATTATAATATTTACAATTTTAATTGTACTAATTATAATTTTAATTCTTTACTTCATTTAAAAATTTAAGAGCATTCCGAAAAACATTGTAATTAAATATAAAAATCAACACAAATTCAATACTAAGATCCCAGAAAATCTAATAGAATTAAGTGAAAATATTGCACCAAATGAAAATACCCTACAATTAAATGAAAATATTATACAAACTAATATACCCACTCACATATACGCTAATATATCCGCCTGAGGACAGGCTCTTTTCTAATGGATGGGAAAGTAACATATCTACACCCAGATTTCTACCACATAAATATAATTACACAGTAAACAAAGAACCTTAAATCATCGGCTTCCAAGAGTCGCCAATTAATATAAAGATCCTCTTGCGTTATAAACAAATGAAAGAACCCCAAATTATCGGCTGCCACGATTGGCCAATTAATGTAAACATCTTCTTGCGTTATAAACAAATGTCCCCAAACTCTAAAAAGCTTGTATTACCAATACTGAGACGCAGCTCAAACTTAGATCGCTCTCATGCTCAGTGCTCTCAATTTGGACACTCTCAATTTATCAATCGCGTTCTTTCTCCCAATTGAAGGTTTGATAAGCATCAGCGTAGTTTATAAGTTCGAGTTTTAAGTTGAATCTTGAAAGGAGCAGACCTATCTCTCCCAGTTCGTGTTTACACTATTTTGATCAATAAAGAAATGTATATTTTTTCGAAGTGTTAAATACCAAATTTGTTATTGGCGCAGCCGTTAGGATATAACAATATACGGTTCTTTAAACCAGCTATCGCAGTGTCGGTTTGTGTCGAACGGAAACCCCAATTTTTGCAGCACGCTTTCGAAGCTCAGGTTGCGAGGTTTTTAAACAACAAAAAATATATAACCTGTGTGACTGTCAACAACACGGTTGAACTCAGCCCGTACATCAGGAGGATAGATTTCATCCTGGAGCTGTACCCCACCAAATTAAATAAAGTAGCATTAGACAGTTAAAGATGTAATTATGAAAAACTTGCCAGACAGACTTTTTATGACATTGGCTAGGTATGATATTACTAATGCTAGTAAACTTAAATGTGTACCGCAACAAGAAGGCTGTTATGACACATTTTATTCAGATCGAACAAAGATTACACAAAGTCAAAACCAAGATAAAAGAAATTATCAATCCCCACAAATTACTAATAATACTAATAAACAACAAAACTACAATTCCCAAAACCAATACAGACAGCAGAATAATAATTCCCCAAATTAATATAAGCAGTAGGCTAGTACATCTCAAGGCCAATATAAGCAAAAATTTAATAAAAATAACACCGAAACTTTTTATGAAAACCACCTATTATATCAAGCAACAAAACAAGAATTCCAACAAAAATTAAATTATAATCAAGTTAGGAATCCTATAAATTATCAATCACAACAAAATGGGGCTAATGCGCCTAATCGACCAATAAAAAGAAATCGCGAAAGTACGAGTGGCCATATGAAAATAGATACCGAAAATTTTCATCAACAAGCCTCGGACACCGAACAGGAAATAGAAACCCTTACATACGAATCGTCATGAATAACCATGAGTTACGATGTGTTGTAGACACAGACTCTTCTATTAATTTAATTAAAAAAAATAATAGTCATTTTCCGACCAAAAATACCCCTTTTAAGGTTCATACCCTATATGGAAATATTCAGTTAAATAAATCCGTGTCCTGCCATGCAAGTAAGCTTTGTCCGACCAAACAAACATTTTGGGTCCATAATTTTTCCGATAGATATGATATGCTCATATTAAGAGAATATCTCGAAGCTTGTAACGCAATTATTAATTATAAATCAAAACAGTTAATTTAAACGGTTATCAATTCGGAATGAGATTTAATTATAACGATTTCGAATATAAACAAGGAGAAGCAGAAATTGATTGCTGCGATCCCACATTTTCAACAGATACACCTTTTAATTTTGCAATAAATAACGACTTGCAAGAAACCAATAAGTTTAGATTAGAACACCTTAATGACGAGGAAAAAGATAATCTTAAGAAAATTAAATTATAATCAGGTTAGGAATCCTATAAATTATCAATCACACCAAAATGGGGCTAATGCGCCCGATCGACCAATAAAAAGTAATCGCGAAAATACGAGTGGCCATATGAAAATGGATACAGAAAATTTTCATCAACAAGCATCCGAGACCGAACAGGAAATATAAACACTTACATACGATTTATCATGAATAACCAAGAGTTCCGATGTGTTCTAGACACAGGCTCTTCTTTTAATTTTAAGATATGATATGCTCATAGGAAGAGAATATCTCGAAGCATGTAATGAAATTATTCATTATAAAGTTATTAATTGTATTCTTTAGAAAATTTGGAATTAACTGGGACTTTCTACATTTTAACAAAAAGATAATACCAGCTATAGTGTGAGGCGTCTTAAGCTACCCACAAATCCCGATGCAGGAGATCGGCCTACCAACAGCGGAGGAGGCGAGAAAGCCGGAGAAATGAAGGGCATCCAGGTCAAACGGGAAATATTCGGACCTTGGACCCTCATATGGCAAGGGCAACGAGGTCATACGGTGAATTGGCAGACTTCGTACCCGCCTAAAGAGGACACACCGTGAATTAACGGTACCTCGATGGACCTTGGACCCGCGCCCGGCAAGGGCAACGAGGTCATACGGTAAATTGGCGGAATTCGGACCCGGATGAAGAGGACACGCCGATAATGAACGGTACTTCAGTGGACCTTGGACCCGACCTCGGCGTGGGAAATAACGGCACCTACAGCGCCTATAAAAGGACGGCGCAAGCGCAGCTCGGGACAGTACGAGTGCGAGAATCAGAGCGAGTGCGTGACGCGGAATAAGTACAAATCGAAACCGAAGTGCCCAAGGGTCAAGATCGCAACAATAGCAGAACAATAGCAATAAGGCTATATTTAGAGAATCAATAAACCAGCACCAACCTAATCCTTTCTGGCGTTATCCTTTGGTCACGGGCAGTCACTCAATATAAATTTCGTTGGAACGAACTCGCAACCTCTCTGAGCTAGCCGCACGTTTACGTAGCGAGCAGAAAATAAAGAATCAGGTCGTTACATCTGGCGCCCAAGAGTGATTGTCCTGACCAAGGAAACAAAAGTTCCGAGATGGGGAAGTCCTGGATTTATAATCTCAGGAAGGAGGACTTCGACGAGGTGAGCCAAGTTCTGGGAATAGAACTGGAGGGCTCAGTCGAGTCGATGAGGAAGACTCTGGGAGACTTCGTCGACCAGACGGCAGAGGGGCCGGACATCGCCGATTTGGTAACGGGCCTGGAGAAGAAATTCCGGAAAATTCCCACTCTAAAATTCAAGTTCACAACCGCAAGTGCCGAGGGCCTGATAGCGAGCTTGGATGAGTCGAGCATCGCAAGCCACGCAAGCCGACAGCGGGAGAGTAGCCGGAAAAGAAAGGAGAGTTCCAGGACGCACACGCAGGACTACGCGAAGGTGGCCAAGCAGGTCCGGGAGTGGAATTTCCGCTACGACGGAAACGACAGCCGCTGGAATTTTTGGAGCAAGTAGAGTGGTCAGTCGTGACTTACGGTCTCGACATAAGCCAGATCCCACGAGCAATGTCGGAGCTGCTACAAGGCAGAGCCTTGAAGTAGTTCATCGCCAACAATCGGCACTGGGAGACCTGGGGAGACTTTATATACAGCTTCCAAAATTACTTTCTTCCCCGAGGATACATGGCGAAGCTGGCGGACCTGGTCAAACAAAGGAAGCAAGCCTTGAATTACATCCTGGACCAGCTGCGGGAGGCGAAGTACACCAGCAGTCTCGACTTAAAGGTCGGTTACTGGCAGATCCCCTTGGAGGCAGACAGCAGGCAGTAAACGGCGTTTACTGTACCAGGGAAGGGTCTGTTCCAATGGAAGGTGATGCCATTTGGCCTACACTCCGCGTCGGCAACATTCCAGCGGGCATTGGATCAGGTCATTGGACCAGAAATGATGCCGCACGCTTTCGCGTATCAGGACGACATTATCGTCATCGGACGGACGCTAGAAGAGTATATGGAAAACCTGAAGGCAGTGTTTAGGAGACAACGGGCTGCCAACCTAAAAGTAAATGCGGAAAAATGCAAGTTTTTCAGAATGGAGCTGCAATACTTGGGGCATCGCATAACAGACCAAGGCATTGGAACAGACCCAGAAAAGGTATCGGCAATTGCCTTAATAAAACCCCCGGCCAACGTTAAGGAGTTGCGACAATACTTGGGAGTGGCGTCGTGGTACAGGCGTTTTGTGCCAGATTTTGCAACGTTGGTGCATCCATTGAGTAGCCTGCTCCGAAAAAGCACAAAATGGGAGTGGTCAGAGGACCATCAACAGGCGTTTGAAGCTGTCAAGGCCAGGCTAATCGCAGACCCAATCTTAGCATGTCCAGATTTTACAAAGACGTTTGTGCTGCAGACCGACGCCAGCGATTACGGGCTCGGTGCTATTCTCGCACAAAATTCCGACCAAGGCGAGAGGGTGATCTCGTATTCCAGCAGGTCCCTGAATGGATCAGAACGAAATTTCTCAGCGACTGAGAAGGAATCCCTGGCAATTGTGTGGGCCATACGCAAGTTAAGGCCTTACTTGGAGGGCTACCACTCAGTGATCACGGATTACATGGCACTGTGGTTGTACAGCATCGAGGGCCCAACCGGAAGAATCGCACGATGGGCGCTGGAACTGCAACAATATGACTTTGAGATCGCGTACAGAAAGGGCCAGCTGAATATAGTAGCAGACGCACTATCGCGACAGACACAGCCAGAAACGTGTCGACGGGTAAAAACACAGGAACAGCATAGCAGACAACTGACTATGTCTACGTTTGCCGACGACACCGCGATCCTCAGCCGATCTAAATGTCCACAACAAGCTTCAGCGCAACTTGCGACCTATCTAGATGTAGTTGAGAAATGGCTCTCAGGCTGGCGTATAAAAGTAAGCTAACAAAAATGTAAACACGTAACCCTTATCTTAAATAGACAAAATTGCCTAAACCTTACACTAAACAACACCGTGCTTCCTCAGTCAGCTGAAGTAACGTATCTTGGCGTATATCTCGACAGACGGTTTACCTGGCGCACGCATATTGAAGCTAAACGCACTCACCTAAGGCTGAAGGCAAACAGTCTGCATTGGCTTATAAACTCCCGTTCCCCGTCAAGCTGTACTACAAGGTCTACAACTCCGTTTTGAAACCAATGTGGACTTATGGCTCCCAGTTGTGTGGAAGCGCCACCAACAGCAACGTGGAAATCATGCAGAAAGCCCAAGCTAAGATCCAGAGAACTATCACCGGGGCACAGTGGTACGTTCGGAGTGGAAATATTCAGAGAGACTTGAATATACTCCCCGTCCGAGATGTACTGAAAAATTACTACACAAAGCTGTCAACCCATCCAAACCACCTCGCTAGAGCATTAACGTTGGTATGTAGCCGTTCCCGCCTTCGTCGTAACGACCGTCCCATCTAACATACATACAGTTAAATAAACTGTTAGAATAATGTAGTACTTTAAGATTTTAACACATTTTGTTTGTTTCGTAAGAGAAGATTCCAAATAAACAACCAAAGTATAACAAAAAAAAAATAATTTTACTTCGACAACTATTGCTTGATTTATACATCATTGATTTAAAATTGTATTCGGTAAATTCCAAGTAATTATAATATTTGGCTCTATATAATTTATTTCATATTTTTTATACATTTTTGTGTATCTACATTCGGCATTGGCTTGGTTTAATATTCCTATAATGCATTAATTTGTAACTCTTTCTTTTGTGTTAAATGAAAATGTTTGATTATTTTGAAAATAGTATTTGTCCGACCCAGACAAGATAGCCGCTGTAAGTGAACTCCAGCCACCCACTAACTGCAAGGAACTTCGAAGATGTCTGGGGATAGCATCCTGGCACCGGCAAAATTTTAAATATTGAAGTTTTTGTAATGTTTTTTGGGATATGAGAAATTATCCATATTTGATTAGTTTACAAACCAATTGTAACCAAGTAGAGGTTTTTATTATTAATAGTTTTTCTGAATTAACGTGTGTTAAAGTATCATGCTTAAGTAATTTAGGTTTAAAAATGCCTAGTCAGTTACATGCCTAGAATGCCACAGATTGTTCTCTATGTATTCAGTGAATTCTTGTAGATTAAAAAGAAGTAATGCTAGCCTTTCGTCTGCATCATTGACCAAGCTTAAATGATTTATTGCACCAATACCTATGTTTACCGCATCTATTACTTTATTAGGTTCGTTAACTTGAAATGTGTTTTTTTCTAAATTTTCAATTTCATTTATTAATTCTTCTTTATCTTATTCAGCTAATGTTCCAAATATACATTTGTATGTTGTGCGTATAAAATTTATAATCTTTAACTACTACTTTTGCTACGTTTTGCAATTCTGATTCCATTCATTTCTGTAATGAAGTTTTATTGTTTTATATTGAATATTGGTTAAATATAATTTTACAAAATTAGTACAGCTTAATTCTCCGCGACATATAACGACATTCGACTTATTTTTCGTATATTCAGGACTTGATTCAGGACAACTTGCGTCTGTTCACTTCTACCGCCTTATACTGACTTCTTTGACTGCTGATTCTCTCCGACTGCTACTTCTCTTCTGTAGGGCTGCCAACTTGCAGCAACTGATCTGTTCCTTACATTTGGTCATCCTGGCCATTCGAGTCTGTCCCAGACGACAAATTATCCTCGATCCAGTTAAAATATTTCCACATCTTCATGTTGTCAGAGCTAGTTGACGTAGAGCTTTGCTCCTCAACTGGAGCAGCTTTGTAGATGCATTCGTTTTTTCGCTTTTTGTCGTAATTTCTTTTATAATTCGCCTGTGCTTTTGAATCTCGATTTTAGCCTCCTCGCGTTCTTTGGTTCTCTTTGTATAGAATTCTTCCACCAACTCTCGCTCTAGTAAGGTAAGAAGATTATCCTTGGTCTTACTCCGCATTTTTACACCAAACATAAGTAGGAATGGTGTCTTCTTTGTCGAACAATTGATGTGGGAGTTTACTGCTCTCTGAGCCTGAGGAACAAATTTATACCATGTGGAGGTATTTGGGTATGATTAAAAGAAGAAATCGGTTCACCTTTCTATTTGTCCGTTGTCTCGAGGTACACCAGTAGTTGTCCAGAGATGATCAATTTCATTTTTCCTTACGAAGTCCATGAAAACATTGGATGTGAAGGCTACTCCTCTGACCAGCTGACCAATTCTTAAGGCATCTGAGAACTTCATCGCTGTTTGTAGTCTTCGTTGTAAACAGCCAGACGAATTTGCTAAAAGCATCAACCACTGCGAATATATATTTGTACTGCTTGCTCGTTGCATCCATAGCTCCCAAGTGATCTATGGTCAGTGTGTGTAGTGGACAGTCCCCTTTTTCTGTGCAATAAAGCCGACATTCCTGCTTTCCCAATTTTTTGTTGCGTATAATGCACTTAATGCAATATTTTATAACCTGAGCGACCTTTTTCTCCATATGTGAGATCCAAAATTGTTGGCGCAGCGAGTGCAACGTTTTTTGCAGTGAGAAGTGTCCGATATTATGCCTATTGGAAATAATTTCATGTTCCAACGTTTCGTTCCCGTCAAGTGCTTAAACAAATCACCTCCCTTAAGTTTAAAGTCTTTATAGGGGTGAGATTTTAGAATTTCCAAAACCGTGCTGATGAAATTATCCTTCTGGTGGGCGACCTTGATGCGAGCGGAAATTTCCGAAGTGATAGTGTAAACATCTTGAGGATAGCGGTTGAGTCCGTCAACGTGTTTCCTATCTGCTGAGCGATGTTCGGCTTAAAATTTGAGTCCTGTAGATGCAGTATCCATTGCGCCACTTCGCGTGATACATCTTTTTTCTTGACTGTCATCGTAAATGCAGCACAATCGGTGACCAGTTTAAATAGCATTCCCAGGAGGTAGTGACAAAATTTATTAACAGCGAGATATGTGGCTTTTCCCTCCAGTATGTAGCTGTGGCGTTTCTCATCTGCTTCTGAAGTCTTTTTGCTCCAATAGGCGACTGGATGAAGTTTCTCGTCAATACGCTGTATGAGCACAGCCCCAAAGCCATCTTTTGAAGCATAGTTCTGAAGTTCTAAAGCTGCCTCTCTGCAGTACAAACGTAAGACTGGATAAAATGTCTTTAAGCTGATTCATTGCTGTTTTTTACGAGTCTCCAACTTGAACTCAGCGCCTTTCTTTAACAGCTCCGTCAAAGGTCGAGCAATATGGGCATATCCTTTAAAAAATTTTCTGAGGAACCCTGTGAGTCCCAAGAACGATTGAACGCCCTTAACATTCTTTGGGTAGGTGTTCAGAACTGTGTGTCCCAAGAAATGTATCTTGCTCTGAAGAAAGTGACACTTCGCCCACTTGATTTTCAAATCGTACTTGGCAGCTTCGTGTAGGACTGCCTTCAGCTTGGTAATGCATTCATCGATGGTTTGCGAATATATAATGATGTCGTCGACATACATCTGCATGACATTACCAGTGATCAAATTTTGGAAAATGTTATTAACGAAGCGGTTGAATACAGCCGGAAAAATGCAGAAACCATATGGTGCTCTGGAAAATTCAAATAATCCCTCTTTTGTGATAAAAGTGGTGATCTTGCGACTGGCTTCCTCGACAGGCACATGAAGAAAGCTGTTCTCCAAGTCCATTACAATGAATACTTTGGCCGCTTGTAGTTTTTCCATGACGTCGTCGATCAGTGGGACCGGGAAACAGTCTTTAAGTACCATGCTGTTTAACTGGCGGAAGTCCACGCAGATTCTCTACGAACCATTTTTCTTCTTTGCCAACACAACCCTACTGGCAAAATTGGAGGATGACTTTCGGATGACTCCCTCTGATAGCATTCTGGAGGAGAGTAACGGCTTTTCTGATAGAAAAACGACTTCATCTGTTCATCCGGAGTTATCTTCATCTGAACTGGAATGATGCAGATCGGAGTTAACGGTTTGTATTCCTCAATCATTGACTCGACAAGCGATTTAAGATGTAGGGGAACATCAATATCAGGTTTTGCGTCAACTATTTTGGACGAACTGGAAGGCATAAAGGGAACATCCAACGTGGCCGTACATAGGATCAACATGAAGGACGACCAACCAGTCAAACAGCGGTACTACCGTAAAAATCCAAAAATGCATGGTGAGATAAATGCCAAGGTAGACGAGATGCTGGAAAAAGGATGCATCGAGCCGTCTAGGAGTCCCTACAGCTCACCAATAGTCATGGTGAGGAAGAAGACTGGAAAGTGGGAGCTATGTGTATATTTCCGGCAAATAAACGCGAGGTCCGTAAAGGACGCATACCCAATGCCGATGTTGAATTACATCCTGGACCAGCTGCGGGAGGCGAAGTACACCAGCAGTCTCGACTTAAAGGTCGGTTACTGGCAGATCCCCTTGGAGGCAGACAGCAGGCAGTAAACGGCGTTTACTGTACCAGGGAAGGGTCTGTTCCAATGGAAGGTGATGCCATTTGGCCTACACTCCGCGTCGGCAACATTCCAGCGGGCATTGGATCAGGTCATTGGACCAGAAATGATGCCGCACGCTTTCGCGTATCAGGACGACATTATCGTCATCGGACGGACGCTAGAAGAGTATATGGAAAACCTGAAGGCAGTGTTTAGGAGACAACGGGCTGCCAACCTAAAAGTAAATGCGGAAAAATGCAAGTTTTTCAGAATGGAGCTGCAATACTTGGGGCATCGCATAACAGACCAAGGCATCGGAACAGACCCAGAAAAGGTATCGGCAATTGCCTTAATAAAACCCCCGGCCAACGTTAAGGAGTTGCGACAATACTTGGGAGTGGCGTCGTGGTACAGGCGTTTTGTGCCAGATTTTGCAACGTTGGTGCATCCATTGAGTAGCCTGCTCCGAAAAAGCACAAAATGGGAGTGGTCAGAGGACCATCAACAGGCGTTTGAAGCTGTCAAGGCCAGGCTAATCGCAGACCCAATCTTAGCATGTCCAGATTTTACAAAGACGTTTGTGCTGCAGACCGACGCCAGCGATTACGGGCTCGGTGCTATTCTCGCACAAAATTCCGACCAAGGCGAGAGGGTGATCTCGTATTCCAGCAGGTCCCTGAATGGATCAGAACGAAATTTCTCAGCGACTGAGAAGGAATCCCTGGCAATTGTGTGGGCCATACGCAAGTTAAGGCCTTACTTGGAGGGCTACCACTTCAAAGTGATCACGGATTACATGGCACTGAAGTGGTTGTACAGCATCGAGGGCCCAACCGGAAGAATCGCACGATGGGCGCTGGAACTGCAACAATATGACTTTGAGATCGCGTACAGAAAGGGCCAGCTGAATATAGTAGCAGACGCACTATCGCGACAGACACAGCCAGAAACGTGTCGACGGGTAAAAACACAGGAACAGCATAGCAGACAACTGACTATGTCTACGTTTGCCGACGACACCGCGATCCTCAGCCGATCTAAATGTCCACAACAAGCTTCAGCGCAACTTGCGACCTATCTAGATGTAGTTGAGAAATGGCTCTCAGGCTGGCGTATAAAAGTAAGCTAACAAAAATGTAAACACGTAACCCTTATCTTAAATAGACAAAATTGCCTAAACCTTACACTAAACAACACCGTGCTTCCTCAGTCAGCTGAAGTAACGTATCTTGGCGTATATCTCGACAGACGGTTTACCTGGCGCACGCATATTGAAGCTAAACGCACTCACCTAAGGCTGAAGGCAAACAGTCTGCATTGGCTTATAAACTCCCGTTCCCCGTCAAGCTGTACTACAAGGTCTACAACTCCGTTTTGAAACCAATGTGGACTTATGGCTCCCAGTTGTGTGGAAGCGCCACCAACAGCAACGTGGAAATCATGCAGAAAGCCCAAGCTAAGATCCAGAGAACTATCACCGGGGCACAGTGGTACGTTCGGAGTGGAAATATTCAGAGAGACTTGAATATACTCCCCGTCCGAGATGTACTGAAAAATTACTACACAAAGCTGTCAACCCATCCAAACCACCTCGCTAGAGCATTAACGTTGGTATGTAGCCGTTCCCGCCTTCGTCGTAACGACCGTCCCATCTAACATACATACAGTTAAATAAACTGTTAGAATAATGTAGTACTTTAAGATTTTAACACATTTTGTTTGTTTCGTAAGAGAAGATTCCAAATAAACAACCAAAATATAACAAAAAAAAAATAATTTTACTTCGACAACTATTGCTTGATTTATACATCATTGATTTAAAATTCCAAGTAATTATAATATTTGGCTCTATATAATTTATTTCATATTTTTTATACATTTTTGTGTATCTACATTCGGCATTGGCTTGGTTTAATATTCCTATAATGCATTAATTTGTAACTCTTTCTTTTGTGTTAAATGAAAATGTTTGATTATTTTGAAAATAGTATTTGTCCGACCCAGACAAGATAGCCGCTGTAAGTGAACTCCAGCCACCCACTAACTGCAAGGAACTTCGAAGATGTCTGGGGATAGCATCCTGGCACCGGCAAAATTTTAAATATTGAAGTTTTTGTAATGTTTTTTGGGATATGAGAAATTATCCATATTTGATTAGTTTACAAACCAATTGTAACCAAGTAGAGGTTTTTATTATTAATAGTTTTTCTGAATTAACGTGTGTTAAAGTATCATGCTTAAGTAATTTAGGTTTAAAAATGCCTAGTCAGTAACAAGCCTAGAATGCCACAGATTGTTCTCTATGTATTCAGTGAATTCTTGTAGATTAAAAAGAAGTAATGCTAGCCTTTCGTCTGCATCATTGACCAAGCTTAAATGATTTATTGCACCAATACCTATGTTTACCGCATCTATTACTTTATTAGGTTCGTTAACTTGAAATGTGTTTTTTTCTAAATTTTCAATTTCATTTATTAATTCTTCTTTATCTTATTCAGCTAATGTTCCAAATATACATTTGTATGTTGTGCGTATAAAATTTATAATCTTTAACTACTACTTTTGCTACGTTTTGCAATTCTGATTCCATTCATTTCTGTAATGAAGTTTTATTGTTTTATATTGAATATTGGTTAAATATAATTTTACAAAATTAGTACAGCTTAATTCTCCGCGACATATAACGACATTCGACTTATTTTTCGTATATTCAGGACTTGATTCAGGACAACTTGCGTCTGTTCACTTCTACCGCCTTATACTGACTTCTTTGACTGCTGATTCTCTCCGACTGCTACTTCTCTTCTGTAGGGCTGCCAACTTGCAGCAACTGATCTGTTCCTTACATTTGGTCATCCTGGCCATTCGAGTCTGTCCCAGACGACAAATTATCCTCGATCCAGTTAAAATATTTCCACATCTTCATGTTGTCAGAGCTAGTTGACGTAGAGCTTTGCTCCTCAACTGGAGCAGCTTTGTAGATGCATTCGTTTTTTCGCTTTTTGTCGTAATTTCTTTTATAATTCGCCTGTGCTTTTTGAATCTCGATTTTAGCCTCCTCGCGTTCTTTGGTTCTCTTTGTATAGAATTCTTCCACCAACTCTCGCTCTAGTAAGGTAAGAAGATTATCCTTGGTCTTACTCCGCATTTTTACACCAAACATAAGTAGGAATGGTGTCTTCTTTGTCGAACAATTGATGTGGGAGTTTACTGCTCTCTGAGCCTGAGGAACAAATTTATACCATGTGGAGGTATTTGGGTATGATTAAAAGAAGAAATCGGTTCACCTTTCTATTTGTCCGTTGTCTCGAGGTACACCAGTAGTTGTCCAGAGATGATCAATTTCATTTTTCCTTACGAAGTCCATGAAAACATTGGATGTGAAGGCTACTCCTCTGACCAGCTGACCAATTCTTAAGGCATCTGAGAACTTCATCGCTGTTTGTAGTCTTCGTTGTAAACAGCCAGACGAATTTGCTAAAAGCATCAACCACTGCGAATATATATTTGTACTGCTTGCTCGTTGCATCCATAGCTCCCAAGTGATCTATGGTCAGTGTGTGTAGTGGACAGTCCCCTTTTTCTGTGCAATAAAGCCGACATTCCTGCTTTCCCAATTTTTTGTTGCGTATAATGCACTTAATGCAATATTTTATAACCTGAGCGACCTTTTTCTCCATATGTGAGATCCAAAATTGTTGGCGCAGCGAGTGCAACGTTTTTTGCAGTGAGAAGTGTCCGATATTATGCCTATTGGAAATAATTTCATGTTCCAACGTTTCGTTCCCGTCAAGTGCTTAAACAAATCACCTCCCTTAAGTTTAAAGTCTTTATAGGGGTGAGATTTTAGAATTTCCAAAACCGTGCTGATGAAATTATCCTTCTGGTGGGCGACCTTGATGCGAGCGGAAATTTCCGAAGTGATAGTGTAAACATCTTGAGGATAGCGGTTGAGTCCGTCAACGTGTTTCCTATCTGCTGAGCGATGTTCGGCTTAAAATTTGAGTCCTGTAGATGCAGTATCCATTGCGCCACTTCGCGTGATACATCTTTTTTCTTGACTGTCATCGTAAATGCAGCACAATCGGTGACCAGTTTAAATAGCATTCCCAGGAGGTAGTGACAAAATTTATTAACAGCGAGATATGTGGCTTTTCCCTCCAGTATGTAGCTGTGGCGTTTCTCATCTGCTTCTGAAGTCTTTTTGCTCCAATAGGCGACTGGATGAAGTTTCTCGTCAATACGCTGTATGAGCACAGCCCCAAAGCCATCTTTTGAAGCATAGTTCTGAAGTTCTAAAGCTGCCTCTCTGCAGTACAAACGTAAGACTGGATAAAATGTCTTTAAGCTGATTCATTGCTGTTTTTTACGAGTCTCCAACTTGAACTCAGCGCCTTTCTTTAACAGCTCCGTCAAAGGTCGAGCAATATGGGCATATCCTTTAAAAAATTTTCTGAGGAACCCTGTGAGTCCCAAGAACGATTGAACGCCCTTAACATTCTTTGGGTAGGTGTTCAGAACTGTGTGTCCCAAGAAATGTATCTTGCTCTGAAGAAAGTGACACTTCGCCCACTTGATTTTCAAATCGTACTTGGCAGCTTCGTGTAGGACTGCCTTCAGCTTGGTAATGCATTCATCGATGGTTTGCGAATATATAATGATGTCGTCGACATACATCTGCATGACATTACCAGTGATCAAATTTTGGAAAATGTTATTAACGAAGCGGTTGAATACAGCCGGAAAAATGCAGAAACCATATGGTGCTCTGGAAAATTCAAATAATCCCTCTTTTGTGATAAAAGTGGTGATCTTGCGACTGGCTTCCTCGACAGGCACATGAAGAAAGCTGTTCTCCAAGTCCATTACAATGAATACTTTGGCCGCTTGTAGTTTTTCCATGACGTCGTCGATCAGTGGGACCGGGAAACAGTCTTTAAGTACCATGCTGTTTAACTGGCGGAAGTCTTCGCAGATTCTCTACGAACCATTTTTCTTCTTTGCCAACACAACCCTACTGGCAAAATTGGAGGATGACTTTCGGATGACTCCCTCTGATAGCATTCTGGAGGAGAGTAACGGCTTTTCTGATAGAAAAACGACTTCATCTGTTCATCCGGAGTTATCTTCATCTGAACTGGAATGATGCAGATCGGAGTTAACGGTTTGTATTCCTCAATCATTGACTCGACAAGCGATTTAAGATGTAGGGGAACATCAATATCAGGTTTTGCGTCAACTATTTTGTAGATACTTAGCTCGTCTTTTTCAACGGTGTATGGCCGCGATGACGCCTTCTGGAACGTGAATCCTTCTTCGTTAAGAGACACACTAAATTGTGACGCGAAATCGAACCCAAGTTAAACATCGTTTTCTATGTTTCCATCAGGTACAACCAGGAACAGCCGCTCTGTTTCGTTTTCATCGACGTATACAGTCGCCATAAACGCGCCCAGGGGTTCTACTCTGCGATTTCCAAGACCTCGAAGCAAAGAGTTGGAGTTTTGGAGATTCACGTTTTTCAGAGTATTGAACACCGACAGACAAACAAGTGATACATCGGAACCAGTATCAACGAGTCCGGAAACTCTTAGACCGTTGAGCGTTATTTCTTTGCAGCTTAGTAGGTCGGATTGATTGGCCAAAAATAAAACCCATTGAAAATCCTATCTTCCTAACTTTACAAACACCAAAGTTATGGCATTTCCGATCAATCATGGAAATTATATGGCGGCTATAGGATATAGTCGGCAGATCACGGCCGTTCTGACTTATATACTGCGTGCAAAAGAACGAAGGGTGTGTGCAAAGTTTCAATTCGATATCCTTAAAACTGAGAGACAAGTTCGCGTAGAAAAAGACAGACGGACAGACAGACAGACGGACAGACAGAGGACAGACAGACGACAGACAGACGGACACACGGACATTTCCAAAAGTTGTCTTTCTATTTCAGGTAGTATATAAGTCGGAACGAGCCGGATCGGGCGACTATATTATATAGTTCCCATACGAACAATCGGAGAACATTTTTTTTTAGAGTTTTTGTCAAAATCGGACAACAATATCATATAGCTGCAGCGCAAAATCGACATATTGTTTTTGGTAATCAAAATGTTTTGTAATAACTGCAAGGATATATAAACTTCGAAGTCAGTTGCCGAAGTTTACTTCCTTTCTTGTTTTAATTTTATTTTTAGTCAGCAAATAAATTGAACAACAAATTCGGTCCAAATGCAATTTTAAAAACACAATCCGTCGATTGCAGAGTCAAACACACCTACCTATTTGGATATAATTTGGCATATTTAGTTTGCCATACAGAAGCAAAAGATCCTCCAAGTTTTTTGATGTACCCATGTAATATGCAATCAGATTCCTTTTCATCTGCATCGAAGTGTTGCTTTTGCTTTGCCTTTTTTTTTTGTTCGATTCTATCGGTCTCGGAATTGACTGTTTCAAAAACTGTTTCCGACACTTCCTGTTGCCACCTATAAAAATAAACAATAAAGATAATAAAAGTTATAAATGCGATTTTTCACTCCATAACAGCTATTGTTCAGCGAAAGCGTAAATTTTCGTACATTTGTTACATGGGTTTGATTTTGAAATCTAAACATTTTAGTTTGTAAAATAAAGTATTAGTTTTTATTCAAAATGTTGTTTAATGAGTCTTGGAACTAGCCGTTAGCGAAAGACTTAATATAAATGTATAATATAAAGGTGCAAATATTATTATTATGATTATATTATGATCAAAATAAAAAGTAATCCCAACTCCACAAACGAAAAAACGATGTCCACCGAGAGAGTGTGCGAAGGCGACTACTTTATTAACAGGTTTTTTTATTTACTCAAAAATATTTTTTTATGGTTTTTTTGTTTTAGATGAAAATTGCAACCTGCATTTTCCCGCCGCACGACACTTGCACACCCAAAACGCCTCGGCGTTGATATATGATAATCCCTAAAGATTATAAAATGAAAGACCGATTTTTAAGGGGATACGGCCACAGCCCAAACCGTAAGAGCAAGAGCAGCCAAATTTTTTCACAGTATTCCATTGGGGGCGTGGGCGCCCACTAAGATTCGATATGTCCCCCCAGTGGCCCCAAACAGCTCCAACATCCATTATTCTGAGCAAAAAAAAGTTGATGTATTTAAGCTTAACTTCTAAAGTGGTTGGAATTTCGATATTTGGTTTTTTCCGAATTTTAGGTTTTGAAAAGGCCTAATTAGAAATCTTAAAGAAATTTCGATATCCCCCATAATTTGGGGGCTACATTTAAAAAATATAAACCGCTGCTCCGATCAAGATGATTTTTCGCACAATAGTTATTCTATGGCCCAAATGCTTAAGTTTAATTTTTCAAGTTTTTAACATTTTTGTAAGTATTTTTAACGAATTTATTTAGATTTTCTAAGTTATTGCGTTGCATTTTGCGGGAGCCTGCCGAGAGAGCGAAACCCAGAGAGCGGATGCCAAGAGAGCGACGGCCGAGAGAGCAACAGCCAAGAGAACTGATGAGGGGGAGGGGTAGTGCTGCAGGGAAAGGGGAAGGGAAAGAGGCAATTTAAGTTAAATTTGTTTTGGATTTTAAAAACTTAAACTGCTGCTCCGATCAATACGATTTTCGATCAATAGTCAGTCCTGTGGATCAAATGCTTAGGTTTTATTTTTCATTTTGTAGCAGAAGTAAGAGCCTTATTTAATTTCCACCATGGAAGAAAATAGAAAATTACTACAAATTCTGTAAGCAAAGCCAAAATGTTTCCAAGTTGAATATTAATCTTAAGATTCGAACTTTTGACCAAATACGTATGTACATATGTATATTTGGATATGTTTTGATTTGCTTATATGTACAATACATGTACATACATACAATGTGTGTGTATGTTTCTAATAATGTGATAATGTGCTTAAATACAAATAAAATGATTTATTATACCCGTTAATGTATTACTATATAATCCTGATACTTTAAGGATTCATATGGTGGTTTTACTGAAGCTCTAGGTCAATTCTAAAAAAAGTTACATTAGCCTAAATTAGGAATAATAATTCCAAAAAATTATACACAAGCATTGATCACCGAATGCATTCTCTCGCACTGTCTCTCTCTCTCTCTGTCTCTGTGTACTACAATAATTGACCGGCGGCTGCTTTTGGAAAAGGGCAGGGGACAGTCATCATCTATCTTCTATTCTTCTATCTATATATATAAAACTGTTCATTGAAAACTAAGAATCAACGCACAGCCTAAACTAATTAAATGACCCTATTAAAATTTTTACCATTCAATTCTTATAACACTAAACTGATTTGCTTAGATTTATTTTGGCCACAAACATGCCCCATTTTCTTCCAGTGGCAAAAAACCCCCAATTTCTATAAAAAAAATCTGGACGCTAAACGCGCTAATCAATCGATGCGATTTTTGGCCAAAAAAATTTAATATTGGATATTTTAATGTTTACTATTTTTTTTTTCGATTTTTGAAAATCTAAGAATCTTCCTCATTTTTTCCTAACGGCAAAAAGACACTGATCTAAGTCTATTAGCAATATGAAAATTTATCGAGGGAATCCTGATACCTTAAGGATTCATATGGTTTTACTGAAGCTCTAGGTCAATTCTAAAAAAAAGTTACATTAGCCTAAAGTAGGAATAATAATTCCAACAAATTATAGACAAGCATTGATCACCGAATGCATTCTCTCGCACTGACTCTCTCTCTCTGACTCTGTGTACTACAATAATTGACCGGCGGCTGATTTTGATTTCTTTTTAAAACTTAAAATTAAAAACTTAAAACTAAATTAAGCTTAACAATAAATTAAGATTAAATTAAAATTAAATTATAAAGGCAACACACACGAATAAACCCCGTCAAAGCGTTCAAGCCGCTGGGCTTTTGGAAAAGGGCAGGGGGCAGTCATCATCTATATATATAAAACTGTTCATTGAAAACTAAGAATCAACGCACAGCCTAAACTAATTAAATGACCCTATTAAAATTTTACCATTTAATTCTTATAACACTAAACTGATTTGCTAAGATTTATTTTGGCCATAAGCATGCCCCCATTTTCTTCCAGTGGCAAAAAACCCCCAATTTCTAAAAAAAAAATCTGGACGCTAAACTCGTTAATCAATCGATGCGATTTTTGGCCAAAATTTGTTCTCTACATAATAAAGATACTATTTAATTTAATATTGGATATTTTAATGTTTACTATTTTTTATCGATTTTTGAAAATCTATGAATCTTCCTCATTTTTTCCTAACGGCAAAAAACACTGATCTAAGTCAATTAGCAATATGAAGAAAAATTCGAAGTTTAAAAAAATAGCCCTAGGTGTAGCATCTTCCGGTATAGCTGGTACCCTGCTCAATGGAGGTCGAACTGCTCATTCTACATTTAAACTTCCTTTGGATTTAGTTAATTTAGAAACACCTCATTGCTCTATTTCAAAGCAATGTAATATGGCTGCGGTGTTTAAAGATTGTAAGTTAATTGTTTGGGATGAGTGCACAATGTCACATAAAGGTGGGCTTGAAGTCATAAATAGAACCCTGCAAGATATTAATGAGAATACTATGTTGATGGGTGGTATTACAGTCCTGCTAGCTGGAGACTTTCGCCAAACCCTTCCTGTTGTGCCAAGAGGTACAAGAGCTGACGAAATAAAGGCCTGTTTAAAATCTTCATTTTTATGGCCACAGATAAAAAAACTAGCGCTCACGAAAAATTGCGAGTGCACTTAAAAGGAGACAGTTCTGCAGGAATTTTTGCCGAAACTCTTTTAAAAATTGGGAATGGCGTCCATCCAACAGTTGATGGAAAAATAGTTATAACATCACGCTTAGGAAATGTAGTCAAAAACGTTCAAGACCTTACATCCAAAATATTTCCTGACATTTCCAACATATTATGTAAAAGCTTAGATTGGCTATCTGAGCGCGCCATTTTGACAACGAAAATTGACCAACCACTATTAATAATTTATTGCTAAACTCATTTGATGGTTTAGAAGTCTCCTATAAATCGGTCGACTCTGTTCCTGATGCTGATAATGATGTTCATTACCCTGTTGAATTTTTAAATTCTTTGAATCCTCCAGGAATTCCTCAGCATAATCTGTCTCTTAGGATTGGAGCACCCGTAATGTTATTGCGAAATTTAAGTCCCCCAAAGTTATGCAATGGGACACGATTGCAGATAAAAGGTCTTCATAAGAATGTAATCGAAGCAACAGTATTTACGGGGTGCGCGAAGGGGGAAACAGTGTTTATACCCAGGATCCCATTAATACCATCCAGTCTGCCGTTTCAGTTTAAAAGGCTACAATTCCCTCTAAAAGTTTGCTTTGCAATAACAATACATAAATCGCAGGGGCAGACTTTGAAGCTGGCTGGACTAGATCTTAGAGAAGATTGCTTCTCTCATGGACAATTTTATGTCGCATGCTCTAGAGTTAGTTCTGCCAGTAGCCTTATTATTCTCGCTCCTGAAGGATCTTCTAAAAATGTTGTTTACACAGAGGTTTTAAAGTAATCATATTAATTAACATTATTAAACCTAGAAAGTTTCAGTGGAATAGGTCTAATTGGAGCTACCACATTAAAAAAAACGCGCCAATTTCTCTACCTCAGGGGTGCTGTGGAAATGGGAAAGTCTTGACAACCGTACTCAAAACTAATTTTAAGCGAACGAAGTCGCGCCGGGTACAGCTAGTATGACATATATTTTGAGAAGACTGTTCAAATATAACAATAAAACTTGAAAAAGGTCCTTGCGAAAATCGATTTTTTGAAGCTTCTACAATCATACCAAAATTAACCCTAACAAGAAAAAAAAGCAAACTTCGCCAAGTCGAAGTTTATATACCCTTAAAGTTATTACAAAACGACTACATTTCGATTTCTGTGTCTATATTACTAAAAACAATGAACCTATGTCGATTTTGCGCTGTTTTTTGCCATCGTTTCTATAGCAGCTATATGATATTGTTGTCCTATTTTGACAAAATTAAAATCGTAGTTCAAAAATAGTAAATAATATCTAAAAGAAACATTTTAATAAATAGAAAAACAGCAAAATAAAATTTGTTTCATTTTTATTTATTCCCTTTTTTTATTTTTCTATGATATATATAGATATAGTTGTCTGATTTTAATTTAATTAAAACCGTAATTGCATTGAATTTAAATATAACCAAATTCCGAAGAACAACAAAAAAATTAAAACAACAAAGTTATACCTTTAAAATTTTTTTCCGATTGTTCCTATGGGAGCTATATGATAAAGTCGCCCGATTTGGCTCGTTCCGACTTATATACAACCTGCAATAGAAAGACAACTTTTGGGAACGAGGGTATAAAAGAAAACAAGAGAGAAAAGCTAGCTTCGGGCGGAGCCGAAGTTGATATACCCTTGCAGAATATTCTGTAAATTATATTCTCCAAAACTATTCGTATAATGCATTCTTAATACTCATAAAAATCCCAACTTCCTAACTTCACAAACACCAAAGTTATGGCATTTCCAATCGTTCAGTCATATGGCAGATGTAGGATATAGTAGGATAGGCCCGACACTTATGAAATTTGGTAGGTCGAATTGATTGGCCAAAAATAAAACCCATAGAAAATCCCAACTTCCTAACTTAAATAACACCAGCTATAGGATATAGTCGGCCGATCCTTATGAAATTTGGTAGGTCGGATTGATTGGCCAAAAACAAAACCCATAGTTAGGAATTTGGCATTTTTTATGAGTATTAAGAATACATCATATGAATAATTTTGGAGAATATAATTTACACAATATTCTGCAAGGGTATATCAACTTCGGCTCAACCAAAAGTAGCTTTCCTTTCTTGTTTTCTATATTTTAAGGTAAATTATATTTTTGGGAAGAATTCCTGATATTAAGAAACAAATTTCTAAAAACAACTGCCATTTTTACTAAAATATAGACATTTTTTCTTGGATTTAGGGCGATTTTAGTTTTTATACCCTTGCAGAGGGTATTATAATTTCAGTCAAAAGTTTGCAACGCAGTGAAGGAGACATTTCTGACCGTATAAAGTATATATATTCTTGATCAGCATCACCAGAAGAGTCGATCTAGCCATGTTTATCTGTCCGTTTCTACGAAAACTAGTCCCTCAGTTTTAAAGCTATCTCCCAAAAGTTGTCTTTCTATTGCAGGTAGTATATAAGTCTGAACGAGGCGGATCGAGCTACTTATCATATAGCTCATAGGAACAATTGGAAAAAAAATGTTTAAAACAATAACTTTGTTGTTTTTAAATTTTTTTTTTGTGCTTTGTGCATATAGACTGGTCATTTCATACAACGAAAATGGACACAAAAATATTTTTGCGGGCGGCCCCACGGCTCTTAGCGGCAGGCCCCGGACACTTCGTGTGCCTTCGGGTTTTTTGCGCTCTCATTCTTATTCTCATTTTGATGCTCGCGCAAGTTATGATAAGTGGAAGCGTTGATTTGTCCTCTTTTTGGAATTTGGTTCCAGTAAAATAAATGCTGCTGTTCAGTTTAAGTTGAAATTCAAGAGTGAAGTTTTATTACTCAGCTCGGGTTTTATGTTTACCCTCGCTGCACGAGAAAATGTCTTATTCAGCTAAATACAAGTGTTCGTAATTCTAAGTGTAAGTATGTGTATATTTAGGAAGTAAATATGTATGTAGGTCTTTGGTGTCAGCAACCGATGCATCGCGGTGTTGCGACAGAGCTACATCCTGCTTGTTGTTGACGCTGCACTTTTGGGTTGAAGTGGGCGGCCACTGACCGATAGTGGGCCACCGACCAGGGTAGCACGAGATAGTTTGGTTGGGGGGTCCGTAGGGTAGGTAACTCCTCCCCTTCTGGATTGAAGTGACGGCCAGAGTGAAGGGATGGTCGGAACGAAACTGATGGGTGGTTCTGCGGGGATGATATACGTTGTATTTCGTCTCAGGACCAGTATTAGGATTACTCCGATTGTTGTAATCCCCAGCCAAACATATGTGTATGTCAGGTGCGAAGACGTTGAATTTCCAATTTTTTTAATTTTTCCAGAATTTTTTATACCCATAAGATGTAGTGCTTGTAGGCTCAGATCTTGGGTAGTTTTATTGATGAAAATTGGTGTTCTTGTAGGTAAAAATATCTCAAGGTCTTCGGTAAATTCACCTACGTTTTCGGCATATGTTAAATTATTAATTTGGGTTGTGCAGTTTTTGGTGTTGATTAATGCAGATCCACTGAATATAAACTGTTGTTTACAAGAGGGAATGATAGATGTATTTATTGCGTTGATGAGTACAACGTTCCCGTCTTCGGCTTCGACAATTATCTCGTCTGTTCTCGACTCCTAGGCTTCGCATGTAGCTGCTTTCCCGTTTAGGATATTTTTTAAACATCCTTTTGCTAAATTGTTGGTAGACTTCATCGATGTGGCAGACGTATTGATTATAAATTTTGGTACATTTGTGGTCTGTGTTGAATATATTGTGCTCGTTGTATATAATGTATTTGGGTAAATGAAGAATTGTTGTGTTACTTATTGGTAAGGAAATTATAAGGGACAGTACAAATTTGTGTGGGTCAAAAATTGGTATCTTAATATTAAAAATCAATCTATTATATTTATCTGCTAGGGTGTCTAGATTTAACAGTTGGTATAATTGTTCATCCGTCTGTATTTTGAAATTTTGTTTTTTTATTATATTTTGGATTACTCCAATTTCTAGTTTTGACAATATGTATTTTGGTATAATATTTAACTTGGATAGAAGCAGACTTTCTGCAATATTGTTAACATGGTTAGTTAAAATGTCTATATTAAAACTTATACGGTTTATATACTGTAATAGGTGGATTTCTTTATGTTCTTGTGACAATTTTTTATACACATCTTTATTATGATTGTTGATATAGTTGTTAATTGTTTCTTGTTCCCTATTTATGTGTTCAGTAATGTTTTTGAATCTTATAAAAACTTCGTCGTTTATATCAATCTGACGGTTTAATTTTTCTGAAACTTCTAAGTAGTTCTTGTCTAATTCATTCAATTTATTTTTTATTTCTTTATCATCTGTGGCGTCCATGTTTCCTGTGATTATTTTAACTATACTTCCTAAGCCATTAACTAACCCTCTTTTGCTCTATTTTTTGGACTCAGTGCTCCTAGTTTTTCCCGTACCTGTTGTACCTTAGTGTTTAGAATGTGTACTGTCTCCCCTGAAAAGGTTATTGTTCTGAGGTTATTTAAGGCTAATTGGATTCGATCAATATTTTCCTGGTAGTCCCTTAAGTCTACTACATGTGAGAGTGTTTTTGATGCTTTGACAAGTGTGGCTTCTCCTAAATTGATTTTAACAAATGGTGTATCGGGCTGGAATTTTATCATTTTATATGACTGTGCCGCCATGTAGCATAGGGAGAGGCTGTAAGGGTTATAGGACAATGTAATTTGTTAAAAAGAGTCATTATTTGGATCATGTATTCTTTTCTTAATTTTGGATTTATGTAATTTTTGACGTTTCTTAGTAATAAGAGTATCTCCTAGATCTTCCAAAACAGTATGTTTCGTAAATCGCGCCGTTAATTTGTTTCGACGATTTTCCTTTCTAAAAATAATGTTGTCCGGCTTTGTTTCTATGGCTTCGGCCCGATTTAAATTTACGTTTTGTGTTCTGGATTTTTTCTGTTCAATTGTGTCTTTTTGCACTTGGGTTTATAGTTTTTCCCTAAACGCGTTAAGTTGTTGTAGATAATCATGTGCGTTGTTAAATTTTATTTCCCTGTTGAACGTATGTGTTCTGCCAGTAAACAGTTCGTGTGGGGTATGCTTAGTCGCTGAATGTATAGAATTGTTGTAGGTTATAAGTTTTTCCGTTAGTATGTCTTCATGATCGACAGATAGGTTCGCGAGTTTTTTTTTTATTAAGAATTATTCTATAAATCTCCGTTAAGGAGGAGTGAAGTCTTTCTACTGGAGAGTTACTTGAAGATTGTTGGAAAGATGTTACATGGATTTCCATATTATATTGATTACAGAAATCCCTAAATAATTTTCCCGAAAATTCTGCTTCTTGGTCAAAAATAAGCTTTTCAGGAATACCATATATGTTAATGAATTTCTGAAGTGCCCTGGTTGTGTTGAGGCAGTATCTAGTAGGAATTGTATATCCTGCTGCGAATCTTGAAAATTTTTCAATCGTGGTTAAGATTGTCTTTCAATTTATAGTGTATAAGTCTATGTGGACTATCGAAAGGGGTTTAGGTGGTGATTCAGTGATTGCATACTTTAATTTTTGAGGTTGTCTGTCGTATTTTAGTGTTTGACAGATGTCGCAATTATTAATAAATTTTGATATTATTTGCCGCATTTTTGGAAAGTAGATATTTCTTTTAAGATGATTAAAGGTCTCTTCAGTTCCCCTGTGATTGGAATTAATGTGATAATTTTTAATTTCTGTTTCCTGATCTTCTTCTGTTATAATATACCTAAGAATTTCTTTACAACGGACCACTTTGTATTTGTCTGTTTTGATGAATTGTTCTTTAAAGATTGGTTGAATTAGTTCAAAGATTTCGTCCGAAGTCAAGATTGCACACGATTTATGCGGTCTTAACGTGTCGTTGAGAATTTTTGATAGTTTTTCAGTGGTATAATTGGGTTCTGTATAGGTTTTTCGTGATTTATTTTCAAATAAGGTTTCTTCTTTTGTAGTTGCATTGGGGTTGATTAGAATGACAATTTGGATGTTAAATTCATTTAGCGGAGTTTCTGAGTTCTTAATTTCGTACTTCCGTAAATTCATACTATGGGTGAGATCCTTTCTTATATTCGACCTCGTAGTCGTACTCATTAAGTTGTAACTTCCAGCGAACCAATTTTGAATTTGGTTCTTTGAAGTTCATTAACCACTTCAAAGGTATATGGTCTGTCCGTATTTTAAATTTCTGTCCAAATAGATATGGTCTAAAATATTTAGTTGCCCAAATGATGGCTAACATTTCTTTTTCGACTGTTGAGTAGTTTAACTCTGTGTCGGACAGGGTTCTGCTGGCGAATGAAACGGGTCTATCCGAGTTTTCATTCCCCTGCGATAGTACCGCACCAATTGCTACGATACTAGCATCCGTTGTGAGTATGAAAGGTTTGGTAAAATCCGGGTAGCGTAGAATTGGATCATTACACAACAATGTTTTACACAATTCTACGGCTTCCGTAAACTCTGCTTAAATTTTTATCGGTGCTTTTCCTTTTAATTTCTGGGTTAGAGGTTTAGTTACTTTTGCGAAGTCTCTAATGAATTTCCTATAATATCCCAGGAGTCCGAGAAAGGACTTGATTTCTTTTCTAGATTTGGGAATAGGGAATGCCTTAATGGCTTCTATCTTTTTTTGTTTAGGTCGGACGCCTGGGTCATGTGTTCTTGGAGGGAAGGTGAGAAAACAATTATATCATCTAGGTATATCAGACAGCATTTGCCGTTTAGGTCGGCTAATACGTTATCCATTACCCTTTGAAACGTGGCTGGGGCGTTAGTCAACCCGAATGGCATCCGAATGAATTCGAAATGGCCGCCTTCTGCTGAAAAGGCGGTCTTTTCAGTATCTTCGGGCCTCATTTCCACCTGGTGGTAGCCACTTGCCAGATCTAAGGCTTTGAAGTATTTTGCTCTTCCTATTTAATCTAATATCTCGTTTATATTTGGCATTGGATATTTGTCTTTAACTGTCTTCTCATTCAGTTTTCAATAATCTACTACGAGTCTCCATTTTTATACCCGTTACTCGTAGAGTAAAAGGGTATATTGTATTCGTGCAAAAGTATGTAACAGCTAGAAGGAAGCGTTTCCGACCCTATAAAGTATATATATTCTTGATCAGGGTCACTAGCCGAGTCGATATAGCCATGTCCGTCTGTCCGTCTGTCCGTCTGTCTGTCTGTCTGTCTGTCCGTATGAACGCTGAGATCTCGGAAACTATAAAAGCTAGAAGATTGACATTTTGCATGTAGATTTTAGGAGTTCCTACGCAGCGCAAGTTTGTTTCAAAAAGGTGCCACGCCCCCTTTAACGCCCACAATAGCTTATATACGATTTTAAAAATTTAAATATTTTGGAAAAGTAAAAATGCAGTTTTATTGTGTTTATCAATACCTATCGAAATGTAGAAGAAATTTTTCAAATCGGACCATTCGTTAAAAAGTTATGCGTGATCAAAGTTTCTATCTCCATCTCCCTCGCACTCCCTTTACCTGAGTAACGGGTATCTGATAGTCGGGGCACCCGACTATAGCGTTCTCTCTTGTTTTTTGTTTGATGCGTCCATTTTTTTTGAGACTAAAAAAACTGGAGCACTCCATGGGCTATGACTACGTTTGATAACTTTTTGTTCTAGCATTTCATTTATTTGTCTTCACACTTCTTGCGATTCAATGTGGCTATACCTAAACGGTTTAGTATATATGGGGTTTTCGCCTGTTAATTTAATTATATGTTTTACCAAATTTGTAAAAGTAAGAGCGTCGTTTTGCTGATAGAAAAGATTGGGGAATTTTTTTGTTAGTTTTTTAAATTCTGTCTTTTCTTCGTTGTTTAGATGTTCTGTCTTTAAGAGTTCGAAGCTATTTGGCTTATAATTTTTTTCTTTTGTTATAAAATTAAATGTCGGGTTAGCTTCCAAATAATCAGAGGGGGCGAATTCATTGACCTCTATTCGTGAGTCTACAAATAGATTTTGTTTTTCTTAGAAATAGTTAACGATTTCCATTAAGCTATATCCGTTTTTGGCTTGGTATAAGCCCCCGTTTATGAATAAGTCCTTGTTTATTTCAATGTTGTCACACAAAAATGTGCCATCGGTAGCAGTAACTGGTAACCGGACGAGGGTTTTGGACTCCTCGTCGATTACGTGTACTCCGGTGGCCACATTCTGTTCTTGATATAATTTTAAATTACCAAAAATTGTTTGAATTTGTAGTTTTGGAATATCAACAACTGCATTAATTTGTTGTAGGATATCCATTCCTATGAGTCCTTGGAAGAAGTCGTGAAAATGGAATATAAACATATCGAATTTCTTTTGCTTCTTCGGATTGTTAAAAAGTTCGGCCTCTGTTTTGTTTTCGATATAGTGGACTTTCAGTACTGTTTTAATTGGGATGGGGATATTTAACTTTCTTTGTTCATTTTGCGGAATTATTTAGGGATCTATGAAAGACATAGTTGCCCCAGTGTCAATTAAAAATTTGAATGGGATTTTTTCCTTAAATGGGGTTAGAATAATATAGGGAAGTAAGCACCCGTGGCTCACTTGGTTTAAGTACCCTGTTTGGACTTGAGGCTCTGTCCCAAAAATTTGGCTGATCATCAATGTTATCTACTTGATTATCGCCTTGTTTTTCTTGTTGTTTATCCTCCTCAATGTTATGTACTCTGACCGTAGATCTATTGTTATGGTAATTTGATCTACCGGGTGATTCCTGTTTTGGCATAATGGCCGGGACTTCCCTATTCCTGTCATTAAAGTTATTACGTTCAGTATTTCGTCCATAGTAATGATAATTTCTGTTATTATAGTTTTCATATTATTAAATTGTAGTCTATTATTGAATTGGGGATATCTTTCCCGAGACTGATAGTTAATACGTTGGTTGACGTTATTTTGGGTTCCTTGTAAGAATATATTCCTTTCCTGAATTGCCCAATCATATGCTTCTTGCAGGTTGGTAGGTCTCATGGCTCAAATCGTCCCTCCTAGTTGGCCTCTCATGCCCATTAAGAAGGTATTCAGACAAGTTCCCGCAAATATTGACTTTTTAGCTCTAGCTAGGTTAGGGTCGGTTTCTTTAGTGTCGATTAGTTTAAATAGGAGAGTCTTTATTTCTACAATCTGAAATCTGAAACTATTGCACTGGCAATTGTTTATGAATCAGACCGTGGAGATCAGAACAGTGTAAGATTAATACCTCTTTGATTTCGTCCCAATTCAGGCCAGCTTCTGAGGCCGTTAGTACAGTGGTGCTCATAGACTTAAGCCACCGCCACTACCATAACTTAATAACTTTTTTGAACATAATTATTTCGGCCTGAAATTTTTACATTTTGCAACACTGTTATTTAAGCAGCTGATCACATTAAAAATGACAAGTACGAATTCGGGGTTCCCAAAAATTGACTAAATGTCAAAAGCAGTGTTGCGCTCTGCTCATATACTTAAGCCACCTTGAGCTAAAATCGTCAAACTTGTGTTTTTCCGGGAAAGTTGTACTAGTTATTTTCTAAACTAAAATATTGAATACTAAAAACGTTTCCCAAAACAATTTGACCGCTATGGCTAAAAATAAAAATACAAATCCGGCCGAAGAAAGCCAATATGGGAATATTACGAAAAAACAGAAATATACTACAAATTTGTAAGACTTTACATTTTTCGCGTGGCAAGTCAGAAATGCCATTGCAATTTATAAGAAACATGGTACCTGGGAAAATATTCCACGTGAAAAGCCCAGAAAAACCACTTTAAACGACGATAGACGGATCGCCAAAATCAGTAAAGCCGATCCGTTCTTGACTTCAACGCAAATCAGAGGTCAATGGTGGCGATTATGGCGTGAATGTGTCGCTCAGACCATAAGAAGACGGCTAAATGAATTCGGGTTATATGGACGCATTGCCCAAAAAACCATTGCTGTCCATTAAAATGTTAAAAGCGCATTCATTCGCCGAGAGCATATTCAAAGGTCCCAATTTTGATTGTTTGGGCGACGAATCCAAGTTTAATGTCTTTGGGGTGATGGTAAACCATATGTACGACGTCCTCCCAACAAACAATTGGACCCCAAATACACGAAGAAGACCGTTAAACATGGTGGCGCTTCGATTATGGTCTGGGGCTGTTTCACCGCATCGGGCGTAGGTCCCCTAGTGAGATGAAGGCATTTGAACGGCGAAATGTACGGGACATCCTTATTAACAATTTATCTGGAGAATATGCCGATAATTTGCCACTTGCCTGGATATTTCACAGGACAACGACCCAAGACACCAGCAAGGTAGTCGTCGTGGCTTAACCAGGGCAATCAATGTTTTGCAATGGCCACCGCGAGCCCCGACTTGAACCCTATGAGAACTTGTGGGGAATTCTTAGAAGTCGTTGGCCAAAAACCAGCAAATAAAAGGATTTGTGGCGAATTTTGCAGAAGAGTGGAAGAAAATCACCCCTCAACAGTGACGTCTTGTGGATTCAATGCCAAAGCGTTGCTCCTCTGTTCTTAGCAGAAGGTCATCCCACTCAGTATTGAAGTAAATGTATTAAAGTATAAGGAATATTGGGAAATTTTAACTTTTTCAACCATTTTTTCCAGGTGGCTTAAGTATGTGAGCAGGACATTTTGAGATGGTCTCGTTTTTAAGTTTTTCGTTGAATATATATTTTTATAACTTGGTTTTTCTTCTATTAGAACACTGTATATAGAACTAATGTGACACAAAAAATTGGAGCTGTGAAATAAAAACTTTTCTTAATTTTCGTTTAAATTCTTGGTTGAAGTCTTGTGGCTTAAGTCTATGAGCACCACTGTATATCTTTGGCTTTCCCTACAATTTTATTTTTAATAGATCGTAATAAAAATTGTCCGTAAGGTGTTTGGTCTGTCCCCCTTATAAGCATTAAAATTTCTTCTACGTTATTTATAAAGTCGCTTAGTAACTTCGAGTCCCCATTATATTCTGGTAAAAATTTAATGGCGTCTGGAATACGTAGGGACGCATACACTTCGGCCGAGCTGATGCTGGTGTTAACTGTAGAAGTATCCGAGGAACTCATACTAGTAGATGGGGGTCGTAAAATTACCTGATCTGCACCAAGAGATTCTTCCCTAATATCTGGCAAACTAGCACTCTGCCTTGTTTTTCTGCTGTTCGGAAGTATGCTTTTGACTTTGCTTAGTTTCGACATCTATCTTTACTTTCTTATTTATTTTACTCGTATTTTCTTAATGTTAACTTATGGTTGCTTATTCAAAATTTCGTTTTTATTTATATGTTTATATATTCAATTCCTTGTTTGGAGGTGAAGAATGTAATTCGTGTGTATGTGTTATGTTGGTGTCTTGTGAGTGTTTCTTCGATGTTGGGTCGTCCGACAGTGTAAGGGTCGAATTTCACACTAAGTTTATCCTCATTTTTGTGTTGGTAGGTTCTCCCTTCTTCAGGTCTCGTGATCCTCGAAGGGCCGTTCGACTGCGCCAGTTATGATAAGTGGAAGCGTTGATTTGTCTTCTTTTTGGAATTTGATTCCAGTAAAATAAATGCTGCTGTTCAGTTCAAATTTAAATTCAAGAGTTTTATGTTTACCCTCGCTGCACGAGAAAATGTCTTATTCAGCTAAATACAAGTGTTCGTAATTCTAAGTGTAAGTATGTGTATATGTAGGAAGTAAATATGTATGTAGGTCTTTGGTGTCAGCAACCGATGCATCGCGGTGTTGCGACAGAGCTACATCCTGATTGTTGTTAACGCTGCACTTTTGGGTTGGAGTGGGCGGCCACTGACCGATCGTAGGCCACCGTCCAGGGTAGCACGAGATAGTTTGGTTGGGGGGTCCGTAGGATAGGTAACTCGCACTCATTGCACGAGTTCGGTCGTTCAGTCGCAGAGATGCGCATTTTGAAGAAGGTTGCGCCTGCGCTTGAACTGGTCTTTATATGTATGCGTGTTCATCCATTCTCATACAGGGGTGCATGTGTGCGTTTCTTTCAATTCGATGCGGCAAGAATATTTTGTCTCTTGCTACTTTTTAGACTTGATACCCTAACAATACGGGCGTATTTATTATTGGGTTAATGATAAAAATAGAAATATTATATGTTAGAGTATATTTTTTTATATTTCCGCATATGTATGTATTCCAATTAATATAAATCAATCTACTTAGATAGGAACAGGGCACATCGCAGTCGGTGTCTGCGCTTAGTGGTTGAGAAAACTTCAAACCAAATCAGCTTTGGTTGTTGTCCCGCAGCGGATGGTGCCCGCATACCCTACCGACGATTGAATGTTAGGGGTGGGGACAGAAACATACATAGCGAACTTTCACAGTCGTCCTAAAACATGTGTACTCAGATCAAGTTTGAAAATCGCCCCGATCGGACTTCTATATCCTATAGCTTCCATAGGAACAATCGGATATATCTTGCAAGAATTTATGATATTTCGCGCAGTGTAAAAGCTATTGACGTGAATCTTTCCAAATAGTATTTTTTTACGCATACCTTGATCAGGGTAAAAATGCGTGCAGATCGGACGTCTATATCCTATAGCTCCCATTGGAACAATATCGGTCCAAATTTGATGTTCTTCAGAATATTTCGCGCAGTGTATAAGCTATTGACATTAATTTTTTCAAGTCTTAGTTACGCATACCTTGATAAGCGCTTGCCGATCGGACGTCTATATCTTATAGCTTCCGTAGGGAAAATTGTTAAAGGCTGCGAAAATATCCCTTTTTATACCCGTTACTCGTAGAGTAAAAGGGTATATTGTATTCGTGCAAAAGTATATAACAGGTAGAAGGAAGCGTTTCCGACCTTATAAAGTATATATATTCTTGTTCAGGATCACTAGCCGAGTCGATCTAGCCATGTCCGTCTGTCTGTCCGTATGAACGCTGATATCTCGGAAACTATAAAAGCTAGAAGATTGGCATTTTGCATTTAGATTTTAGGAGTTCATATGCAGCGCAAGTTTGTTTCAAAATGGTGCCCCGCCCCCTCTGACGCCCACAAGCCACAAGCTGTGGCCACAGTTTTGATGATATTATGAAAATTTTAATTGATATGTATTTGTTTCGTCAATAAATATCGATTGGCCTAATAAAAGTTTGCCACGCCCACTCTAACGCCCAAAAACCCATTAAACGCTTAAGCCTGGCTAACGCCTACATTTCCGCCTTTCATGGCGCTATCTAACGGATGACTTTGGAACAGCTGGCCAAGGTGCTCAACAGAGTCAACGTTAATTCTCGATAAGGATTTCTATTAAACGAAATGGCGATGGTTTTCATTTGTCAATACCGAACTATATCCCAAGACTATGCAAATCAAATCAAGTTAGCCAAATTGGAGGTCGGAGTCAAAGAATGGCGTATGTGTGTATGTATGTAAGCATATACATATGTATGTATTTATATTGAACACAGTTGCAATTGCCCGGCAAAGATAACTCCTTTCAAAGAAAGCTATTCGCTATACCCGTTACTCGTGTTGTGCAAACATTTAGACTTTAATATACATAATACTATTTAAGAATGTATGTGTTTAGCCAATATAAGTATATATGTTTAATATTTGTAGTCAATTTATTGCACTCAAAACCATAAACATAAACACAGCTGCTGCTGCAGGACAAAAGCTGCCTGCGCTAAAGCAGGGCTGGTGCTAATGCTCGTGCTGTAAAGCTGCCGGCACTAAGAGATCGCCGAATTCAAATTAATAATTTAAACTTTTTGTCCTTTTTTCCTGTGGTCACTATAATTCACATTATGTTAAAAAAAAAAATAAAAAAAACCACAAGAAGGCATATTTATATTAAGTTGTTTAGCTGAGTAACGGGTATCTAATAGTCGAGGCACTCGTTATTCGTTATTTATTCTCCTGAATCAAATTTATCCCCTCAAAGTAATCCCCTCCCGATAAAAAAAAATGATGCCAACGTTTTTTCAAATCATCGAAACAGGCCAAATAGTCCTTTTCCAGTATAGCAATGAGCGCCCTCGTCGATTCCGCTTTTATCTCTTCAATCGACTCGAAACGCGTTCCCCGGAGTGGTCTCTTGAGTTTTGGGAATAGCCAGAAGTCACACGGAGCCAAATCAGGAGAATACGGTGGTTGCGGAACGATATGCGTCGAATTCTTGGCGATTTGGTCACAAAAAACGAGTGCAGAAATTGAGCGTTTTCGGTACCAAACGAGATTTGACTTTTCGTAGGCCCAAATGGTCTTTCAAAATGGTTTTCACAGACCCTTCTGATATTCTGACCATATCAGTAAGGTCTCTAAGAGTCAACCAACGATTTTTACTTCATTCATCTGTTGACGTCGATGGTCGTCCGGAGCGCTCCAAGTCATCAACACGTCCCCGAACCTCTTTGAAGTCTGTTTACCACTTATAAACATTTTTCTGGGACATGGTAGAATCACCAAAGGCCTTCAGCAACATCCTCAACGTTTCCGCAGCCGAAATTTCATTCCGCAAACAAAATTTAATGGCACTTATCTGCTAAATTAAATCAGACATTGTAAAAATCGAAAAATGCACTCTTGCTCGTTTGGTAAAAACAAGAGTGAATATAGTACTGATACTGACATTGACATGAAATTACCCCCAGATGTCATCAACAGTCCTGTCAACTCAAGAAAAAAAGAACTAGTCCGAATGTTATGCCCGCGAATTTTTAATTGAAAATTCACCTTACTATTTGCCCACACTAGTATGTGTCAAGGAGTCGAAAAAGCTGCAGACAAATGGCTTATATTCACAGAATGACATTGTAGAGCACGACGAAAATTATAAACTAAAAACCCGCCTATATTATTTGACAAATTTATACAAAAAACTAAAGGAGTTTGTGAAGAATTGCAGAATCTGCAATCTAAGCCAATAAAATAAACAACCAGTGTGTACGGTCTTGCCCCTGTGCAACCCGACGATTTTTGAGCACTAATTCCTTCACTTCATTGACGTGTTGGTCATCTGTTGACGTCGATGGTCGTCCGGAGCGCTCCAAGTCATCAACACGTTCCCGACCCTCTTTGAAGTCTTTGTACCACTTATAAACATTTTTCAGGGACATGGTAGAATCACCAAAGGCCTTCTGCAACATCCTCAACGTTTCCGCAGCCGAAATTTCATTCCGCAAACAAAATTTGATGGCACTTCTCTGCTAAATTAAATCAGACATTGTAAAAATCGAAAAATGCACTCTTGCTCGTTTGGTAAAAACAAGAGTGAATATAGTACTGATACTGACATTGACATGAAATTACCGCCAGATGTCATCAACAGTCCTGCCAACTCAAGAAAAAAAGAAAATTCACCTTACTTTTTGCACCCAGTAGTACTATATAAGTCGGAACGAGCCGGATCGCACTTTATGAATTTATTTAAATATACTTCAAGATATAGTAATTCTTTAAATTTCGACGAAAAATCGACCTAGCTTCACTGTTATTCACCTGAAGTCAAAGTTGAAAATTTATTGAATTTATTATTTATAAAGTATATATATTCTTGATCAGCATCACCAGCCGATTCGAATTAGCCATGTCCGTCTGTCCGTCTTTCCGTTTCTACGCAAACTAGTCTCTCAGTTTTAAAGCTATCGAATTGAAACTTTGCACACACCCTTCGTTCTTTTGCACGCAGTATATAAGTCAGAACGGCCTGGATCGGCCGACTATATCCTATAGCTACCATATAACTGAACGATCGGAAATGCCATAACTTTGGCGTTTTTAAAGTTAGGAATTTGGAATTTGTTATGGGTTTGGTTAAAAAAAAGGCGTTTAAGGGAAAGAGCTACCCCTTAAAAACGCTTAAATATTTTTTCACAAATTTTTGCATAAACATTGTCAACAATCTAAGCTTTCAGAAAATATAATTATTCATTTAATAAAAAAATTCAACCATCCCTAAGGGGGGTATCAACTAATAGTACAGACTTTGTCACACTGTAACCAAATTTTGGAAATGTTGATTTATTTTGCCTTAAACACAACATAAATTGGCAAAACACCTTTGAGGCTAAAAAAATCACTGATATTTGCCGCAAAAACATTGCTTTTCCCCTAAACTGTTAAGAGTAACTTTGTTATACCCTTGCAGAGGGTATTCTAATTTTGGTCAGAAGTGAAGGAGACGTTTATGACCCCATAAAGTATATATATTCTTGATCAGGATCAATAGGGGAGCCGATATAGCCTTGTTAGTCTGTCCGTCAGTTTTCGAGCTCAGTTTAAGAGCTAGCGAAACTTTCTTCACGGTCGTCCTTAAATACGTGTACGCAGATCAAGTTTGAAAATTGCCCCGATCGGCCGTCTATATCCTATAGCTCTCATAGGAACAATCGGATATATCTTGCCAGAATTGATGATATTTCGCGAAGTGTAAAAGATATTCCCATGAATCTTTCCAAATCCTATTTTTTTATGCATACCAGAGATCTGCAACGATCAAACGTTTTTGGGTACAACCGATCATTGACTCGTATCTGGTATGATTCATTCACTTTGCTTGATCCAAAAAGTATGATCGGTGAGCGAACGTTGTGAGTGAACATTTCTGTTGCATCAAACGATCAAAGCTTATCAATGACCATGTGTGATCGTTCTCAACCGCAGGCATGATCGTTTGTGAGTGCAACATTTCTCATACATGATTGTTGTGATCAAATATTTGGGTTCGCTTTGTGTTCAGATGGTTTACATGAGTGGTTTTTTTCGTACGGTACTTTTCGTTTCGTCTGAGATCGGTTTGATCGTCTTTGGCTCGTGCCACTTTGTGAGTTTTTTGGCACGCGTTGCTTTTCTTAAATTCTTATTATAAAAATTATAATACTTAGTTTAGATTTAAGACTAGATATGTACATATGAAAACAAGAATATGAAATATATCTGTTAATAGTTTTTTTATTTTTTTTATGAATTATTTTTTTAATTTTTATTTTGTATAGAAAAACGTTGTTTATTTTTAAAATTTAATTTTGAGTTTGAACTTAATATTATTGTTCATTTTATTTGTTGATCGCAATCAACTCGAGTATTTTAGTCTTACTCACAATCAACTCATTAACGTTGTCCACTAAATGGAAACGACCACGACCTGTTCGAGATGATTGCGAGTTCGGCAACGTTCATTTCATGGACTCGAACACGAAGCTAAAAATCAGCATGTTGATCGACCCGAAGCGCGACGATGAGCTAAAAGAACTCAAAAGCAAAATGATGCACGAGCATGATTATTCTCCTAATTTTTATTTCGAGTGTGCATCACTCACGATCACATTTCTGCAGAATGAGTTGAGTTGAATTGAGCGAAATTTGGGCACACTGATCGAGTTGACTCGATAATACTCTTTGCAGATCTCTGATGCATACCTTGATCAAGGTAAAATCCCGTGCCGATCGGACGTCTATATCCTATAGCTCCCATAGGAACAATATGGTGAAATAGGTCCAAATTTGATGTTTTCAGAATATTTCTCGCAGTGTATAAGCTATTGACATACGTTTTTCCTTATTTATTTATTTATTTCTTATTTATTTACGCATACTTTAGTCAGGGTAAAAGCGCTTCCCGATCGGACGTCTATATCTTGTAGCTTCCGTAGAAAAAATTATTAAAGGTGGAAAAAATATACCTTTTTTTCTATTTTTATATGACATTTTTGCAGTATAAAAGCTATTGACATGAAAATATGAAAATCTAATTAATTTATGTATACCTTATTTCTTTCGCTACTTTTTTTCAATTTTAGCACTTTCGGCAAAGTCTGCAAGGGTATTAAAACTTTGGCTATCCGAATTTAGCTTTCGTCCTCGTTTTTTCTTCCATTACTATTTTTCTGATTAAGATATTCTTTACATCATTGCGTATTTTCATTACATGTTATATCTCATGAAAAAACTAAAAATGAATAATAAAATTAACACTTTCGAGAATTGTGCTGCATTAAAAATACTCCTAAACATTTTTGGAAACCGTTATTGCGCCGTACGAACTAATTGCTGATGCTGCTCTTACACCCAATATAACATATATTTCAAAACTACGGCTACCCACCAATGGGTGGCGCCAGCAATGGATGCCGCATCAAGGGCTACAATCATGCTAACGATAGTTCATCTTATTGTTCCTATGTGTATTTATCATTCAACTCAATGTCCATTTGCTGGATTCTGCTAGCTGACGTTTTTTTCGACTTCGTGGTTATATTTGTTCTTGCGAATTGCTTTTTTTCACACTTTCTTTGCTGCTTACGGTATTAGCAAACACACAAACACAGTCAGTACCCCAAAAGTGGAATCCCACAGAAAGTAGCCTTTCTCCAAGCGATACTAAGGGCCGGACGAAGGGCCCATCTTATCTTCCGAGCTTTATGCTGAGTGGAAGCCCAGGCAGTCACAATGTCTAGGGTAAGCCCAAGATACCTAACCGTGGCAGAGTGTTTGATGGAAAGCTATAAAGTGGAATGCTGAGTCTTCGCATGATTAACAGCAAGTAACGCTTTAAACTGTTTTAACATGTGGTGCACCATGTTCGTAACATCCCTTCGCAGTACACTCGTCGCCAGAAATGAATTGTCCTGGGCATACGTCGCTGTTAAAGTATGTCTTCTTCTGGGCGAAGGAAGGTCTGACGTGTATATCGTATACAGAACAGAGACAAGCACACTTCCTTGAGGGATTCCAGCAAGTATTGGTCGCGATGTAGACTTTGAGCCACGAACATCCACGTCAGGTTCTGCCAACAAGAAATGAGCGAAGTAGATTAAATTATGCTGGAGGAGTTCCTCGGCTTGCTTCACATCCAAGAATACTTCGCAACAATACTTTTTTATCTTAAGGGCTTTAAGAATTTGATTGACCACACGATGCATCTGTTCAGCAGCACTATGCAGACTCCTAAAACTGATGGTCCGGAATCTCATCCTGAAATATATCAATACTCAAAAGCCGTTTCAGAAGAATTCGCTTAAAAATCTTGGAAAAGGTTAGCACAGAACTATCATGGAAGATGCGCTTTAAGAACGATATTGCTGCCACTGGCACGACTTTCGCCTTTCCCATCCACACTGTCATGTCCAGGAGCCTTGTTCGGCTTTAGCCGCTAGATTTGATTCATAATTTCTTCAGAATCTATGGCCAGAATTTCACAGCAGGACCAGGCCAAACGTCAGAAATGGCTCTTGTTAAGGCTGTTTTATCTTCTTGGCTAAGTTTAAAGTCTTGAATCTTTCTTCCAATGAGTTACCGAATTTATTAGCTGTTTCATCATCCTTATTTGCTTAAGCCCACGAGTGCATTTCCTGCTGCCTAACCAGAGCCGATATTCCAAGAGAGCCTTGTCAGCAGCACACAAAAGTATATCAAGCGGAATGTAATCAGAGCTTAGTTTGTTTGATTCTAACAGTCAGAAGTATCTTTGTATAAAGCAAAATCAATTTGCTGTTGGATACTTTCTGATATCAGAAGGAAGGAGCGCAGACATGACATGAACTAGAAGCTCAACACCTCTCGAAGACGAGCGGATGCAGCTATGATAAATCGGATAAAAAATCCTGAGCAGACCATGAAAGCGATGGAGGACAGTAGATCGAGGCAATTACCAACTGTCCTGTGGCCACTTAAGTCAAGGAAAACTTTTAACTTTTCTTTTTGTTTTATAAAAATCAAATATATCCTCATCCATTAATACACCGAAACCTTTTCCTAATATCAAGTGACCCTATCAATTTGGTTTCATATGGGAGGTAAAGGCTATTTGTGTTCTTTTCTGTTCTCGTTCAACAAGCTTGACATATTCCCTGCACTTACGACATTCCAAATTTAATGCAATTATCGATAAAAACAGCTACACTTCGCTAATACAGTTGAGCTTTATAATACACACTTTGACAAGGTCTCCCTGACAAAGCTCACACACGAGGAGTATACAGCTAGAATTTTGTATAAGCCTTACTAGTTAATAAACGATTAATTATTTAACAGTATCTTTTTCAATTAAAATTTTTAATATTTTCCAAACTCGAACACCAATGATGCAAGTTTTTTTTTTACAACCAAAACCTTGTGGCCAATCAACCCAGCCCACTGGTGGAAGTCCGTGCACAACCAATAAATTTATCGCCGTTGCTCTAAAGTCAACCGTTAGCTCAGCTTTGGTGCATGTCCTTCTCCAGCTAATGACTTTCTCTATATTAGTGCGAGCCTTCTGTAACCAATTACTTTTTCATTATTATTGCAAGTACCTCTGCAACTTTTGGACGTACAACCAGTGCTTTACATATCTATATCGCCCTCTTGGGGATCTTATGAATCATGACTGCTAACAAACTTTTTATAAAATTTGTCCGTTTGTTCGTCAGTGGTTTTTATGTTTACCTGTCTCCTTGTAACAATTACTAACGGTCCTTTAAACTTTGGATAAAGTTGGACGATGCTCTTCATTAGCTGTTTTATCAAATTCCGGCACTATCTTCACAATTCCGGCAAGTTACTTGATCTTCTGTCCTAACTCGTATTTCTACTTCTGCCAGCCTCTTTTATGCTGTCCATGCCCTGGATAGCTATAAGCTGTTCGGCGTCTGGGTTCAGCAATTTGACGCTCGGGCCTGGTTTGCTGTTTTAGGTTTTTTCTAGTTCAGCCCAGATCTCGGTCAATCCTGTATCGCTCTGGTTTCATGTGACATATTTTGAAAGGGATTTTTGAATTTTCTTAGACCTGCCTTTCAGCGTAATACCATGCTTGGCTGCCATTTAGGCAAAATTCTTGTTCCTGTTCAGTCTGGACAGTGTGGGAGCCAAATGTAACGAACTGCTTTTTTAATGTCCTTTGCTCTCTGATTGCTCTTGCAAGACCAGACGGGTTTGGTACTCGGGATTCGGTCAGCTGCCGGCGGTGAACTGCTGTGCTCTCAATGCATGCACCTTTCGATACACTAGCGGATAGACAATTTCCAGATAATTTCCCTTTTGGACCCACATTTCCTTGTCTTAGCGTTGCGTGCTATCTTAAGGACTTCAGCTACCTGTATCTAAATTCGGAGATTTAAACATCTAGTCCCGAACGTCTCGATGGAAATTATTTCCATATACTCCAAAATATAGTATCTGTCGTCTATTTTACAAAGGTATTTTTTATACTAAAGTTCGATAAGAGTGCCTTATTACAGATATACCCCCACGACTGGTTAAGAGTTTCTTTGATAGGTTGATTTCATATGTAACCCTGCGTACCAAAACGCTCACAAGGGTTTATGCAAAGGTAGATATTAGGTTACTAATTATTAAGTAACGCCCCTGCAGAAAGTTACCTTAAAATAAACAACCTGCATTAGTACAGGTACGAGGGCTGCTATATATATTTCTGGCCTAGGCCATACTAAGTGTTGCCTGGCGTCATCTGACGTTTTCATTGGGAAGATTGACATGTTTTAGCAGAAACGTGCTGAGAACGTTTTGACGTACGGCCATAATTTGTGTTGTTTACAGTGACTTGAAAAAATCAATTTGGCAGAAAATGGAATTAACTCGTGAACATTTTCGCGCAATCATTTTTCACGGCTTTCGACGTGAATTAACATGACAAGAGTGCATCGATGAACTTAAATCTTTGTATGGCGATGGAGCACCATCGGTATAATGGTATAATGAATTCAATCGTGGCCGACGCTCGCTCGAAGACGAAGGTCGTGAAGGTCGTCCAAAAACAGTCGTTGTTCCAAAAAACATTGACGCCGTGCATGAACTGATAATGCAAGATCGTCATGTGAAATACCGTGAGATAAAGGCATCCTTGGGCATTTCTTCCACCAGCATACATTCGGTATTGCATGAACACTTGGTCGTAAAAAATTTGTTCTTGTTGGATCCCGCACAATTTGACAATTGCTCAAAATAAGACTCGTGTGGATTGGTGCAAAAAAATTTGAAAAAATACAATCGCGGTGTTTCAAAAGACTTTTATAAGGTGTGGGTCTTCGAAGACGAGCCAAATCCAACGAAAGTTGTTCGTGGAAGCAAATGGTGGCCTGTTTCTTCGGTAAAACAGGTCATGTGGCGACTGTTCCGCTTGAGCAACGTAGGGAGGTCAATTCTGAGTGGTGCACCACAATTTGTTTGCCTGAAATCTTTGGAGAAATTCGAAAAACGAACAAAAGAAGACGGATCATTTTACACCATGACAATGCGAGCTCTGACACATCAGCTCAAACCAGCGCCTTTTTGACCGGCCAAAATGTCGAATTGATGGGTCATCCGCCATACAGCCCTGACTTGGCACCCAAGGACTTCTTTTTATTCCCGCACATCAAGAGAAAAATGCGTGGTCAACGATTTTCGACGCCAGAAGATGCTGTTGAATCGTTCAAAAACCATGTTTTGGAGGTGTCTCAATCGGAGTGGACAAAGTGCTTCGATAATTGGTTTGAAATATATATAGCAACCCTCGTATATGAAATCAACCTTAACAAATCGTTACATTTAGGAATCAAGGTCAGGTATATAGCTTGATTTCCTATTGCAGCCCAGCCAACAGGTCAAAAGTCCCATTTGCTGTGGTGCTTTGCAGGTTTCATCAATAGTAATTGATATTTTTATTAAAGGAAATGGCGATGGTTTTCATTTGTCAATACCGAACTATATCCCAAGACTATGCAAATCAAATCAAGTTAGCCAAATTGGAGGTCTGAGTCAAACAATGGCGTATGTGTGTATGTATGTAGGCATATACATATGTATGTTTACACAGTTGCAATTGCCCGGCAAAGATAACTCCTTTCAAAGAAAGCTGTTCGCTATACCCGTTACTCGTGTTGTGCAAACATTTAGACTTTAATATACATAATACTATTTAAGAATGTATGTGTTTAGCCAATATAAGTATGTATGTTTAATATTTCCAGTCAATTTATTGCACTCAAAAACATGAACATAAACACAGCTGCTGGTGCAGGACAAAAGCTGCCTGCGCGAAAGCAGCGCTGGTACTGATGCTCGTGCTGTAAAGCTGCCAGCTCTAAGAGATCGCCGAATTCAAATTGATAGTTTTTAGCTGAGTAACAGGTATCTAATAGTCGAGGCACTCGACTATAGCGTTCTCTCTTGTTATTACTATTAGCTGAGTTTCAATGAAAATTAAAAACAATTTGCAAAAACGTTTCATAAGTTATTTTTTTGGGTTTTTAGATAACCTCTGCGGGCACTACTATTATTTTGACCGCAGCTGTATATATTCTTTTTACCCTTGCAGAGGGTATTATAATTTTGGTCATAAGTGTGCAACGCAGTGAAGGAGACATCTCCGACCCTATAAAGTTATATATTCTTGATCAGGATCACCTCCTGAGTTGATATAGCCATGTCCGTCTGTCCGTCTGTCTGTTTCTACGCAAACTAGTCTCTCAGTTTTAAAGCTATCGAGTTGAAACTTTGCACACAGCCTTCTTTCCTTTGCACGCAGTATATAATTCGGAACGGCCGGGATCGGCCGACTATATCCTATAGCTGCCATATAACTGATTGATCGGAAATGCAATAACTTTGGTGTTTGTAAAGTTAGGAAGTTGGAATTTTCTATGGGCTTTATATTTGGCCAATCAATCCGACCTACCAAATTTCTAAGGATCGGCCGACTATATCTTATAGCTGCCATACAACTGATTGATCGGAAATGCCATAACTTTGGTGTTTGTAAAGTTAGGAAGTTGGGATTTTCTATGGGTTTTATATTTGGTCAATCAATCCGACCTACCAAATTTCTAAGAATCGGCCGACTATATCCTATAGCTGCCATATAACTGATTGATCGGAAATGCCATAACTTTGGTGTTTGTAAAGTTAGGAAGTTGGGATTTTCTATGGGTTTTATATTTGGTCAATCAATCCGACCTACCAAATTTCTAAGGATCGGCCGACTATATCCTATAGCCGCCATATAACTGATTGATCTGAAATGCCATAACTTTGGTGTTTGTTAAGTTAGGAAGTTGGGATTTTTATGGGTTTTATTTTTGGCCAATCAATCCGACCTACCAAAGTTCATAAGGATCGGCCGACTATATCTTATAGCTGCCATATAACTGAACGATTGGAAATGCTATAACTTTGGTGTTTTTTAAAGTTAGGATGTTGGGATTTTTTATGAGTATTAAGAATGCATCATATGAATAATTTTGGAGAATAAAATTTACAGAGTATTCTGCAAGGGTATATCGACTTCGGCTCCGCCCAAAGTTAGCTTGCCTTTCTTGTTTATATTGATTTTATATGATATAGATGTCCGATTTTAATTTAATTAAAACCGTAACTCCGTAGTATTTAAATATTACCAAATCCGAAAAAGCAACAAAAAAATAAAGTTATACTTTTTACATTTTCCCTTATGAGCTATATAATATAGTCGCCCGATCCGGCTCGTTCCGACTTATATACATAGTTCAAAACTGAGGGACTGGTTTGCGTAGAAACGGATGGACGGACAGACGGACAGACAGACAGACGCACATGGCTAGATCGACTCTCCTGGTGATGCTGATCGAGAATATACTTTATAGGTCGGAAATGTCTCCTTCACTGCGTTGCAAACTTTTGACTGAAATTAAATAATTTAACAATTAATAAAAAAAAAGCAGATATTTTTACCATCCGTTTTTTATCATTTGTTTATTAAACTTAAAGGAGTACATAAAATAAATTTAAAAATTTTCATTAAGTTATTTGTTCTTGAAGAGGGGAAAAAAGAGGCCGTTATTTGAAAAATAAAACAATGATAGATTCTTAATGAGTACGAATGTCGCTATGGCATGAAGCACCAAAAATTTTTTTCATGAAATGGCGGCTACTTAAAGAATTTTTCGATTTTTTCACTAATTTTTCCATTTTGTCGAATTTTTAAAAATATAAATTAAAAATTTTTGTTTTTGTAGGTTCCGGTGATAGAGATATATTTAAAGAATATTCATGCCAAGTTTCAGTAAATCGACTGATTAGATCTTGAGATATAGTGGCGACCGCATCAAAAAAGTTGTTTCGAGAAAAACGCGTTTAAAGTTTTACGTTAAGTTTCGGGCAGCGTAACTGATAGATATTACGTATATATTACATTCCCTTAATCAGCTATTCCAGCTTCATACAATGACCTTCAAACGATTAATGTAGTATACTGGAAATAAGGGTATTGTTATAGAGGAGGAATGAAAGTTATTCATACTAAGGTAGCCCGGCTTCCAGCCACTTATTCTTCCGTCGTTCGCTCAACCGGTCTAGTTGCCACATCAATAAACGGCTATAACTTTTAAAATAATTTTAGTTTTGAAAAATCCTTTTAGGAGATATTTTTAAATATCAAAACTATCAATTATGCAAAAAAAGTTTAGATTAAGGGGTTATCCGGGTCTTGACACTTCAAAAAATTCATTTTTTTCAAACTTTTTATATAATAGTAAAAAGTTTCAGGAATGTTATCCGAAAATTTCAAGTCGATCGAAGCAAAACTGTAGGAATGGGAGAAATTTAAAGCCCAGTGCGTACGAATGCGTCACAACGGGCTATTCGGGCTCTGGCGTCGGGCAGATACGGCACTTTAAACGCGTTTTTCTCAAAACCACTGTTTTGAAGTCGGTAGTCACGTTTTCTCAAAAACTATTGCACCGATCAACTTCTGCTTTTGCACACTTCTTTTAGGCATAATTTTCTTGTCCTTAACGGACCTTTTTTTTATTTTTAATTACAACTCATTTTATAAGCCAAAATATAGCCAAAATTTACGTAAAAAATTACACTTTTTATGAAAAGCGCAGCAATAAATTCAATTTTTAATTAAAAAAAAAATGGCTCGTAGAGGACAAGCGAGAAACATACACTATCAGAATAATTTTGGTTTTTTGATTTCAGATAAAAATTGACGGAGATATTTTGCCTACCGCAAGGACAGAATTTTTTAAGAGGTCAAGAGGCCTCAACGGCTTAACTTAAAAAATTTATGGTTCAAATTTCTACACAATGTTGGTTAAACCATAAACATTAATGTACAGTAAACGAAATTTGTGAAATTGTCGTAAGATCTTTTAAAAAAATTCAAGAAAATAGGCTTTTTTCGTGCTCCAAGACCCGGATAACCCCTTAAACCAAATACGCGGCATAAGATTGAAGCGTACATAAATTTATCATAGTATTAGACACAATTTCAAAATTCTCTGATAACTTTTAAATAACAAACACGTATATTCCGTTTATATTATTATTTACACGATTTTTTTAAAGGGGTATATAACTTTTTCATTTTTAAAAAATCGAAAATTTTTTTACTTGCTTTATCTTAAAAAACATCTTCTTGAGGACATATCCCCAAATTTTCATAGAGATTTGAGCAGAAAGTTACAGCGCTCCGGGCCTCGTCCCCGCCCAAGCCCAAACTTGAAACTTTAAACGCGAATATCTCGAAATGGTGTTTTTTGAAAAACGACTTTGGGTGATATTGATTGGCGAAAAACTACTAAACCGTTTTTCTTACAATTTTTTTTAAATGTTCGTAATGAAATTTATTAGTACTTAAACAATCGATTTTTCATGTAAAAATTTTTATTTCGACGAAATAGATACTTTTGTAAGAATTCTAGCGTCCAAAAACTTAATTTTTGCAAAAAACGGTCTCGTATGCACAACAAAAAAAATTTTAAAACGTTCGTTCAAGTAATATCCTGTATTTGAACGAAACGTTTTTCTAAACTAAAGATATATTTTTATTTTTACAGTTTCAGTTGACCCGTTCGTTCTGGGGAATTATCACCGCAAGGCTCTTCCACTTAACGTGTAAGTCGCATATATCGGATTGGCCCGATAAAAAGTCATCAGCTTGCACTTGGAACCGTTTAAATTTAGTAAATTATCTCGGCACCAGTTTTGAAAATTATCTAGATCGGATTGCAAGTTTAAATGGCAGGAAATGTCCTTATACTGCAGGCACAACTTAACATCATCTGCGTACATAAGTACGCGAGAATGACTTATAATTGAAGGAAGATCGTTAATAAATAATGTAAAAAGTAACGGAGCCAGATGGCTCTCTTGTGGGACTCTGTAGGTAACACGGAAAATTTTAGAAATATAATTTAATAAACCCAAACTTGAAACTTTAAACGCGAATATCTCGAAATGGTGTTTTTTGAAAAATGACTTTGCGGTGATATGGATTGGCGAAAAACTACTGAACCGATTCTCTTCAAATTTTTTTTGAATGTTCGTAATGAATTTTATTATTACTTGAGCGATCGTTTTTTTATGTAAAAATTTTTATTTCGCCGAAATAGATAGTTTTGTAAGAATTTTAGCGTCCAAAAACGTAATTTTTTTTTGCATAAAACGTTCCCGTATGCACAAAAAAAAAATTTGTTTTTAAAACGTTCGTTCAAGTACAGGATAGTACTTTAAACTAATGAAATATTTTTATTTTTTCGGTATCAGTAGACCCATTTGTCCTGGGGAATTATCACCGCAAGGCTCTTAAAAAAAAGGCGTTTAAGGGAAACAGCCACTCCTTAAAACTATTAAATATTTTTTCATAAATTTTTCATAAACACTGTCTACAATCCAAACTTTCAGAAATTAGAATCATTCATTAAAAAAAAATTGTTACTTACATAAAAAAATCCAAACTTTCCTATTTTTTTCGAGAAAAAAAGGTATATACCCCCTTAAACAGGAAAATAAAGAGAATGCCACGGGTATTTAAGTTTAAGGTGCAAGCCACGTGCTTTTAAAATTCGACTTCTAAATTGCATTTTTAATGTGTTTAAAAAAGCAGTTTATAAGCGTTCCAAAAAATTTTTGTGATATGAATTTGGTGAATGGTGGTGTGTACTAAGTGTTTGTGTGATTAACGGTTGAAATCAATCGTGCTGTCTTTGTACTTAGTGAGTTGTCTAAAACACGTTTTTTAAATAGAAAACTAATTTTTAAGTAGAGCAACAAACCTATTAAGATTTGTAGAGTACTAAATTCTTTTTAAAATGTATATGGTTAGAATCGCCACTTATTGCCACTTTTTCCGAAATTCAATTTTTAAGCACATAACCTCAAGTTTTGCAACCTCAACAGTAGTTGTACTGAAAATTAGAATCCTTTTGATTTTTATTAAAATATTGAACTTGAATCCGAAGAGCATGATGTTTAATAGCATGTGCCATATTTTTACTTATTAATAAAATTAGTTTAATCCGATTTTTGTGCATTTACATTGCACCTTTGTAGAACGAAGAAAATTTTGTTTTGCATTTTGAATTCTATTGAGAAGCAGATATTAAACATTTTTAAAAAAATATAATATAAATGTATTTATAAAGTATATAATAAAAAAAATAATTTGTTCGATTATCTTAAAAACCAACTAAGTTGAATAAATCGATCGTATGGCAGCTATTGGATATATTGTTCGTTCCAGTTCTTTTAATTTTGGCCAACAAAAGTGGTCGTTGGCCCCATAGTGCAACGCCGTCAAGCCGCACTAAGGCGTAGCCGATAACAACGCCCTGCATATTGCCGAGACCCGCGCAAGTAATTTGGAAGTAGCTGAGGAAGCACGCTCGCGAAATACGGCGTAGTGATCGAATTCGAGCTAGGGAACGGGCACTGAACACTGCAGCGCACGCTCTTGCCAGGGCTAACAGCAGTCGCAAAATACTGCTAATCGCGCTACCTGGAGGGCCAATGAAGAGAATCGCAGACCAGAGCGAGAACAGGACGCTATAGCCTACGCTCTTGACAGGGCTAACTCCGAGGAGGGCCGACAACAGTCGCAAAATACTGTTAATCGCGCTGCCTGGAGGCCCGGTGAAGAGAATCGCAGACCAGAGCGAGAACAGGACGCTATACCCTATGCTCTTGCCAGGGCTAACTCCGAGGAGCGCTGAGGACAACAGTCGCAAAATACTGTTAATCGCGCTACTTGGAGGGCCGATGAAGGAAATCGCAGACCAAAGCGAGAACATGACGCCGACGACAGCAGTCGCAAAATACTGCTCACCAGAACGCGTACGGTACGCGGATGATCACATTATCGTTAGGAATAACCCCATAACGCATTAGCAGCACTGCAACACAATGCCTAGTCGGGAGGCACGCCTACAGCGGAGACTTCGAGAGCAACGAACTCAGGAAATGGCCGCGGAAAGATTATTCACATATAGAAGCAGTACCTAAAATCATCAGACGAAATCTTTAAGGAAGTCGCAGCGAAATAATGCGGCTAGAGCTGAACTTTCCGCAGATGAAAGGAAGAATCAACGGGAACTACAGAGCCAGAGGAGCCAAAACACTGCGCGGGAACAATATCTTCGAAACATTTAAGGCGGACCAACAAAAATATGTACATGCTGTGAAGGAACATGGTTTCCATCCCAGGTAAGTGGTTTTAATCATTTTCTTATATTTTCTAAGTTCCCTAATATGAACGTAGGCAACTCATTTTATTTAAGTAGGAAATTTTAAAGTCCGTCGGTATACATCTATTCTGCAGTACATGCCTCCAAGTTGTTTCCAAAGGTAGACTACCATCTCTTTCTCTTTCCAATGGCTTTCTGAAAACTCCACTGATATCTTTGAGAAAAACTTACTTGATCGGTATGTAGAAAGGCATGAACAATTAGAGTCAATATGCCTTGCAGAATTTGCGGCTTGGTCCAAATTCGGCAAGTCAAAGTCTCGAACAGAAAGGTCCAACGAAGATTATGATGAACCGATCGACTTGGAACCAGATGATGAAAACGCCATTGCTGAACAATATTTCGCACTTCTACATGGGACTAGTAGTATGAAAAGGCGTAAGCATGCCTTAATTCTTAGATGGGTTCACTTTAGCTTAAAGTCGTCCCCATCGGAAGACTCCTCCGTGGAGGAGTGAGGAGTCGGAACTTATTTCAAATGACAATGAAAGAACATTCAGAAATCATTTTTAAATAATCAAGGCCAACAAAAAACCAAACAGTCTTCTTGCTGAGGGGCTTGCTTCCCAATACCTATATGAAAGTTTAGAGCCTTGGCAGTACCAATCGTTGGGCAAAACGTAAATGTACTCCAAGATGACAATGAAAATAACTCAGAGGATGGACAACTTCAACTTATTAGACTTCCTCCTTTGGTATCTGAAGACACACTTTGCTCCCTTACTAGGTCGCTTAACTTTAAGCAACGCCAGTATTACGCCCATGTAATGCATAATGTTGCAGCAAAGAAAATTTTGTATGAATATGTTGGTGGAGGTGCTGGAGTCGCAAAAAGTAGGCTGATTTTAACAATATATAAGTCTATAACGTGGCGGGCGAATAAGCTTTCTGGGGCAACTCATTCTGCAAAGGTTTTACTTTGTGCTCCTACTGGAAAAGCTGCTTTTGGGATTGGAGGACTTACGCTTCATTCTGTTTTCTCCCTTCCTGTTAATCAATCTTCGGGTCCGTTAAGACCCTTAAGTAATGATTCTTTAAACACTAAGCATTGTAAGTAATGGACATCCAATTAATTATTATAGATGAAATTTCCATGGTCGGCTCGAAAATGCTTAGGTATTTAGATCAAATCAAATTTTTAGAACTCAAGATCTAATTTTTGGTGGAAAATCAATAATAGTGTTTGGAGATCTGAAGCAGCTTAGCCCAGTTGGGAAACGGTGGACATTCTTGCCAGAGCTAACCTTTGGAATAATTTTAAGTTTTTTGAGTTAACAGAAATAATGAGACAAGAAAGACAGAAATCACGCGTTTGCTTTGGCATTAAATTATATGTCCGAGGCCAATATGACAGACGCAGATGTAAAGCTTTTTAGGCATGAGGTTGAATGATGAGGTTGTCCATTATAATAGCTTTAAGCTTGTCAAAATTCAGACTGAAGAGTTTTTTTCAACTGCCATAGATACTGTTAAATCAGCAAATATGTCAGAAAGCAATAGAGCCAAGACCCAAAATATGAAAACCTCAGAAACCCAGGGTTTAGCATATATTCTTCAGCTCAAAACAACGGCAAAGTATATGGTTACCGCCAATATAGACGCAAATGACAGACTAGTAAATTGACCATTGAATGGTTAACAGGTTACAGGACTGTGGATTAAGATTTCCTACGGTTGGGGCCATAGCCAGGTAAAAAGTTCGATGGAATGATAATCCCGGTTGGACTCCAATTCAGAAAACACTTATTTAATCGAGTGAGAATAGCCAGTGGTTAATCGACGACCAGTCTTCCAGTTCGATGTTCAGTAAAATGTTTTTGATGTTTTTCCAGATGTCCTGTTGTACTCCGTTCCTCTAATTTTGCAGCTTTCCCAATTAATCCTATATGAGCCGGGACCCATAATAGTGTAATTTTGCTATTGTTTTTGATGCAGAGTTTTGTATGTTATTGCAGAAGTTTTGTATTCCTTGGAGGGTGGACCGACTATCACTGCAGATGATATACGAGGGCAGTCCGATAAGTACTTAACTTACTATCGTGTAGTACATTCTAGATGTCGTATTGCCAGACCGCCGATTGAAGATACGCGAGATAGCTGAGACAGCTCATATCCTGCAAAAAATTTAGGGCATGAGAAAGCTGTCGGCGCGATGGGTGCCGCGTTTGCTCACTCCGGACAACAAACGCAACCGTGAGACCACTTCAGAGCAGTGTTTGACGCTGTTGAAGAGCAATCCAAAGGAGTTTCTGCGCCGTTTCGTGACCGTCGACGAAACATGGATCCAATGGTACCCACCAGAGACCAAAGAACGGTCGAAACAGTGGACTTCACCCGGCGAACCTGCTCCGAAGAAGGCGAAGACTGTCCCATCGGCCGGAAAGGTGATGGCCACCGTTTTTTGGGATTCACACGGTGTGATCTACATCGACTACCTGGAGAAGGGCAAAACGGTCACAGGGCTGTACTACGCCGAATTATTGGGCCGATTTGCAGCCGAATTGCAAAAAATACGGCACCATTTGTCGAAGAAAAGAGTGCTCTTCCATCATGACAACGCACCGGCTCACACTTCCGCCCTCGCCAAGGCCAAATTGGTCGAATTGGGCTACGAACTGCTACCCCATCCACCATATTCTCCAGCTTTGGCCCCGTATGACTTCTTTTTGTTTCCAAACTTGAAAAAGTCACTCACTGGACAGAAATTTGCATCGAATGAGGAGGTCGTCGCCGCCACAGAGGTCTATTTTGCAGACCTCGAGAAAAAGTATTTTTCAAACGGGTTAAAGAAGTTGGAGCATCGCTGGGTCAAGTGTATCGAGCTAAAAGGAGATTATATTGGAAAAAAATCGCCACTTTTCCAAAATTTTCGTTTTTCTTTTGGAGGGTACCCTCGCAACATCCCAAAATACGTTTATAAGACTACTTAACACAAACAATACCGATCAAGTAGTCAGTATAAATAAATTAACATATGATCCACTTTCAAACTACGATGTTGTAATCTCAAATGTAAAAAACAGAGAAAAGTCTGTGTTATCTCAACTTTCTACAGTTCAAGACACAGCAATTCAATCGAAATGCCAATTAATAAGAAACTGTTATCTGATAAATTTCCGGTCCCCAAAATTATTGTAATTTTAGATCAACTAGGTAGAGCAAAATATTTGTCATGCCTTGCCTTAATGTCAGGTTTTTATCAGCATTTCAACGAGCAATAGTTCGTATCACTTCACGCGATTGCCATTTGGCTTAAAAATAGCGTCAAATTCTTTTCAGAGAATGATGACTATAGCATTCTTCTCAAGCATTTATTTATATGGATGATCTAATAGTCATTTGTTGTTCCGAAAAACACATGCTTAAAAATTCATGAGCAAGTCCAAAAGCCTTATAATAGCCCAGTTTTACTAGTACCCAAAAAGTCACTTCCAAATTCGGAAAAGAAAAAATGGTACTAATCACCATTGACTATCGTCAGATTAATAAAAAACTTTTGTCTGATAAATTTCTACTCCCTAGAATTGATGATGTTTTTGATCAACTAGGTAGAGGAAAATACTATTCATGCCTTGATTTAATGTCAGGTTCTTATCAAATTGAACTCGAAAAAAGTTCACGAGATATAACGTCCTTTCCAACAAGCAATGATTCATTTCGCTTCACGCGACTACCATTCGGCTTATAAATAGCGCCAAATTCATTTCAGAGAATTATGATTATAGCTTTTTCTGCACTAGAACCTTCGCAAGCTTTCCTTTACATGGATGACCTAATAGTCATCGGTTGTTCTGCAAATCATATGCTTAAAAATTTAACTGATGTTTTTGAGAAATGTATGCAATACAATCTGAAGTTACATTCTTAAAAATTCTCAGAAGAACAATAAATGGAATTCCCTAGGCAATCTATAGAAAAAGTTTAAAAGCCCATCGTATATGAAGTCATTAACAATGACGAAGTTCGAAAAGAAGTGACCTTGCAAGTTATAATTAAGAAATGTTTTTTTTAAACATGGAAAGAAAATTACTGCAAGATATGATGTTTGCGATTTAAATACTAATGGAATTCTCGACATAGGTAAGTTTTTTCAAAGGCATGAAATGCAAGCCGGTATACATAAAATCAGCCAACTCAAAGTGGCATTGTGGGAAAATATCTTTGAATTTTATATGATATTTTTAAACAAATGGGTTACACAATATTAAATTCATTGAGAGTAACGGTACTCAACCCGGTGACCCTAATAGAAAATAAAAAATAAGCTTTTTTGTCTACATTCCATAACGATCCAATGTCAAAAGACATTATTACGGTAACAGAGACGATTTGCAAATCCTCAAGTCGATACCGGGAACGTTTGCTCACACATGCAAACTGTCTGGCAAGACATCTTGCAACACCACTGGGTCGACGTCGTCTCCGCAGACGACACCCGGCAGACTTATGGATTCTCGGCCGTGACAGACACGGTCGTCTTCTGTAATAACACATCTTAATTAACTTTTGACCGGCTATGACCACAACTGATTTGCTCAAGAATGAAGCACCCGTTACCCGCTTATTTTGGGATCTTTAGAAATAATTCGTCAATACACGAAAACAAGGTCCATCCTTGTGTGGCGTGTTCAATAAACTATAAAAAAAAAAAAAAAACTGGAAAGGTATAACAAATCAAAAACTCATCCCCGTTCGTCCCGTATCGGACGATCATTGTGTATCGGATTGGATATACACCAAAATTAATAAAAACACTGTGGAATCCAAGATAATAAAGGAAATAGACAAAAATCAGTAATTTTAATAGTTACATTCATAAATATCTTCCCAAATGTAACTACATGCTTGAACGGTTCTAAGGATACTGTATGGGAGGCGTCTAAAATATCAATTACTATTGATGAAACCTGCAAAGCACCACAGCAAATGGGACTTTTGACCTGTTGGCTGGGCTGCAATAGGAAATCAAGCTATATACCTGACCTTGATTCCTAAATGTAACGATTTGTTAAGGTTGATTTCATATACGAGGGTTGCTATATATATTTCAAACCAATTATCGAAGCACTTTGTCCACTCCGATTGAGACACCTCCAAAACATGGTTTTTGAACGATTCAACAGCATCTTCTGGCGTCGAAAATCGTTGACCACGCATTTTTCTCTTGATGTGCGGGAATAAAAAGAAGTCCTTGGGTGCCAAGTCAGGGCTGTATGGCGGATGACCCATCAATTCGACATTTTGGCCGGTCAAAAAGGCGCTGGTTTGAGCTGATGTGTCATGGTGTAGAATGATCCGTCTTCTTTTGTTCGTTTTTCGAATTTCTCCAAAGATTTCAGGCAAACAAATTGTGGTGCACCACTCAGAATTGACCTCCCTACGTTGCTCAAGCGGAACAGTCGCCACATGACCTGTTTTACCGAAGAAACAGGCCACCATTTGCTTCCACGAACAACTTTCGTTGGATTTGGCTCGTCTTCGAAGACCCACACCTTATAAAAGTCTTTTGAAACACCGCGATTGTATTTTTTCAAATTTTTTTGCACCAATCCACACGAGTCTTATTTTGAGCAATTGTCAAATTGTGCGGGATCCAACAAGAACAAATTTTTTACGACCAAGTGTTCATGCAATACCGAATGTATGCTGGTGGAAGAAATGCCCAAGGATGCCTTTATCTCACGGTATTTCACATGACGATCTTGCATTATCAGTTCATGCACGGCGTCAATGTTTTTTGGAACAACGACTGTTTTTGGACGACCTTCACGACCTTCGTCTTCGAGCGAGCGTCGGCCACGATTGAATTCATTATACCATTATACCGATGGTGCTCCATCGCCATACAAAGATTTAAGTTCATCGATGCACTCTTGTCATGTTAATTCACGTCGAAAGCCGTGAAAAATGATTGCGCGAAAATGTTCACGAGTTAATTCCATTTTCTGCCAAATTGATTTTTTCAAGTCACTGTAAACAACACAAATTATGGCCGTACGTCAAAACGTTCTCAGCACGTTTCTGCTAAAACATGTCAATCTTCCCAATGAAAACGTCAGATGACGCCAGGCAACACTTAGTATGGCCTAGGCCAGAAATATATATAGCAGCCCTCGTACCTGTACTAATGCAGGTTGTTTATTTTAAGGTAACTTTCTGCAGGGGCGTTACTTAATAATTAGTAACCTAATATCTACCTTTGCATAAACCCTTGTGAGCGTTTTGGTACGCAGGGTTACATATGAAATCAACCTATCAAAGAAACTCTTAACCAGTCGTGGGGGTATACCTGTAATAAGGCACACTTATCGAACTTTAGTATAAAAAAATACCTTTTTAAAATAGACGACAGATGTTTTGAAAAATTAAAAAAAATAACTGAAACCATATTTTGGAGTATATGGAAATAATTTACATCGAGACGTTCGGGACTAGATGTTTAAATCTCCGAATTTAGATACAGGTAGCTGAAGTCCTTAAGATAGCACGCAACGCTAAGACAAGGAAATGTGGGTCCAAAAGGGAAATTATCTGGAAATTGTCTATCCGCTAGTGTATCGAAAGGTGCATGCATTGAGAGCACAGCAGTTCACCGCCGGCAGCTGACCGAATCCCGAGTACCAAACCCGTCTGGTCTTGCAAGAGCAATCAGAGAGCAAAGGACATTAAAAAAGCAGTTCGTTACATTTGGCTCCCACACTGTCCAGACTGAACAGGAACAAGAATTTTGCCTAAATGGCAGCCAAGCATGGTATTACGCTGAAAGGCAGGTCTAAGAAAATTCAAAAATCCCTTTCAAAATATGTCACATGAAACCAGAGCGATACAGGATTGACCGAGATCTGGGCTGAACTAGAAAAAACCTAAAACAGCAAACCAGGCCCGAGCGTCAAATTGCTGAACCCAGACGCCGAACAGCTTATAGCTATCCAGGGCATGGACAGCATAAAAGAGGCTGGCAGAAGTAGAAATACGAGTTAGGACAGAAGATCAAGTAACTTGCCGGAATTGTGAAGATAGTGCCGGAATTTGATAAAACAGCTAATGAAGAGCATCGTCCAACTTTATCCAAAGTTTAAAGGACCGTTAGTAATTGTTACAAGGAGACAGGTAAACATAAAAACCACTGACGAACAAACGGACAAATTTTATAAAAAGTTTGTTAGCAGTCATGATTCATAAGATCCCCAAGAGGGCGATATAGATATGTAAAGCACTGGTTGTACGTCCAAAAGTTGCAGAGGTACTTGCAATAATAATGAAAAAGTAATTGGTTACAGAAGGCTCGCACTAATATAGAGAAAGTCATTAGCTGGAGAAGGACATGCACCAAAGCTGAGCTAACGGTTGACTTTAGAGCAACGGCGATAAATTTATTGGTTGTGCACGGACTTCCACCAGTGGGCTGGGTTGATTGGCCACAAGGTTTTGGTTGTAAAAAAAAAACTTGCATCATTGGTGTTCGAGTTTGGAAAATATTAAAAATTTTAATTGAAAAAGATACTGTTAAATAATTAATCGTTTATTAACTAGTAAGGCTTATACAAAATTCTAGCTGTATACTCCTCGTGTGTGAGCTTTGTCAGGGAGACCTTGTCAAAGTGTGTATTATAAAGCTCAACTGTATTAGCGAAGTGTAGCTGTTTTTATCGATAATTGCATTAAATTTGGAATGTCGTAAGTGCAGGGAATATGTCAAGCTTGTTGAACGAGAACAGAAAAGAACACAAATAGCCTTTACCTCCCATATGAAACCAAATTGATAGGGTCACTTGATATTAGGAAAAGGTTTCGGTGTATTAATGGATGAGGATATATTTGATTTTTATAAAACAAAAAGAAAAGTTAAAAGTTTTCCTTGACTTAAGTGGCCACAGGACAGTTGGTAATTGCCTCGATCTACTGTCCTCCATCGCTTTCATGGTCTGCTCAGGATTTTTTATCCGATTTATCATAGCTGCATCCGCTCGTCTTCGAGAGGTGTTGAGCTTCTAGTTCATGTCATGTCTGCGCTCCTTCCTTCTGATATCAGAAAGTATCCAACAGCAAATTGATTTTGCTTTATACAAAGATACTTCTGACTGTTAGAATCAAACAAACTAAGCTCTGATTACATTCCGCTTGATATACTTTTGTGTGCTGCTGACAAGGCTCTCTTGGAATATCGGCTCTGGTTAGGCAGCAGGAAATGCACTCGTGGGCTTAAGCAAATAAGGATGATGAAACAGCTAATAAATTCGGTAACTCATTGGAAGAAAGATTCAAGACTTTAAACTTAGCCAAGAAGATAAAACAGCCTTAACAAGAGCCATTTCTGACGTTTGGCCTGGTCCTGCTGTGAAATTCTGGCCATAGATTCTGAAGAAATTATGAATCAAATCTAGCGGCTAAAGCCGAACAAGGCTCCTGGACATGACAGTGTGGATGGGAAAGGCGAAAGTCGTGCCAGTGGCAGCAATATCGTTCTTAAAGCGCATCTTCCATGATAGTTCTGTGCTAACCTTTTCCAAGATTTTTAAGCGAATTCTTCTGAAACGGCTTTTGAGTATTGATATATTTCAGGATGAGATTCCGGACCATCAGTTTTAGGAGTCTGCATAGTGCTGCTGAACAGATGCATCGTGTGGTCAATCAAATTCTTAAAGCCCTTAAGATAAAAAAGTATTGTTGCGAAGTATTCTTGGATGTGAAGCAAGCCGAGGAACTCCTCCAGCATAATTTAATCTACTTCGCTCATTTCTTGTTGGCAGAACCTGACGTGGATGTTCGTGGCTCAAAGTCTACATCGCGACCAATACTTGCTGGAATCCCTCAAGGAAGTGTGCTTGTCTCTGTTCTGTATACGATATACACGTCAGACCTTCCTTCGCCCAGAAGAAGACATACTTTAACAGCGACGTATGCCCAGGACAATTCATTTCTGGCGACGAGTGTCTTCCACTCAGCATAAAGCTCGGAAGATAAGATGGGCCCTTCGTCCGGCCCTTAGTATCGCTTGGAGAAAGGCTACTTTCTGTGGGATTCCGCTTTTGGGGTACTGACTGTGTTTGTGTGTTTGCTAATACCGTAAGCAGCAAAGAAAGTGTGAAAAAAAGCAATTCGCAAGAACAAATATAACCACGAAGTCGAAAAAAACGTCAGCTAGCAGAATCCAGCAAATGGACATTGAGTTGAATGATAAATACACATAGGAACAATAAGATGAACTATCGTTAGCATGATTGTAGCCCTTGATGCGGCATCCATTGCTGGCGCCACCCATTGGTGGGTAGCCGTAGTTTTGAAATATATGTTATATTGGGTGTAAGAGCAGCATCAGCAATTAGTTCGTACGGCGCAATAACGGTTTCCAAAAATGTTTAGGAGTATTTTTAATGCAGCACAATTCTCGAAAGTGTTAATTTTATTATTCATTTTTAGTTTTTTCATGAGATATAACATGTAATGAAAATACGCAAAGATGTAAAGAATATCTTAATCAGAAAAATAGTAATGGAAGAAAAAACGAGGACGAAAGCTAAATTCGGATAGCCAAAGTTTTAATACCCTTGCAGACTTTGCCGAAAGTGCTAAAATTGAAAAAAGTAGCGAAAGAAATAAGGTATACATAAATTAATTAGATTTTCATATTTTCATGTCAATAGCTTTTATACTGCAAAAATGTCATATAAAAATAGAAAAAAAGGTATATTTTTTCCACCTTTAATAATTTTTTCTACGGAAGCTACAAGATATAGACGTCCGATCGGGAAGCGCTTTTACCCTGACTAAAGTATGCGTAAATAAATAAGACTTGGAAAAACGTATGTCAATAGCTTATACACTGCGAGAAATATTCTGAAAACATCAAATTTGGACCTATTTCACCATATTGTTCCTATGGGAGCTATAGGATATAGACGTCCGATCGGCACGGGATTTTACCTTGATCAAGGTATGCATCAGAGATCTGCAAAGAGTATTATCGAGTCAACTCGATCAGTGTGCCCAAATTTCGCTCAATTCAACTCAACTCATTCTGCAGAAATGTGATCGTGAGTGATGCACACTCGAAATAAAAATTAGGAGAATAATCATGCTCGTGCATCATTTTGCTTTTGAGTTCTTTTAGCTCATCGTCGCGCTTCGGGTCGATCAACATGCTGATTTTTAGCTTCGTGTTCGAGTCCATGAAATGAACGTTGCCGAACTCGCAATCATCTCGAACAGGTGTCCACATTTAGTGGACAACGTTAATGAGTTGATTGTGAGTAAGACTAAAATACTCGAGTTGATTGCGATCAACAAATAAAATGAACAATAATATTAAGTTCAAACTCAAAATTAAATTTTTAAAAATAAACAACGTTTTTCTATACAAAATAAAAATTAAAAAAATAATTCATAAAAAAATAAAAAAACTATTAACAGATATATTTCATATTCTTGTTTTCATATGTACATATCTAGTCTTAAATCTAAACTAAGTATTATAATTTTTATAATAAGAATTTAAGAAAAGCAACGCGTGCCAAAAAACTCACAAAGTGGCACGAGCCAAAGACGATCAAACCGATCTCAGACGAAACGAAAAGTACCGTACGAAAAAACCACTCATGTAAACCATCTGAACACAAAGCGAACCCAAATATTTGATCACAACAATCATGTATGAGAAATGTTGCACTCACAAACGATCATGCCTGCGGTTGAGAACGATCACACATGGTCATTGATAAGCTTTGATCGTTTGATGTTGCATCATCAGAAATGTTCACTCACAACGTTCGCTCACCGATCATACTTTTTGGATCAAGCAAAGTGAATGAATCATACCAGATACGAGTCAATGATCGGTTGTACCCAAAAACGTTTGATCGTTGCAGATCTCTGGTATGCATAAAAAAATACGATTTGGAAAGATTCATGGGAATATCTTTTACACTTCGCGAAATATCATCAATTCTGGCAAGATATATCCGATTGTTCCTATGAGAGCTATAGGATATAGACGGCCGATCGGGGCAATTTTCAAACTTGATCTGCGTACACGTATTTAAGGACGACCGTGAAGAAAGTTTCGCTAGCTCTTAAACTGAGCTCGAAAACTGACGGACAGACTAACAAGGCTATATCGGCTCCCCTATTGATCCTGATCAAGAATATATATACTTTATGGGGTCATAAACGTCTCCTTCACTTCTGACCAAAATTAGAATACCCTCTGCAAGGGTATAACAAAGTTACTCTTAACAGTTTAGGGGAAAAGCAATGTTTTTGCGGCAAATATCACTGATTTTTTTTAGCCTCAAAGGTGTTTTGCCAATTTATGTTGTGTTTAAGGCAAAATAAATCAACATTTCCAAAATTTAGTTACAGTGTGACAAAGTCTGTACTATTAGTTGATACCCCCCTTAAAAAAAAAGGGATGGTTGAATTTTTTTATTAAATGAATAATTATATTTTCTGAAAGCTTAGATTGTTGACAATGTTTATGCAAAAATTTGTGAAAAAATATTTAATCGTTTTTAAGGGGTAGCTCTTTCCCTTAAACGCCTTTTTTTAACAAAACCCATAACAAATTCCAAATTCCTAACTTTAAAAACGCCAAAGTTATGGCATTTCCGATCGTTCAGTTATATGGCAGCTATAGGATATAGTAGGCCGATCCCGGCCGTTCTGACTTATATACTGCGTGCAAAGGAACGAAGGGTGCGTGCAAAGTTTCAATTCGATATCTTTAAAACTGAGAGACTAGTTCGACCCGAGATGCTTGGAAAGGTAAGAAAAAAGGAGTCATTTTGTAATTGCTAACAAGGGTGGCCACTTAATTGATTCCCCTTGCCGAAGTTTGCTTCCTTTCTGGTGTATACTAAATATGAATATATCGATTTAGTTTAAATCTTGTACTCGACAGTATAGTAAAGTATTTGATTATTTGATTTGAATACTATCGAAGCTATTTATCTGACCTTATTGAGATATTTTTAATTTTCAGAATTCATGTTAGAATTGATTTATTTTAAAAACTATTTTTTTAGGTGTATGATTTATAGGGTCTAAATTGCTGTGTTGCATAGTTTGACTTTAATTTTAAAAACTCTGCGTGGGTATAACATAAAGAAGAAAAACAGATAGATGTTCACAGATAGAATGATGTCCTAAGACTAAGTAAAGATTTTAAAAACAATCGATAACATTATTATCGAACATTTTTGGCTTAAATGTTTAAACTAACCTTTCAGATATGGTCAACGAAAACAACTTGTAAAGATCTTGATCTGTGTCGTTTAGTTTTATTCCCTTCGTATCTTCCTCATCAAACGATCCGATATCAAAGGCATCAGCTGCATTCACTTCTCCTCTTGGGGGTACCAAAGGCGGAATATATTTTTGAATGTAAACTTGGTGCCAATCGATTCCACAAAAAAAATTATGCATTTTTACTTCGTCAGCACTAAAAAAAATTAATGGTTAAATTGAGTAAAATACAGTTTGCTGGAAAATTGTTAAAACATACATGTTGGCACTGATTTAATTGACTTTTGTTTTTTGACCCTAAAAATCATATTATTTTGTTTGCTTTATTTAAAATTACAACTATTTAAAAATATTCTCACAATGTTTTGTAACCAAATTCTTAATAATTCGAAGTATTCTTTGAGAGAACTCGCCACCGGCCCAGCCGACTGAAAACTTACAGGTAGGTTTGCTGTCCCTTTAGCATAGTACTCAGATCGACGAAAACTGTACACCAGTCATGAGAGAGAGCGAGAGGCGTTCACTTTTCGTCAGGCTTTTTTTCACCTCGGTACTCAGATCGACGGAAAAATTGCGGAAATGAACTTTGGGTGAACCCTAGCGAAGAGTTTAAAAAATGTAATCTTTTGTCGTGCGCTTCTTACTGAACATTTTAAAAAATGAAGGGAATCAATTTGTTTTTTAATTTCTTTGTACAGCGGCAAACTTGTCTTGCCAAGTTAGTTGATAATATCTTTTAAAGGCTCTTTCCCGCAAATACGATATTTGAATTTTAACTGCTTGTCAACAAAACCAGCTGATTGTCAGTATGACCGTAGCACGCTTAATTCTGACGAACTCTCGAAATTTTGGTCACACTTTAAAGATTAAAGTTTTTACGCTAGCATACTCGTTTGTCGATCTGAGTACTAGGCTTTTATAACGATTTCTATTAGTTTGTGTTTAAGACTGGGAATATTGTACAGAACGTATACAAAAATTGTCCCAATATTTTATTATTAAGTTAGAATGTTTTTTTTTTTTGTTAAAATTAATTCAACAATGTTTAAAACAATTTTTCAAAATACAATTATTTTATTAAGAAAAACGTACAATTGCCTATTAACTGAGCTTTGGTGTACACAAACTAATATAAATTGAAAAATAAAATGGGGTAGAAATCACGCATCAGTTGAAAGGTCCGCTCTATTCAAAATGGATCCGAAATATTAGGAGTTTGGATACAAAAATTAAGTAAGGAAATGGCACATTTGTCTAATTCTATTTTTTGTATTTAATTTGGGTAGTGTTCGGTATTTTGATATACCTCAGTAAAATTGATATATGTGCATTGAGTTTTTGTTGTTTTTTGTTTAACTTCTTCATGTTACATTTTTATATTATTTTTATTTATGTAGGTAGTATGTGTACAAAATGAATGAGCTTCAAATATATTAAATAAAGCCTTGTTCCATATTTAGAAAATAACTTAAAATTATTGTTCATAGAAAATTGATAAATGTGCAAAATTGACTTGATAACAAAAAAGTTATATATACATTTATAATATAACTGATTTAATTTTTTTTAGTAGGATATAGTATCTCCCTTTTGTTGCTCCACTAATTGCAATCGTTTAGGCATTGAATTAACAGTTCTCCAGGACAGGTTTATCAATGTTTGCCCAATCCTTAACAATTGCCACCTTAAAGGTCCTTAGGGTCTCAAATTGCCTTCCACCTCCGAAAACTTTAGCTGATAGGATGCCCCAAATAGCAGGCCACTGCATCAAGGGTATTTTTTTTGATTCCAGAAACGTCTTTGTGTATCGTGCAACATGTATAGGAGCGTTATCCTGTTGAAACACAATGGAACTTTTCAGAAAATGGCATAAGTTCACTTTCTAAGAGATTCGTATATATTATATTTCCGCCTTCATGCGACCTGGTACAAAGCATATTGGCGATTTTCCAAAGAAGCTATAAGCCGCTATCCTAAAATTTATATTTTTTATAAAAGGCAAGTTGGCCATTTTATGGCGTCGAAATAACTTAGTTTTAGGTACCTTAGCTTCATATCGGAGATGTATGTAACTCCTTTCGACAAATTTGCTGCACCCTTTGCCGAGTTATTGGCAGCTTCTGTTCTGCTTTAATTTGGGCGCAACTCATCATTTTATCAGTTGCCAAAGCTCGAACGTGGCGTTTAGCGCGCTCATCAAGCTTACGAACTGCACCTTTTCGGTTGCATATTTTTGCGGAGACTTTAGAAAATTCGATATACAGGGTGGCCCATCTAGCGTTTGCTTTTTGAACTATCGATAATCTTGACTTTGACATTTCGAATGTCATTGTCAATGTGTCAGATATTTAGTAAAAGGATTGCGGTTTACAAAATGGTTAAGTTTACGCTCGTAGAAAATTGGAAATATTGAAAACTTTCTTCCAAAGTGGAGAGTCTTCAACCGAAACTGCAAGAAAATTCGGAAAAAATAAAGCGCCTTCCAGGCAGTTTGTGGATAGTTTTGTGAACCGTGTGCGTGAGACTGGATCGTTTATGGATAAAACAACACGTTTACGTGCTCGTCCAGTTCGGTCTGTCGAAAATATCGCTGCGGTGGCCGAAAGTGTCAATGACAATCCGTCGACGTCAACTCGGCACCGTGCTCAAGAGTTGGACATTTCGCGCTCTTCCCTGAGACGGATTTTAACCAAAGACCCCCGTCTAAGGCCATATAAAATTCAGTTGGTTCAGAAGCTTAAGCCGCATGACCATCCAATGCGTTTTCGGTTCGCGGAATGGGCTCAGAAGCGCTTGGTCGAATAATAAGCAAAACTGTCGCATTTGGGGTTCAGAAAATCGTCTTGGAGAAGCCAATGCATCCACAACGAGTGACTGTTTGGTGCGGTTTGTGTTCGGGTTGCATCATTGGGCCGTTTTTCTTTGAAAACGAGGAAGGAGCCGCCTTAACCGTTAATGGTGTCCGCTATCGCGCCATGTTGGAAGACTTTTTCTTTCCCCGAATGGAAGAGGAAGACGTAGTAGACATATGGTTCTAGCAGGACGGCGCTTCGTGCCACACAGCCACGATTGATCATTTGCGCGGTACGTTCGAAAATCACATAATCAGCCGAAACGGCGATGTCAACTGGCCGCCGCGCAGCTGCGATTTGACCCCGATGGACTATTTTTAAGTGGATAAGTGTTACGCCAACCACCCAGAGACGATTGACCTAAAGCACGAGATTGAAGTCGCCATCAGGGCCATTGAGGGCCATACCATCGAAAATGTTTTTAATAATTGGATGGACAGAATGGGCTACTGTGAAGCCAGCCGAGGCAGCCATATGAACGAAGTCGTGTTTTATACATAAACCGCAATGTTGAGGCTATCCAATAAACAAAAAAATTTTTAAAAATATATACTCGTTTTTTATAGCGATTTTAAAACGCAAATCTTTCGTGGGCCGCCCTTTAGTATTTTGATGCCTGTTTAATGATGTAGCAATAACACCCACTTTAACGTAACAATCAGCCATAGTTATGATTTTAGTTTGGTCTTTACTCAATTCGGTTCCATATGGCATTTTAATTGTTTTCTACTTTTTATTTTACTTAAAGCTTGTCAAAGTAACGCAACATAATTTTTAATTCGGTTTTTTAGGTGATCACACAAATTTAGTCTTTGTTCCTTGAAATTATTACCGTGTTACAATCAAAACGCAAATGAAGAACTTTGCAGCGCATCACTTTACGTTCTTCTTTATTCTAACGGTACTTCAGATTTGGATCTGATAAGAAATCAATGTATTAGGAAACATGAATACATACAAGAGACAAATTGTGTATACTCAAAATATAACTGTCGCTATTAGAACGACGGTAATATCAAAAACAAAATGTGCACATATATCAATTTAACTGAGGTATATTGACCGTATTAAAATATACTCTTCAAAAACATGGGTGATACAGTATTTTAATATTTATGTGTGTGAAAAATTTGAATACATTTTCGCTTCAAAAGACAGACATTTCAACAAATATAATTTGTTTTTTAACAAAGTATTTATTTATCTTACCCATTTCCCATGCAGCCAAGTCGTTTAGGTACGTCCCTTTGAAGTAGCATTTCCAATAAATTTCTTAGTTCCATAGAAAACGATTCTGGAAGTTCTACGTTCTGCAAAACAAATAATTTTCCAACTTTTAAATTATAATATTTTAACACTAAGTTAGATTTAGACAATGTTTGTTTTATTTTTAAGCTTTCAGAAAACAAAACAATTTTTGAAGGCGCAAACCCTTAGCACCATTAATGTTGTATGCATACTTTTTCTGATTTTAACAGCTAAATAGCATACAGTCTCCTTTATTGATCAGGAATTGATGATACGTAAGATTTAATACGACTTTTACATCTAGTGCATAAAATAGATGCCATAAGAGAGTTTGAAAAATTAATTTAAAATAATAAGTGTTCGCGCACTTTGCGTTCTTAAATTTGTTGAACAGTGTAAGGCGGGAGCGGGAGCACAATAAATATTCAATCGCTCTCGCGAATTCGCCCCGTCTCTCGCCCCCTTCGTTAAGTTAGTTTTAAGCGTTTATATATTGAAATTAAAAGTTAGTTGCCATATGAACATCATTGAGCAAACTCCCTTTCGTCGCCTCGTCGCCAAAATAAAACTAAATCAATTTTCCCTGCAGTCACAAGTTTCGCGTTCGTTTAATACAAGGTGTGTGTCAAAAGTTTCCGAACTTTTCTGGCAGGGCATTTTCTGGTGCCGCCATCTTTGTGTGAGTATATGCGTTTGAAAGATACATTATTCACCGATTTTCCCTCCACCGTTCACAAGTTTCCCGTTTTTATTAATACAAAACCGTATTAGTTTTCATGGTGACCCCGACGTGTTCTGGAGTGGAACGCGAGTGTATTTTTTTGGTGAAACAAACAAAATTAAAAACAATAAATCGCGCCGGCTTTTAAAACATTGAAGTTGTTGTTGCCGCTGCTTTAATTTATACTTTAATTCGTCGTTGCTGCCGCTGGACAATTTGACCGCTGCAGTTCTTTAACTGGACCAGAAGTTGTTGTTGCCGCTGCTTGTCGCCAATTGCTGCCTACGAAGGACTTGCATCCATATGCCTATATGGATTCGAAGAGGGAAGTTGCCGACGGATGTGTGTCGTCCCACCAGGTATAGAGTGTTAAAAGTTGAAAGTTAATCTGTGGCGTGTAATAAATTGTGTTTTGGCCTATCTTTCAACTTTTTGCATTCGTGTGAAAAATTCGGTAGATAGCGAGCATTCTAACCAAGAAATAAATAAAACTTGCATGTACTAACGATTATAATTCTGATACATACATACATCCATACATATACATATATTTCGAATTATACATACATACATAGGTGAATCGCTTTGGACCAAAATCAAATAAATATTTGTCGGCATCTTGGTTTAAAAAAACAAAAAAAAAAATAAAAATTCCCCCATTTCTCGTCGTACTGAACACCAATTATAGCTTTGCAAAAAATTAAAAGATATAAGTTGAGAATTGTGAAAAGTTATAATTCCAGAATTAAATCCCCGGCAAATTTTCTGCCGCGCATTTTCTTCAAATTTCCCTCGCTTTTCGCCATTTCCCACGCTTTTAAGCGTCAGGTTTATATATTCGTTGCCCTTAGTTATCGGTCAGTGCATCATCCTCCATTAGCATTGCGTTGAGCACCGCCAGCCGTACACACATACACACATACACAGACAGCGCAGCCCGTTCTTTCGAGTTCTCTTTCGTCGTTTTCGTTTTCGATCGCTGGAACGGTGCAAGCGTTGCCGCTACCTAAACGTTTGTTCATTTTTTGGTGTTTGAGCTTGGCGTGTGCTCCCCTACACTACGTGCGCTCGGCATATTATATTGAATTATTAAATAATTTAGGATTCCTTAAATTAATTCCTTAATTCATTTTAAATAACTCCCCTACACTGCTTGCGTTCAGCTTATTCCTCTCGTTGGTTATTATTATTTAAATTTAATAAATTTAAAAACAAAATTTTTTTGTACACACTTACATATAATTAAAAAAAAAAAAAAAAATTAAATTTAAAAATCGTCGATACCAAAAAAAAAAAAAAATGCCAAAATCAGAAAGCAACAACCAGGAAATCGAAGAGTTGAAAAACCAACGAGATGGATATATGAGGAGTATAGAGCGAACGCAAAGATATTTCAATGAGGGTCGATTCTCTTTAAATACGGTTGAGTTAGAATGTCGACTAGAAATCCTAAATACGCACATCGAAAATGCTTCGCTTATAAAAAAAAAAATTGAAGCGAAAGATGGAGATGATGAGTATCGCGAAGAGTTCGAAGAGACTGCGATAATAGCAAAATCGTTGCTAATTTCCCTAATTGCGGAAACAAAGCGAAAGAGCGTTGACAATTCCGCTCCGCCGGCAACGCGCACACCCCAATGCCGTTTGCCGAGCGTCGCTCTTCCAACCTTCAGCGGAAAACATTCCGAATTTAAAAATTTTATAAGCCTTTTCGAAACTTTTGTTGACAAAGATGACACGCTGCACGATATCGAAAAATTCAACCATCTAACATCGTGTTTAGCTGGAGACGCGCTAGGAACAGTCAGGGCATTCCAAGCTCTGGCTAGCCTAAGGCGGGTGTACGATAATGATTGTTTAATTTTCTTTGACAATATATCGACACTGTTTAATCTGCCAAAGATTTCCCAGCCATCAGCTACCGCCTTGAGAAACCTGATCGACACAATCACAGCGTTGTACGATTCTCTTTTGTCCATTGGGGATGACAAACGTATTACGAATGCCATCCTCATCCATCTAGTAATGGGCAAAGTCGATGCAGGAACTAAAAGAAAATGGGGAGAACAATTAGATTATACCTCGCTTCCTCTTTGGAGCGAGTGTGAGTCGGCCCTGAACAAGCGCTATCAGCATATGGTTGCCAAAGAAGCGTGTAAGCCAAAAATTGTTCAGCACAGCCAGGCTTATCCAAAGAAGAATGGAAACAGGAGTTTTTCGTTTGTTGCTGCCATGGACGATCGCGAATATGTGTGTTTTGCAACTCAGCAGAACATCAAGTAGGAAATTGCACTGCTTTTGCTGCCCTAACAGTTCAGCAAAGATTCGATTTCGCGAAAAAGGCTCCCTTGTGCATTAACTGCCTCCGTAAGGCCACACGGTAAAAAGAAGCAAATCGAAGAGATGCAGGGTGTGTAAGTCCTCAGACCACACATTGCTGCACATTTATTCGCCATCAAATCTCGCGTTGCCACCTCCTCCTTAGCCCACGCTCTTGCAGAATACTCCATCCACTTCGCATGCTTTGCATGCGACTGCATCGGATATTTATTATTATTCTTGTCACAGCCATCGTGAGCGTCCAAACAAAAAGTGGTGAATTAGTTTTGGCTCGAGCGTTGCTCGATTCTGGTTCACACGTAAATTTTGTGACCGACGAGCTCGCTCAGAGACTTCAGATTAGGAGAGAGGACGTGTGTTTGAGCTTGCGGGGCATTGGTGGAACTAATGCTCAAGCAACCAAAAAAATACACACGATAGTCAAGTCGCGAGTGGGTAGCTGTCAATTGTCGTCCGAATTTTACATACTAAAAAATATTTCTGGTTATCATCCGGATCAAACGGTGAACACCAGCGGCTGGAGGGTGCCTGAAAATATTCAATTGGCAGATCCATTCTTCTTCAAGCCCCAAAAAATAGACATGCTTATAGGCGCAGACTCGTTCTTTGAACTATTGTCAGTCGGCCACATAAAGCAAGGGCCTGAGTTTTCCATTTTGCAGAAAACAGTTCTCGGCTGGATAGTGTCAGGGAGATGTGCCTCAGAAAAAATAAGAAATGCTGAAAAGTTGGTACATCTCAGCTGCCAGGAGGAAGTGTTGGAGTCAATAGACACAACCCTGCAGAAATTTTGGTCTGTGGAGGACTTGCCGCCCAAGGCCAAGGTCCATACTCCTGAGCAGCAACTTTTTGAGCAACCCTTTAAGAAAAATACTCAAAGATTGTCGTCCGGGAGATTTTCGGTTCGTCTGCCGTTCAAATCTGACCCAAACACTCTTGGTTCATCATATGAAATTACGAAACGTAGATTTTTGTCGCTTGAAAGAAGATTATCCAAAGATCCTTCTTTAAAAATGATGTATCTGGAATTCATGGAAGAATTTGAAGCCATGGGCCACATGTCTTCCACTAACAATAAAATTCCAGACAGTCCGCACTATTTCATTCCGCACCAATGCGTGCTGCGACCTCAAAGCACCTCGTACATCGACGCAGGTCGCGTTGAATGACATCTTGATGGTTGGCAGCACCATTCAAAAGGAGCGCTTGCAGCAGACGTAAAAAATATGTATCGTCAAGTAATGGTTGAAGAAGCTGACCGAAACTTTCAGCTCATAGTGTGAAGACAAGACCCATCTGAGTCTCTAAAAATCTTCAAGCTGAACACCGTGACTTATGGAACTTCGCCAGCACCCTATCTGGCGATTCGGTGTTTAATGCGGCTTGGAGAGATCGCGCAGGATTCGTGTCCAAAAGCCGCTAAGGTCATTCAGAATGACTTTTATGCTGACGATTTGTTGACTGGCGCCAGATGCGTTGAGGACCTGTTAAGCCTTCGAGACGAAGTTTCTCAGGTATTGCAAGAGGCAGGATTTGAATTGGCAAAGTGGTTTTCTAACTGCCCAGAGTTGTCCGCATCTGAAAGCGCTGTCATGCCGCAAACGGCAGACTCAGACGTAACTAAAACCCTTGGCGTGGTTTGGTTGCCGGGTAAAGATTACTTTCAATTTCGGTTGGATGACTTTTTCCTGGATCTTCGTGCGACAAAACGAAACATACTGTCGGTGACTGCCCGACTTTTCGATCCGCTGGGCCTCTAGTGACTAGGGCAAAAATGTTGTTGCAGGAACTGTGGCTTCGAAAGTTAGACTGGGACGACTCGCTGCCGATGCAACTGCAGACATCTTGGGGAAGTTTTTAAGGGAACGCTGTTGCACCTGCCCAAGATCCAGGTATCGCGATTCGTTCATACAGACGCCAAAGTCCCGGCAGAAATACATGGTTTCGCTGACGCTTCCATGCGAGCATATGGAGCGTGCATCTACGTTCGCACTAGTACCGCTGAAGGTTTAAAAGTATGTTTATTGACAGCAAAATCCAAAGTAGCTCCCCTCAAGACGAAAACTTTGCCTCGCCTTGAGTTGTGCGCAGCTCACTTTTTTGCGGATCTTTATAATCGTGTAAGACCATTGCTTAATTTTCAGATTACAAAAGTGTTCCTCTGGACGGATTCGGAGATCACTTTGCATTGGATCAAAACGCATCCATCGTCGTTGTCAGTTTTTGTCTCAAACCGAGTTGCGGAGGTTCAAGAGTGGTCGGAAAAAGCAATCTGGAGACATGTCCCCTCAAAAGTAAACCCGGCGGACATCGTGTCACGGGGACGTAACGTTGAGGAACTTACAGCTTCCATTTGGTTCGCTGGGCCGTCGTTTTTGCTCGATGCAGAAAAAGATTGACCTGTAAATTGACACTTCGAAGTACCTGCTGATGTCGTGTCGATGGAATTACGCAAATCAGCATTGGCGCTTGTGGTAATCCCAGAGCCCAATTATGTGCTTCAGAAAATAGAATCCTTTTCGTCGCACATAAGGCTTCTAAGGGTTTTTGTGTGGGTCTTACGGTTTATTCAAAGGTGTAAAAAAGTGTCGCAGCCCTTTGAACAAAGTATAACACCAAGAGAACTGAATTTTGCGTTCGAGAAAATAGTGGAAGTGATCCAATCTCACGAGTTCAGTAACGACATAGGTAAAATTCGAAAAATAAACCGGTAGCAACGAATATACAAAAACTAAGCCCTTTTCTCCAGGAGAAAAAATTAGATTGGTGTTCCGCGACATTGCTGCGAGTTGGGGGTCGGTTATTGAATGCTCCTATCCCGTACGAAGCCAAATTCCCGTTGTTGTTTTCGAAAGGTTCACAGTTTGTTAAAACTTACGTGTCCTACCTGCACGTTACAAATTGTCATGCTGGCCCTCGAGCTCTTTTAAGTCTATTAAGATATGGTTGGTTAATGCGCAGGAAGTTTGCCGCAGAACAGTTCGTTCTTGCATTCGTTGCTTTCGGTGCAAGCCGCAACTCTTGACGCAAATCATGGGGAACTTACCATCAGACAGACTTCGAGCTCTCCGCCCTTTTAATATCTGTGGTGTTGATTTTTGTGGCCCATTTAACACAACGTATCGTATCCGTGGTAAGCCACCGTACAAATCATACGTGACTTTGTTTGTATGTTTTGCGTCCAAAGGGGTCCACTTAGAGTTAGTGTCTGACCTCACCACTGATGCGTTCTTTTTGGCATTCCAAAGGTTCGTGAGTCGACGCGGGATTCAGGAGAAGGTGTGGTGCGACAACGCGACGAACTTCGTCGGAGTTCCGGGCACGTCTGGAGGAGCAGGGGGGCGGTATCGCAACATTCGCATTAAGAAAAGGATGCGAGTTTGCGTTCATACCGCCCAGAGCACCTCACTTCGGCGGACTTTGGGAGGCAGGTGTGAAGTCTGCAAAGCACCTCTTCCTTCGGACGGTCGTGGAGGCCTTTCTCAACTCCAGGCCCCTCGGAGCGATCAGCACGGATCCCAAAAACGGCGAAGCCCTAAGCCCAGGCCATCTCCTGATCGGCGGGCCCCTCCTAGCTCCACCCTCAGCAGCGCTCCTGGACCAAGTCAGCCCAACCTGCTTACGACGATGGCGCAGTGTCTCGTGTCTCAGGCACAGGTTTTGGCAGCGTTGGTCCCGGGAGTACGTCTCGAGCCTCCAGGCGAAAAACAAGTGGCACCAGGATGTTCCAAACGTCGACGTGGGAGCTCTCGTCGTCGTCGAGGACAATCTCCCGCCGCAGCAATGGATGATCGGGCGGATTGTGGCGGTGCACGTCGGCACTGACGGCAAGGTCCGAGTGGCGGACGTGAAGACGGAGGATGGGACTTATCGGCGAGCGGTCCATAGGCTGGCGGTGCTGCCTGTGGCATGCTGAAGACGGCGGTCCTTCAGAGGGGGCGGTGTTCGTGCACTTTGCGTTTTGATTTAAATTTGTTGAATAGTGTAAGGCGGGAGCGGGAGCGCAATAAATATTTAATCGCTCTCGCGAATTCGCCACGTCTCTCGCCCCTTCGTTAAGTTAGGTTTAAGCGTTTATATATTGAAATTAAAAGTTAGTTGTCATATGAACATCATTGAGCAAACTCCCTTTCGTCGCCTCGTCGCTAAAATAAAACTAAATCAATTTTCCCTGCAGTCACAAGTTTCGCGTTCATTTAATACAAAACCGTATTAGTTTTCAAGGAAGCTAACTTTATTTCTATTCATTTCCTAAAACCAAGAAACGTGATCCCCGTCCGCCACCCTTCCTTTTGAGGGGAATCACTGATTTTAGGCAACTAATTTCCTTACTATCCTCTGTGACCAATGGTTTTCGCCTCAAGACAACTGGTAAATCTTCCTGTAGGGTTACTGTGGATGACGGCAATGTTTACCGTGTAGTCCAGAAGCTTTTCAAGGATAATGGAATTCCTGTCAGCACTTTTCAGTTTAAAAATGAACTAGCCTTTCGAGTCGTCATCAAGGGACTTCACGCTTCCACTGAAATAGCCGAAATTACTGCAAAACTTAAAGCTTTGGGACACAACCCTCGGAATGTATTCAACCCCCCTGGTGAAAATGGGAAGGCGAACCGGGATATATTCTTTGCGGAGCTGGAACCAGCTAAAAATAACAAAAATGTATATGATATCCAGATAATTGACTACCAGGTGGTTAAAGTGGAACCGCAGCTTAAGAGAAAGGGTCCTTTAAGGTGTTTCAGTCAAGAATTTGGACATTCTTAAAATTTTTGCTCACTCTTGCCAAAGTGTGCCAGATGTGCTGGTGACAATGAAACAAAAGACAAGAAGAGGTGCTTGGCCATAAATGAGGAACAACTGAAGTGCATTAACTGTGGTTCTAATCATAGTGCGTCTTCCCGTCGATGTCCTACCTATTTAGAGGCTATTGAAAGACGTAAGCCCACTGGTTCTGTAGAGCGTAGACCTACTCAAAAACGTACTTTTAAGCCTGCCATGCCCCCGGCTCAAAATGCTTGGTTTTCTATGCGTCTCTCTGCATCCTAAAGTCAGACTTCGCCAACGGCTAATTCACATCCAACTGAAAAGACCTCCTTGGTTGAACAACCTACTCAGGACAGGCTTCTGGAATTTATTAATGGATTAAGGAAGCAACAAGAGGCTGCTGCGATAGCCCAAGCGGCTGCAATTGATAAGTTGTTGTTACGCTTTGATCAAATGATGTCAGTAATGACGACCACACTACAAATGTTACAGAGCGTGATTTCTAAGCACGCCAATCTATCAGGGTCAACGCAATGCGATGACTAATTACGGTATATATATTATTTGGAACGCCAACAACTTAGTTGGCAAATCACTCGAGATTGAGCACCTCCTCCAGGAACGCAACATTGACATTTTATTAATCTCAGAGACACATTTTACCAGCCGTACATTCTTCCACATTAATGGATATGCTGATCACTCTGCCAACCCCCCTGATGATCGACATCGTGGTGGTGCTGCTGTCATCATCAAATCCTGTTTAGATTATCACGTAAGTGCCACAATATCGGAGCCTCACCTGCAAGCAGTTGCTATAAGTTTGGTCACTGGGTTAGGCAGAATTTCATTTGGTGCTGTCTACTGTCCACCTGGTCACCGCCTTTCTTGGACGACTGAGGAATATCTGCGTCTTTTTGGCTCTGTAGGTAGCCGCTTTCTCTTTGGAGGGGATTGGAATGCGCACCACAGTTTCTGGGGGTGCAGGCGATCATGCTCTCGGGGAAACACCCTGATGTCAAATATGCAGATTTTGGCTACTGCCGGACCCACTCATTTTCCTTGGATCAATGACCACCTCCCGACGGCCATTGATTTTGCTGTGTACAAAGGCATCCCGTGCAACCACCTTACAATCTCAGAGTGCCCGGGACTTTCCTCTGATCATATTCCGCTCCTGATATATTTTTGCGTGGCTGCCTATACGATCGTTTCCAAATCCAGGCTTCTTCCCCGGGGCTCGGATCTTAAAGATCTTGAAAATCGATTTACTCCATTTGAATTTGCAACAAGCGAAGAAGTCCAGACAACAATCTCTAGGTAAGGACTTTCATTTGGCCCTCCTGTTACTGTCCGTCCAGTAGACGAAGATGGGGTAAGTGGTCATATAAAGCGACTGGTTACTACTAAAGCTCCTGGCATGGACGCGATTGATGGTAAAGTAGCAAAGGCTCTGCCTAGCTCTGTCATTGCACAGCTCTGTCTCCTCTTTAATGCTTGCCTGGACCTTGGTTTTTTTTCATCACCTTGGAAACGAGCATTAGTCACAATGGTGGAAAAAAAAAGGAAAAGACCCATGTTGCCCGGAATCTTATAGGCCGATTAGTTTTCTGTCCACTTTCTCCAAGATTTTTGAGCGGATCATGCTTGGTAGACTTCTAGCTATTAACGCCTTTTAAGACGCACTTCCGAACCACCAGTTTGGTTTCCGTAGTCGCCATAGTGCTATCGAGCAAGTGCACAGACTAATTAACCATGTCCTGGGGGCTTTCGAAGACCACAAATACTGCTCAGCCGTTTGTTCGACAGGCCTTTGACAGGGTTTGGCACGAAGGACTGTTCTATAAGCTAATGCCGCTTTTGCCTGAAAGGCTCTGGAATCTCGTTGTATCGTTCTTAGATAATAGGGAGTTTGCTGTAGACATTCGTGGACACCGTTCTGGACTTCGACCAATTCGTGCTGTTGTCCCGCAGGGAATCGTCCTTGGTCCGGTCCTGTATACAATTTACACTTCGGATCTTCCAAACCCAGTTGCTCGTGGTACACTCCTGGCCACATATGCAGATGACACTGCATTTCTTGCAGCTGGTAGCACCACTACGTCTGCGCCCCGACGCGTCCAGACATTCTTAGACGAGTTTGAGTGCTGAGCCTCTCGATGGAACATTGCGCTTAATGTTGACAATACGCAACATGCCACTTTTGCGTAGCCTTTACATGGATGGGAATAGACTCAAGCACGAAGATAAGGTGACATACCTCGGAGTTACCTTAGACCGTCGCCTTTGTTGGAAGGGACAAATTGATCGAGTTTGTGGATCAGCAAGAACAAAACTTGACAAAATGGACTGGCTCCTTCGTCCAGGCAGCGGCCTATCCCTTGAAGCTAAGGTGCGGCTTTTTAAGGCCATTGTCCTTCCAACTTTAAACTGGGGAATCACTTGCTGGGGCACGGCCTGTGATTCGTCACTAAAAAGGATGCAAACATGCATTACAAAGGCTCTCAGGAGGATGCTAGGGGTGAAGTGGCACCATTATGTAGAAAACGGAGTTATGTTCCAGGACACGGGAGTGCCGACGGTAACGGAGACGATTTGCAAATCCTCAAGTCGATACCGATAAGGCACCAGTTTCCGCGGTAATCTTGTGTAAAAAATCTTAAAAACCAAAATAATCAATTATTATGAGGTGGTATGGTTGTTAAATTTAATTAAATTTATTTTGGATTTTGAATAAAGTAAAATTGAAATCTATTTATTATTTCTGTACAAAGCTTTGAGTATACAGTTAAAAATCATTTTCACAAAAATAATAAAACTTGAGAGTCGATCGCCACCATCCTGTGACAAACAGGATGTATGAATTACAGGGTAAACAGCCTCACGCTGCCTATAATAGTGCGATTAAGCTTCTTGGGGAGCTGAATCAAGGTGAAATTTATTATATATTATAAACACTATCTCTTTTTATACCCTTGCAGATGGTATTATAATTTCAGTCAAAAGTTTGCTACGCAATGAAGGAGACATTTCCGAAAGTATATATATTCTTGATCAGCATTACCAGGTGAGTCGTTCTAGCCATGTCCGTCCGTCCGTGTGACGTCTGTCTGTCCGTCCGTTCTTTGGGATTTGGTAATATTTAAATATTATGGAATTACGGTTTTAATTAAATAAAAATCGGACAACAATATCATATAACTTCCATATAATGGCGAAATACAACGCAAAATCGACATAGCTTCATTGATTTTGGTACTATAGGCATATAAAGCGAAATGTAGTCCTTTTGAAATAACTGCATATGTTCTATTTTTATTCCCCTGCAGAGGGTATTATAATTTCAGTCAAAAGTTTGCAACGCAGTGAAGGAGACATTTTCGATCTTATAAAGTATATAAATTCTTGATAATCATCACCGGGAGAGTCGATCTAGCCATGTCCGTCTGTGCGTCCGTCTGTCCGTCCATTTGTCCGTTCGTCCGTTTCTACGCAAACTAGTCGGTCAGTTTAAAAGCTATCTGCTTAACACTTTCCAAAATTTGTCTGTCTATTGCAGGTGGTGTATAAGTCCAAACGAGCCAGATTATGCGACTATATCATATAGCTCCAATAGGAACAATCAGAAAAAGGAAATTTTACAAAGTATAACTTTGTTGTTTTTTATATTTTTTTGTTGTTCTTTGGGGTTTGGTCATATATAAATACTGTGGAATAACGGTTTTAATTAAATTAAAATCGAAAAAAATTAAAATCAAAAAATTAAATTAAAAATAATTGAAAACAAGAAAGGAAAGCTAACTTCGGGCCGAAGTTGATAAACCCTTGCAGAATATTCTTTAAAGGCGGGGGAATGGTATTAAACTTTTTTTGGTTTCTTTTTTTAAAATTTTTTTTCTGAATGCACAACATTTGAAGAATATTTTGTTAAAATTTTAGATTTATCCGGGTAAAACATCCTAAGTTATGGGCAGTTGAACGTAGGTGAGTTAGCTCGTTTTGTATGCGATTTTTCGATGTCCAAAACTTTAAAAACGCTCTCCTGAAAAGTTTCAATTTCAAAGTCGGTGAACACGATCCTGCCAAAATCTACTAAACGAATCATTTTGAAATTTTGCACACAATTTCTGTACCTAAATCCGCAGGTACTGACGTCGAGTTTTATTTTTTTACTGATTATTTTTTATTTTATAATAACTAATATATCGAATTTTTTGGCCAAAATCACATTTTTGACTACAAAGTGTTACCAAAAATACAAAATTTGAATAAAAAAAACTCAACGTTGTTACCTTTAGAAACATTTTAACTAATAAATTTTTTTTTTAATTTTTCTCTGATGTTCCTGTAACGAGCTATGCTGTTCACCGCAAAACCTTTTTACTTGGAGGCACCTACGGAGCTTGCCTGCGAACGGCTCATTTTTTTTCTTTGTAAAAACATAGTTTATATGTTGTACTTTGGCCTTTTTCTGGCATATTAACCATATGTAGTTGCCCAATGAATTGCTACTATTCCTTTTCTGTAACACTTTTATACTTTCACCCTTTGTAAATAAACGTGATGCATATTGTTTGGGGGAAGACAACAAAAATGCCACCCTTATGTTATGTTATATTAACGCTTTTTAATTTAATCAGTTTATGTACGTGTCGTGTTTATTCTGCCAGTCGAATCTGCACTGCAGCAGCCGAAAGCCAGGCTATATTTTAATTCGGGTTTTACAATGTAGTCGCTGAATAGAGAGCATAGCGAGATAAGGTAAATAATAAAGAGGAGAGCGCAAGAGCAAGAGGGAACCCAGCAGGTTCAGCCATACACCTATGTGCACTAGACTAGTTGCTGGCGGGCTGCTCCGAACACAAATGACAGTTAGTTAGTTAGTTCGATATGGTTTTTAGTTAAAACCGCTTCTTATGCTCGTTTACTTTCATCTATTATTTAATAAGTTTGTCTCTTAAATGTAAGAATGACTTTTGAATTTTAGAGGACCATTCAAAGGAAACATTCTGTTTACATGTACATATGTATGTGCCGTGAAAATTTGTTCCGATTGTTCCTATGGGAGCTATATGAGTCGGCGATCCGGCTCGTTCCGACTTATATAGTACCAGCAATTGAAAAAAAAATTTTGGGAAAGTTTAAAACAGATAGCTTTAAAACTGAGGGACTAGTTTGCGTAAAAACGGACGGACGGCCGCACAGACGGACATGGCTAGATCGACTCTCCTGGTGATGCTGATCAAGAAGATATATACTTTATAGGGTCGGATATGTCTCCTTCACTGCGTTGCTAACTTTTGACTGAAATAGTAATAGCCTCTGCAAGGGTCAGCTTAACTGACTTCAGCCAACAGCATGTAAGAGCCCTCCCTCTTGGTCCGCTTTTAATAGCGATCAATTGGATTGTTTCCCTAATAATTCGATCAATGAACTCCAGCTTAACGTATCCCCACTGCAACATCCGTTAAAGTTGTTCCCAATAATATTTGGTAATTGGGGGACTACTAAGACGTCGCATAAATAACTGTACTTTTATCCGTTTCTAGTACATGTACGAAAGCGTACTGTGAATATGACTCAAAAAATTCAAATATGATGACATTATATTGGTTGAAACATGGATAAATCTGGATTTCTACAATATAGAATTCTTTGACTCGCTGTTAAAACTCAATACTCAAGAAGCGTCCTTAAAATTGTGCGTCGAAATTTTCGTAGCGCTTCCATTCTTCTTTTGAATGATGACCCTCTGTTTGATTAAATTATCGTGTCTCTCTGGACCTGCGAAGACGATTTGCATGGTGGCCTTATTTATCCCCAAGCAGCAGTTTCGAATTATAAAAGGCTCATGTGGATAATGTTGCCCACATTCATCGGAAACTTAAAAACTGTCAGTACATGAGTTCTGGGCGTGAAATCCGGTTCATTCTTACCACGGGCTTGTCTTATATAAATGCTTTATTTACTAAGTTAAGGGTGCCTCGCTTAACTTTTCTACCCGTATTTAAGCTTTTAAAGCTTAACTTGGAGTAATAATCCAATATCTAGAACCAATTTACTCAAAACACGTTCAACACCTTCATCAGTATCTTCCACCGATCGGGAAATATTCCTTTCTCTATTCACTTGTACATTCTTAATAATAGTACTCGTACATCAAGTCTGCTTTGTGCGATAAGTTTAAGAGCTTCGGTCGGGTTTGGGTCCTGGTGTTTTTCTATTCCTCATGATGCGACTAATGGCTTATGTTGCTATGTTACATTTAAGTACTATATTACAACACAAACATCTTATTCCCTATCGCACCCTTTCTTAAATAAAGGTGTTTCCAAAATTGCAATAGAAATAGTATGCCTGGTAACTTTTTTGCGAAGATAGATCCGAAAGGTTTGTTTTGTTTTTCAGTGCGAGCATTGCGTTTTTGTCAGTACCATTACCTACTCGCCATTTTTAAAGACCCACTGATATGTTTAAAGCAAATTTCAATAACCGAGTCTATGCGTGTAAAAAACTAACTTCCAAATTGGACATAATTGGCTAAAGTATTTAAAGTTTTGGCCAACTATAAAAGTCATTTGCAAGTCATAAGCAATTTCTACTTTTATTTGCAAATCTATGAGATTGTTGAGGATAAAGTATGTTTACAACTTTCATCAATACGGATTGTGGGCTATGGTTTCTCCAGATAATTCATCCCATTGTTCAATAATTTGAAGGGGAATTATTGTCGGGACAAAGTAAGATTGCTAAAGGCTTTTCGGTTCCAGTTTATTGAATCGTTGCTTATAGATACTTTGTGTGGTCGAACCATCAAACGCAAAATTAACTATTAACTTTATTTTACTTTTAATGAAAAATTGTTTAAAGACTTGCAATTCTTTTTAATATTCATCAATATTTTATCAATATACTAGCTGTACCCGGCGCGACTTCGTTCGCTTAAAATTAGTTTTGAGTACGGTTGTCAAGACTTTCCCATTTCCACAGCACCCCTGAGGTAGAGAAATTGGCGCGTTTTTTTTAATGTGGTATCTCCAATTAGACCTATTCCACTGAAACTTTCTAGGTTTAATAATGTTAATTAATATGATTACTTTAAAACCTCTGTGTAAACAACATTTTTAGAAGATCCTCCAGGAGCGAGAATAATAAGGCTACTGGCAGAGCAAACTCTAGAGCATGCGACATAAAATTGTCCATGAGAGAAGCAATCTTCTCTAAGATCTAGTCCAGCCAGCTTCAAAGTCTGCCCCTGCGATTTTTTATACCCGTTACTCGTAGAGTAAAAGGGTATATTGTATTCGTGCAAAAGTATGTAACAGCTAGAAGGAAGCGTTTCCGACCCTATAAAGTATATATATTCTTGATCAGGGTCACTAGCCGAGTCGATATAGCCATGTCCGTCTGTCCGTCTGTCCGTCTGTCCGTCTGTCTGTCCGTCTGTCTGTCTGTCCGTATGAACGCTGAGATCTCGGAAACTATAAAAGCTAGAAGATTGGCATTTTGCATGCAGATTCTAGGAGTTCCTACGCAGCGCAAGTTTGTTTCAAAAAGGTGTCACGCCCCCTTTAACGCCCACAATCGCTTATATACGATTTTAAAAATTTAAATATTTCGGAAAAGTAAAAATGCAGTTTTATTGTGTTTATCAATACCTATCGAAATGTAGAAGAAATTTTTCAAATCGGACCATTCGTTAAAAAGTTATGCGTGATCAAAGTTTCTATCTCCATCTCCCTCGCACTCCCTTTACCTGAGTAACGGGTATCTGATAGTCGGGGCACCCGACTATAGCGTTTTCTCTTGTTTATAGTTATTGCAAAGCAAACTTTTAGAGGGAATTGTAGCCTTTTAAACTGAAACGGCAGACTGGATGGTATTAATGGGATCCTGGGTATAAACACTGTTTCCCCCTTCGCGCACCCCGTAAATACTGTTGCTTCGATTACATTCTTATGAAGACCTTTTATCTGCAATCGTGTCCCATTGCATAACTTTGGGGGACTTAAATTTCGCAATAACATTACGGGTGCTCCAATCCTAAGAGACAGATTATGCTGAGGAATTCCTGGAGGATTCAAAGAATTTAAAAATTCAACAGGGTAATGAACAGCATTATCAGCATCAGGAACAGAGTCGACCGATTTATAGGAGACTTCTAAACCATCAAATGAGTTTAGCAATAAATTATTAATAGTGGTTGCTCTTTCATTTTTTGTTGTCAAAATGGCGCGCTCAGATAGCCAATCTAAGCTTTTACATGATATGTTGGAAATGTCAGGAAATATTTTGGATGTAAGGTCTTGAACGTTTTTGACTACATTTCCTAAGCGTGATGTTATAACTATTTTTCCATCAACTGTTGGATTGGCCCCATTCCCAATTTTTAAAAGAGTTTCGGCAAAAATTTGAGGTGTTTCTAAATTAACTAAATCCAAAGGAAGTTTAAATGTAGAATGAGCAGTTCGACCTCCATTGAGCAGGGTAGCAGCTATACCGGAAGATGCTACAGCTAGGGCTATTTTTTTTTGTACTTCGAACTTTTGCCAACAATAAGTTTGTCAAGAAGGTTTTACCTGTCCCTCCAGGTGCATCCAAAAAAAATATTTCACCCATCTCAGCCCCAACGCTTTGTAAAATTGTATTGTATACGACCTTTTGCTCGTTCGCTTAATATTAGTTTGGAGTTAGGAAGTTGGGTTGTCAAGACTTTCTTATTTCTTCTTTGCGCGTTTTTTGAAAACCTTTGTAGAAGATCCTTCAAGAGAGAGAATCAGAAGGATACTGGCAGAGCTATATAATAAATGAAAGTGATCCAAGTAAAAGTCTTGAGCTTGTATACTTTTTATCAGTTACAATGTTTAATTTGCAATTTTAATTTGCGCACAAATATGTATACTTGTTTGTAAATTGGAATTTGTTGTTTTCAAATTTCTTGTTTTGAATGAAACGAAAACCTTTGTACACACAGTAAAAGATTGGCATCCAATACAAAAACAGCAAAGTAACGTATTATTTTCAGATTCCACATTTGATCGATAAACGGGTATAATAAATCATTTTATTTGTATTTAAGCACATTATCTACTTTCGAATAGAAACATACACACACATTGTATGTATGTACATGTATTGTACATATAAGCAAATCAAAACATATCCAAATATACATATGTACATACGTATTTGGTCAAAAGTTCGAATCTTAAGATTAATATTTAACTTGGAAACATTTTGGCTTTGCTTACAGAATTTGTAGTAATTTTCTATTTTCTTCCATGGTGGAAATTAAATAAGGCTCTTACTTCTGCTACAAAATGAAAAATAAAACCTAAGCATTTGATCCACAGGACTGACTATTGATCGAAAATCATATTGATCGGAGCAGCAGTTTAAGTTTTTAAAATCCAAAACAAATTTAACTTAAATTGCCTCTTTCCCCTCCCCTTTCCCTGCAGCACTACCCCTCCCCTTCATCAGTTTTCTTAGTTGTTGCTCTCTCGGCCGTCGCTCTCTTGGCATCCGCTCTCTGGGTTTTGCTCTCTCGACAGGCTCCCGCAAAATGCAACGCAATAACTTAGAAAATCTAAATAAATTCGTTAAAAATACTTTAAAAAATGTAAAAACTTGAAAAATTAAACCTAAGCATTTGGGCCATAGAATAACTATTTAGCGAAAAATCATCTTGATCGGAGCAGCGGTTTAGATTTTTTAAATCGAAAAGTTAAATTTAAATGTAGCCCCCAAATTATGGGGGATATCAAAATTTCTTTTAGATTTCTAATTAGGCCTTTTCAAAACCTAAAATTCGGAAAAAACCAAATATCGAAATTCCAACCAGTTTAGAAGTTAAGCTTAAATACATCAACTTTTTTTGCTCAGAATAATGGATGTTGGAGCTGTTTGGGGCCACTGGGGGACATATCGAATCTTAGTGGGCGCCCACGCCCCCAATGGAATACTGTGAAAAATTTGGCTGCTCTTGCTCTTACGGTTTGGGCTGTGGCCGTATCCCCTTAAAAATCGGTCTTTCATTTTATAATCTTTAGGGATTGTTGCCTAGAATAAGAGTTCTCAATAAGAAAATATAAAGCCTTATCAGCTAGCTGAGAGTAAATTTGGTAACTATTTTTGATGGCAGCAATATTTTTTTTGTGAAAAATAATATCCTTTTAATCTGCAGCTTATTAACGTGGGCCAAACAATTTTTTAATTTGTTCCTAATGTCAGAGCGATTTTTGTTAATTATTTCGCACAGCCAATCAAGTGTCAGCAATGCTGCGACTTTTTCCAGCTACAATTCAAGCAAATTGCCACGAAGGATGTGAAATTGATCTGCTTTCCTATTAGTAATTCTTAGGTGCTGAACCTGTTTGTAGTACAATTCATAGCGAATTGGACGTCCATCAATGCATCCTGCCAAAAGCTTTCGCTTGTCTCAACTGCTGTCAACATTCCTTTCAACGTGCTCATCACGCGCTCCACTTGGCCGTTTGCCCAGCTTGCCCCGGTTGCAATTAAATGTAACTGAATTTTAGAAACTCCAAAAAGTGATATACCTGTCTTTACTGCGTTGATACAATTTTCAAGTTCAGGGTGTGATATAGAAAAACTTACTTGGTAAATGCAAAGACCAATATAATCTCTAAGATGCATGGCATTTCAACTGGCTTTTCGCTCTCTTGCCAAAAAGCCAGCAAGAGAGCGATCTAGAGCCATCCGCTCTCTTGCACGCATACTTCGACAGCCGACGACTGTTTGTGTGCACCTGTATTCACAACTCTGCAGTTCCGAAATTCATCACTACAAAAATTCATCGCCCTTTCATCAGCAGCGGACTGCGACGCCGGCAGAGCCAAAGGCAAAGTCGGCAGAGCCGAGTGCGACGCAGGCAGAGCCGAAACTCTCAGTCGCCGATCGTAGAAAACGCAGAAATATTTCCATCTCCCTCTCTTACTCTGTCTCTCTCCCCATAAAAGGAGCTGAGAGGTGGTGAACACGATCCTGCAAAATCTACTAAACGAATCGTTTTGAAATTTTGCACACAATTTCTGTACCTAAATCCGCAGGTACTGACTTCGAGTTTTTTTTTTTTAATTATTATTTTTCATTTTATAATAACAAATATATCGAATTTTTAGGCTAAAATCACGTTTTTGACTTTAAAGTGTTACCAAAAATCCAAAAATTGAACAAAAAACAAAAGAGGAAAGCTAACTTCGGGCGGAGCCGAAGTTGATATACCCTTGCAGAATACTCTGTAAATTATATTCTCCAAAATTATTCATATGATAAAATTCTTAATACTCATAAAAAATCCCAACTTCCTAACTTTAAAAACACCAAAGTTATAGCATTTCCAATCGTTCAGTTATATGGCAGCTATAAGATATAGTCGGCCGATCCTTATGAACTTTAGTAGGTCGGATTGATTGGCCAAAAATAAAACCGATAGGAAATCCCAACGAAGTTGATATACCCTTGCAGAATACTCTGTAAATTATATTCTCCAAAATTATTCATATGATAAAATTCTTAATACTCATAAAAAATCCCAACTTCCTAACTTTACAAACACCAAAGTTATGGCATTTCCGATCAATCAGTTATATGGCAGCTATAGGATATAGTCGGCCGATCCCGGCCGTTCCGACATATATACTGCGTGCAAAGGAAAGAAGGCTGTGTGCAAAGTTTCAACTCGATAGCTTTAAAACTGAGAGACTAGTTTGCGTACAGACAGACATGGCTATATCAACTCAGGAGGTGATCCTGATCAAGAATATATATACTTTATAGGGTCGGAGATGTCTCCTTCACTGCGTTCCACACTTTTGACCAAAATTATAATACCCTCTGCAAGGGTATAAAAAATGAACGTTGTTACCTCTAGAAACACATTGACTAATAAACGATTTTTTTTTGGTTTTTCTGATGATCCAGTAACGAGTTCTGCTGTTCACCGCAAAGCCTTTTTTCTTGGAGGCGCCTATGGAACTTTGCTGTGAACGGCTAATTTATTTTTTTTTGTATGAAAATTTGTAAAAGCGTAGTTTAAATGTTGTACTTTAATATGGTTATAAAATAATTGATCTGACATTAACCGTATCGCGTAAAAAATTCATGAAAATAGGCCTAACCATACCCCAAACCATACTTCAAACTCCCCACAAATCCTGATGCAGGAGAACGGCTTGGCAACCGCTAAGAAGGCGAGAATGCCGGAATTATTAAAAATTAAAAGTTTTTGTTTTTGCTTTGGGCTTTTGCCATTTGTCAACTTTGGTTTTTCACTGTTTTTTAATTTTGATAGAAAATTATAATTCTTATGTTTTGGATCCATGGTAAATTACGGGCATTTATACACAGACACCCTTTTATTGAGATAAATATTGACTTACAATAAGTTCGATATATTAATTTAATTATTTCATTTTGAGTCAATTGTTTATTTGAGAGCCTCTGACCAAGACAAAGCGAATCACGGAAGCTAAATATAATTCATATCATTTTAAGGTTCGGATTTTAATTTTTTATAATGCACGGAATTTAATAATCTTTTATTCCTACAAAATATCAAGAATAATCTTTAAACCCTGCTGATCTTTTAGCGGAATTCTATACACAAAAGATGAAGCATAGAGGAAAAGGACAAATAAGGATATTTGGAGAATGGATCTTTCGATCTACTTCTTTCATCTTTGCTTGCAAAGTTGATATATATACTCCGACATATATACTGCGTGCAAAGGAAAGAAGGCTGTGTGCAAAGTTTCAACTCGATAGCTTTAAAACTGAGAGACTAGTTTGCGTAGAAACAGACAGACGGACAGACGGACATGGCTATATCAACTCAGGAGGTGATCCTGATCAAGAATATATATACTTTATAGGGTCGGAGATGTCTCCTTCACTGCGTTGCACACTTTTGACCAAAATTATAATACCCTCTGCAAGGGTATAAAAAATGAACGTTGTTACCTCTAGAAACACATTGACTAATAAACGATTTTTTTTTGGTTTTTCTGATGATCCAGTAACGAGTTCTGCTGTTCACCGCAAAGCCTTTTTTCTTGGAGGCGCCTATGGAACTTTGCTGTGAACGGCTAATTTATTTTTTTTTTGTATGAAAATTTGTAAAAGCGTAGTTTAAATGTTGTACTTTAATATGGTTATAAAATAATTGATCTGACATTAACCGTATCGCGTAAAAAATTCATGAAAATAGGCCTAACCATACCCCAAACCATACTTCAAACTCCCCACAAATCCTGATGCAGGAGAACGGCTTGGCAACCGCCTAGAAGGCGAGAATGCCGGAATTATTAAAAATTAAAAGTTTTTTGTTTTTGCTTTGGGCTTTTGCCATTTGTCAACTTTGGTTTTTCACTGTTTTTTTAATTTTGATAGAAAATTATAATTCTTATGTTTTGGATCCATGGTAAATTACGGGCATTTATACACAGACACCCTTTTATTGAGATAAATATTGACTTACAATAAGTTCGATATATTAATTTAATTATTTCATTTTGAGTCAATTGTTTATTTGAGAGCCTCTGACCAAGACAAAGCGAATCACGGAAGCTAAATATAATTCATATCATTTTAAGGTTCGGATTTTAATTTTTTATAATGCACGGAATTTAATAATCTTTTATTCCTACAAAATATCAAGAATAATCTTTAAACCCTGCTGATCTTTTAGCGGAATTCTATACACAAAAGATGAAGCATAGAGGAAAAGGACAAATAAGGATATTTGGAGAATGGATCTTTCGATCTACTTCTTTCATCTTTGCTTGCAAAGTTGATCACTTGACACCCCGCAATGCAGGAAGGAGTTTACTGCACTCCTTTTGAGACTAGCTTTTTGAAATTAATCGACGGCAGTGCTTGATCATTGCAGTAAACTTCTTCAGTTTACTTACCTAATTTAATCACGTTGGTTACGTAACTCGAAATGATGCATTGGCGCGTTCTATGTGTGTGTACGTGATCGTTTGTGATAGTTCGACTTGAACATTTGAATTTTCTCTTGTTAGGTGGTCTTGCAAACACTGTAAAAATCCGAAGCAAAAGTATACTTTTGAAAAAAACAAGAGAGAACGCTATAGTCGGGTGCCCCGACTATCAGATACCCGTTACTCAGGTAACTCCCTGTGCGAGGGAGATGGAGATAGAAACTTTGATCACGCATAACTTTTTAACGAATGGTCCGATTTGAAAAATTTCTTTACATTCTTCTTACTTTACATTTCGATAGGTATTGATAAACACAATAAAACTGCATTTTTACTTTTCCGAAATATTTAAATTTTTAAAATCGTATATAAGCGATTGTGGACGTTAAAGGGGGCGTGGCACCTTTTTGAAACAAACTTGCGCTGCGTAGGAACTCCTAAAATCTACATGCAAAATGTCAATCTTCTAGCTTTTATAGTTTCCGAGATCTCAGCGTTCATACGGACAGACAGACAGACAGACAGACAGACAGACAGACGGACAGACGGACAGACGGACATGGCTATATCGACTCGGCTAGTGACCCTGATCAAGAATATATATACTTTATAGGGTCGGAAACGCTTCCTTCTAGCTGTTACATACTTTTGCACGAATACAATATACCCTTTTACTCTACGAGTAACGGGTATAAAAATGGAGACTCGTAGTAGATTATTGAAAACTGAATGAGAAGACAGTTAAAGACAAATATCCAATGCCAAATATAAACGAGGTATTAGATTAAATAGGAAGAGCAAAATACTTCACAGCCTTAGATCTGGCAAGTGGCTACCACCAGGTGGAAATGAGGCCCGAAGATACTGAAAAGACCGCCTTTTTAGCAGAAGGCGGCCATTTCGAATTCATTCGGATGCCATTCGGGTTGACTAACGCCCCAGCCACGTTTCAAAGGGTAATGGATAACGTATTAGCCGACCTAAACGGCAAATGCTGTCTGATATGCCTAGATGATATAATTGTTTTCTCACCTTCCCTCCAAGAACACATGACCCATTTAGGACAAATTTTTGAAAAGCTATCAAAAGCTAGACTTAAACTTCAACCTGAAAAATCGGAATTTTTAAGAAAAGAAATTGAATACTTATGACATGTGGTTACGGATGAAGGCGTCCGACCTAAACAAAAAAAAGATAGAAGCCATTAAGGCATTCCCTATTCCCAAATCTAGAAAAGAAATCAAGTCCTTTCTCGGACTCCTGGGATATTATAGGAAATTCATTAGAGACTTCGCAAAAGTAACTAAACCTCTAACCCAGAAATTAAAAGGAAAAGCACCGATAAAAATTTAAGCAGAGTTTACGGAAGCCGTAGAATTGTGTAAAACATTGTTGTGTAATGATCCAATTCTACGCTACCCGGATTTTACCAAACCTTTCATACTCACAACGGATGCTAGTATCGTAGCAATTGGTGCGGTACTATCGCAGGGGAATGAAAACTCGGATAGACCCGTTTCATTCGCCAGCAGAACCCTGTCCGACACAGAGTTAAACTACTCAACAGTCGAAAAAGAAATGTTAGCCATCATTTGGGCAACTAAATATTTTAGACCATATCTATTTGGACAGAAATTTAAAATACGGACAGACCATAAACCTTTGAAGTGGTTAATGAACTTCAAAGAACCAAATTCAAAATTGGTTCGCTGGAAGTTACAACTTAATGAGTACGACTACGAGGTCGAATATAAGAAAGGATCTCACCCATAGTATGAATTTACGGAAGTACGAAATTAAGAACTCAGAAACTCCGCTAAATGAATTTAAGATCCAAATTGTCATTCTAATCAACCCCAATGCAACTACAAAAGAAGAAACCTTATTTGAAAATAAATCACGAAAAACCTATACAGAACCCAATTATACCACTGAAAAACTATCAAACATTCTCAACGACACGTTAAGACCGCATAAATCGTGTGCAATCTTGACTTCGGACGAAATCTTTGAACTAATTCAACCAATCTTTAAAGAACAATTCATCAAAACAGACAAATACAAAGTGGTCCGTTGTAAAGAAATTCTTAGGTATATTATAACAGAAGAAGATCAGGAAACAGAAATTAAAAATTATCACATTAATTCCAATCACAGGGGAACTGAAGAGACCTTTAATCATCTTAAAAGAAATATCTACTTTCCAAAAATGCGGCAAATAATATCAAAATTTATTAATAATTGCGACATCTGTCAAACACTAAAATACGACAGACAACCTCAAAAATTAAAGTATGCAATCACTGAATCACCACCTAAACCCCTTTCGATAGTCCACATAGACTTATACACTATAAATTGAAAGACAATCTTAACCACGATTGAAAAATTTTCAAGATTTTTCAGGATATACAATTCCTACTAGATACTGCCTCAACACAACCAGGGCACTTCAGAAATTCATTAACATATATGGTATTCCTGAAAAGCTTATTTTTGACCAAGAAGCAGAATTTTCGGGAAAATTATTTAGGGATTTCTGTAATCAATATAATATGGAAATCCATGTAACATCTTTCCAACAATCTTCAAGTAACTCTCCAGTAGAAAGACTTCACTCCTCCTTAACGGAGATTTATAGAATAATTCTTAATAAAAAAAAAACTCGCGAACCTATCTGTCGATCATGAAGACATACTAACGGAAAAACTTATAACCTACAACAATTCTATACATTCAGCGACTAAGCATACCCCACACGAACTGTTTACTGGCGGAACACATACGTTCAACAGGGAAATAAAATTTAACAACGCACATGATTATCTACAACAACTTAACGGGTTTAGTGAAAAACTATAAACCCAAGTGCAAAAAGACACAATTGAACAGAAAAAATCCAGAACACAAAACGTAAATTTAAATCGGGCCGAAGCCATAGAAACAAAGCCGGACAACATTATTTTTAGAAAGGAAAATCGCCGAAACAAATTAACGGCGCGATTTACGAAACATACTGTTTTGGAAGATCTAGGAGATACTCTTATTACTAAGAAACGTCAAAAATTACATAAATCCAAAATTAAGAAAAGAATACATGATCCAAATAATGACTCTTTTTAACAAATTACATTGTCCTATAACCCTTACAGCCTCTCCCTATGCTACATGGCGGCACAGTCATATAAAATGATAAAATTCCAGCCCGATACACCATTTGTTAAAATCAATTTAGGAGAAGCCACACTTGTCAAAGCATCAAAAACACTCTCACATGTAGTAGACTTAAGGGACTACCAGGAAAATATTGATCGAATCCAATTAGCCTTAAATAACCTCAGAACAATAACCTTTTCAGGGAGACAGTACACATTGTAAACACTAAGGTACAACAGGTACGGGAAAAACTAGGAGCACTGAGTCCAAAAAATAGAGCAAAAGAGGGTTAGTTAATGGCTTAGGAAGTATAGTTAAAATAATCACAGGAAACATGGACGCCACAGATGATAAAGAAATAAAAAATAAATTGAATGAATTAGACAAGAACAACTTAGAAGTTTCAGAAAAATTAAACCGTCAGATTGATATAAACGACGAAGTTTTTATAAGATTCAAAAACATTACTGAACACATAAATAGGGAACAAGAAACAATTAACAACTATATCAACAATCATAATAAAGATGTGTATAAAAAATTGTCACAAGAACATAAAGAAATCCACCTATTACAGTATATAAACCGTATAAGTTTTAATATAGACATTTTAACTAACCATGTTAACAATATTGCAGAAAGTCTGCTTCTATCCAAGTTAAATATTATACCAAAATACATATTGTCAAAACTAGAAATTGGAGTAATCCGAAATATAATAAAAAAACAAAATTTCAAAATACAGACGGATGAACAATTATACCAACTGTTAAATCTAGACACCCTAGCAGATAAATATAATAGATTGATTTTTAATATTAAGATACCAATTTTTGACCCACACAAATTTGTACTGTCCCTTATAATTCCCTTACCAATAAGTAACACAACAATTCTTCATTTACCCAAATACATTATATACAACGAGCACAATATATTCAACACAGACCACAAATGTACCAAAATTTATAATCAATACGTCTGCCACATCGATGAAGTCTACCAACAATTTAGCAAAAGGATGTTTAAAAAATATCCTAAACGGGAAAGCAGCTACATGCGAAGCCTAGGAGTCGAGAACAGACGAGATAATTGTCGAAGCCGAAGACGGGAACGTTGTACTCATCAACGCAATAAATACATCTATCATTCCCTCTTGTAAACAACAGTTTATATTCAGTGGATCTGCATTAATCAACACCAAAAACTGCACAACCCAAATTAATAATTTAACATATGCCGAAAACGTAGGTGAATTTACCGAAGACCTTGAGATATTTTTACCTACAAGAACACCAATTTTCATCAATAAAACTACCCAAGATCTGAGCCTACAAGCACTACATCTTATGGGTATAAAAAATTCTGGAAAAATTAAAAAAATTGGAAATTCAACGTCTTCGCACCTGACATACACATATGTTTGGCTGGGGATTACAACAATCGGAGTAATCCTAATACTGGTCCTGAGACGAAATACAACGTATATCATCCCCGCAGGGACTCGTTGGGGTCCGCAAATGCGTTTGATCTTAATTTAATCATCTTTTGAAAAGAATTTTTAATAACCATCAGTACGTCTTTTTACAACTTTTAGAAAAATTCACATCCTTAAATTCAGCAAATTGAAGGGCCTCTATGCAGCCTTCATTATCTTTAATGTTTTTTACTAAATTGATTTTAGCATTGAATTCCTTTAGGAAATCCAGACCCACAATCCCTTCAAATTCCTTTAGGCAATTTAAGATGAAGAAGGTGGTTTTTATACCCTTGCAGAGGGTATTATAATTTTGGTCAAAAGTGGGCAACGCAGTGAAGGAGACATCTCCGACCCTATAAAGTATATATATTCTTGATCAGGATCATCTCCTGAGTTTATATAAGCATGTCCGTCTGTCCGTCTGTCTGTTTCTACGCAAACTAGTCTCTCAGTTTTAAAGATATCGACTTGAAACTTTGCACACACCCTTCTTTCCTTTGCACGCACCCTTCTTTCGGCCGACTATATCCTATAGCTGCCATATAACTGATTGATCGGAAATCCCATTACTTTGGTGTTTGTAAAGTTAGAAAGTTGCGATTTTGGGTTTTATGTTTGGCCAATCAAGCTGATCTACCAAATTTCATAAGGATCGACCGATTATATCCTATGCTGCCATATAACTGAACGATTGGAAATGACATAACTGTAGTGTTTTTAAAGTTAGGAAGTTGGGATTTTTTAAGAGTATTAAGAATGCATCATATGAATAAATTTGGGGAATATAATTTACAGAGTATTCTGCAAGGGTATATCAACTTCGGCTCCGCCCGAAGTTAGCTTTCCTTTCTTGTTATTATTAAAGCTTGGTTTGTATTTATTGGATGATTATGAGTCTAACAATAAGGTTGCAAATCTTAAAATAATACACTATATGATATGTCCCTGATATGTGAAGGTCCCTGTGAATGTTTACATTCCGAACGTACCATGGTGCCCCGGTGATGGTTCTGAGAATTTTTGATTGAGTTCTTTGCATTATATCCACACTGCTGTTATTGGCATTCCCCCCACAACTGAGAGCCGTACATCCAGTTTGTCATTCTAATCAACCCCAATGCAACTACAAAAGAAGAAACCTTATTTGAAAATAAATCACGAAAAACCTATACAGAACCCAATTATACCACTGAAAAACTATCAAACATTCTCAACGACACGTTAAGACCGCATAAATCGTGTGCAATCTTGACTTCGGACGAAATCTTTGAACTAATTCAACCAATCTTTAAAGAACAATTCATCAAAACAGACAAATACAAAGTGGTCCGTTGTAAAGAAATTCTTAGGTATATTATAACAGAAGAAGATCAGGAAACAGAAATTAAAAATTATCACATTAATTCCAATCACAGGGGAACTGAAGAGACCTTTAATCATCTTAAAAGAAATATCTACTTTCCAAAAATGCGGCAAATAATATCAAAATTTATTAATAATTGCGACATCTGTCAAACACTAAAATACGACAGACAACCTCAAAAATTAAAGTATGCAATCACTGAATCACCACCTAAACCCCTTTCGATAGTCCACATAGACTTATACACTATAAATTGAAAGACAATCTTAACCACGATTGAAAAATTTTCAAGATTTTTCAGGATATACAATTCCTACTAGATACTGCCTCAACACAACCAGGGCACTTCAGAAATTCATTAACATATATGGTATTCCTGAAAAGCTTATTTTTGACCAAGAAGCAGAATTTTCGGGAAAATTATTTAGGGATTTCTGTAATCAATATAATATGGAAATCCATGTAACATCTTTCCAACAATCTTCAAGTAACTCTCCAGTAGAAAGACTTCACTCCTCCTTAACGGAGATTTATAGAATAATTCTTAATAAAAAAAAAACTCGCGAACCTATCTGTCGATCATGAAGACATACTAACGGAAAAACTTATAACCTACAACAATTCTATACATTCAGCGACTAAGCATACCCCACACGAACTGTTTACTGGCAGAACACATACGTTCAACAGGGAAATAAAATTTAACAACGCACATGATTATCTACAACAACTTAACGGGTTTAGTGAAAAACTATAAACCCAAGTGCAAAAAGACACAATTGAACAGAAAAAATCCAGAACACAAAACGTAAATTTAAATCGGGCCGAAGCCATAGAAACAAAGCCGGACAACATTATTTTTAGAAAGGAAAATCGCCGAAACAAATTAACGGCGCGATTTACGAAACATACTGTTTTGGAAGATCTAGGAGATACTCTTATTACTAAGAAACGTCAAAAATTACATAAATCCAAAATTAAGAAAAGAATACATGATCCAAATAATGACTCTTTTTAACAAATTACATTGTCCTATAACCCTTACAGCCTCTCCCTATGCTACATGGCGGCACAGTCATATAAAATGATAAAATTCCAGCCCGATACACCATTTGTTAAAATCAATTTAGGAGAAGCCACACTTGTCAAAGCATCAAAAACACTCTCACATGTAGTAGACTTAAGGGACTACCAGGAAAATATTGATCGAATCCAATTAGCCTTAAATAACCTCAGAACAATAACCTTTTCAGGGGAGACAGTACACATTCTAAACACTAAGGTACAACAGGTACGGGAAAAACTAGGAGCACTGAGTCCAAAAAATAGAGCAAAAGAGGGTTAGTTAATGGCTTAGGAAGTATAGTTAAAATAATCACAGGAAACATGGACGCCACAGATGATAAAGAAATAAAAAATAAATTGAATGAATTAGACAAGAACAACTTAGAAGTTTCAGAAAAATTAAACCGTCAGATTGATATAAACGACGAAGTTTTTATAAGATTCAAAAACATTACTGAACACATAAATAGGGAACAAGAAACAATTAACAACTATATCAACAATCATAATAAAGATGTGTATAAAAAATTGTCACAAGAACATAAAGAAATCCACCTATTACAGTATATAAACCGTATAAGTTTTAATATAGACATTTTAACTAACCATGTTAACAATATTGCAGAAAGTCTGCTTCTATCCAAGTTAAATATTATACCAAAATACATATTGTCAAAACTAGAAATTGGAGTAATCCGAAATATAATAAAAAAACAAAATTTCAAAATACAGACGGATGAACAATTATACCAACTGTTAAATCTAGACACCCTAGCAGATAAATATAATAGATTGATTTTTAATATTAAGATACCAATTTTTGACCCACACAAATTTGTACTGTCCCTTATAATTCCCTTACCAATAAGTAACACAACAATTCTTCATTTACCCAAATACATTATATACAACGAGCACAATATATTCAACACAGACCACAAATGTACCAAAATTTATAATCAATACGTCTGCCACATCGATGAAGTCTACCAACAATTTAGCAAAAGGATGTTTAAAAAATATCCTAAACGGGAAAGCAGCTACATGCGAAGCCTAGGAGTCGAGAACAGACGAGATAATTGTCGAAGCCGAAGACGGGAACGTTGTACTCATCAACGCAATAAATACATCTATCATTCCCTCTTGTAAACAACAGTTTATATTCAGTGGATCTGCATTAATCAACACCAAAAACTGCACAACCCAAATTAATAATTTAACATATGCCGAAAACGTAGGTGAATTTACCGAAGACCTTGAGATATTTTTACCTACAAGAACACCAATTTTCATCAATAAAACTACCCAAGATCTGAGCCTACAAGCACTACATCTTATGGGTATAAAAATTCTGGAAAAATTAAAAAATTGGAAATTCAACGTCTTCGCACCTGACATACACATATGTTTGGCTGGGGATTACAACAATCGGAGTAATCCTAATACTGGTCCTGAGACGAAATACAACGTATATCATCCCCGCAGGGACTCGTTGGGGTCCGCAAATGCGTTTGATCTTAATTTAATCATCTTTTGAAAAGAATTTTTAATAACCATCAGTACGTCTTTTTACAACTTTTAGAAAAATTCACATCCTTAAATTCAGCAAATTGAAGGGCCTCTATGCAGCCTTCATTATCTTTAATGTTTTTTACTAAATTGATTTTAGCATTGAATTCCTTTAGGAAATCCAGACCCACAATCCCTTCAAATTCCTTTAGGCAATTTAAGATGAAGAAGGTGGTTTTTATACCCTTGCAGAGGGTATTATAATTTTGGTCAAAAGTGGGCAACGCAGTGAAGGAGACATCTCCGACCCTATAAAGTATATATATTCTTGATCAGGATCATCTCCTGAGTTTATATAAGCATGTCCGTCTGTCCGTCTGTCTGTTTCTACGCAAACTAGTCTCTCAGTTTTAAAGATATCGACTTGAAACTTTGCACACACCCTTCTTTCCTTTGCACGCACCCTTCTTTCGGCCGACTATATCCTATAGCTGCCATATAACTGATTGATCGGAAATCCCATTACTTTGGTGTTTGTAAAGTTAGAAAGTTGCGATTTTGGGTTTTATGTTTGGCCAATCAAGCTGATCTACCAAATTTCATAAGGATCGACCGATTATATCCTATGCTGCCATATAACTGAACGATTGGAAATGACATAACTGTAGTGTTTTTAAAGTTAGGAAGTTGGGATTTTTTAAGAGTATTAAGAATGCATCATATGAATAAATTTGGGGAATATAATTTACAGAGTATTCTGCAAGGGTATATCAACTTCGGCTCCGCCCGAAGTTAGCTTTCCTTTCTTGTTATTATTAAAGCTTGGTTTGTATTTATTGGATGATTATGAGTCTAACAATAAGGTTGCAAATCTTAAAATAATACATTATATGATATGTCCCTGATATGTGAAGGTCCCTGTGAATGTTTACATTCCGAACGTACCATGGTGCCCCGGTGATGGTTCTGAGAATTTTTGATTGAGTTCTTTGCATTATATCCACACTGCTGTTATTGGCATTCCCCCCACAACTGAGAGCCGTACATCCAGTTTGGTTTCAAAACGGTGTTGTATAGAAGTACCTTAAAGTCCAGGCTAAGGGGCGAGCGGCTATTGATAAGCCAGTGGAGGCTGTTGACTTTGAGCTTTAAATGTGTTCTTTTGGCTTCAATGTGGCTGCGCCAAGTAAGACGTCTATCGAGGTGTACGCCAAGATATGTTACTTCATTCGCTATCGGAACCACTGTGTTGTTTAGAATAAGTGGAGGGCAGTCTTGCCTGTAAGGTGTGAACGTTACGTGTTTGCATTCTTGTTCGTTAACTTTGATTCGCCAGTCGGATAGCCATTTCTCCACTGCCACCAGGTGTTTAGCAAGTTGCGCCGTTGCTTGCTTGGGGCATCTCGAGCGGCTTAGGATCGCTGTGTCATCCGCAAAAGTGGATGTGGTTAGTTGCATGCTCGTTGGGATGTCCGCAGTGTAGATAAGTAGAGTGTTGGTCCGAGCACTTAAGGAACTCCGGCAGCATTACATCATACTGAAAATTTCTTGTTGTAAAGGTATGACTTCAGAAGTTTGTGAGTTGGTTGGGAGCATTTCTGTTATTTTGTGCATTAAACCTTTCTAACCATACTCTGTCGAAAGCTTGTGATATGTCCAGAAATATCGCAGTGCAGTACTCCCTTTGTTCGAATGCATTTCGGATTTCTGAAGTTATGTGGTTGACTTGCTCGATGGTTCCATGAGTCGGGATTTTGTTGTGTGTTCTGAGATATGGGGTAATATGTGCCAAGAAGCATTTTTCAAAGAGTTTTGATAGACACGTTAGTAAACTAATTGGTCTATATCATGAAGAAATTGTGCGGTCTTTGCCAGGTTTTGGTATCAATATGATGGTCAACTTTTTCCATCTCTCTGGGAAGTGTCCATGTCTCGTTATTGCATTGAAGAGTTGGCAAATAGCTCGAACTGCACAGAAAGGAAGTACAATAATCATTTTTGGTGATATTACGTCGCATCCTGGATATTTTTTTGGGTTGAGTTGCTCATTTATGATTTTGTGTAACTCAAGTGATCTAAATACAATTGGTTCATACGTAGATGTGTCGATATCGGATGTTGCTGGCAGTGAGATCCCGTTTGATGCTGTATTGGGTTGAAATACATTTTAAAGATGTTCTGCAAATCTGTCAGCTCTTTCTCCGTCGCTGCGCGCCCAGTTGCCTGTGGATGTCCTTATAGGCATTGCAGATTCTAATGGTGCGCTGAGTGATGAGTGTGCTCTCCAAAGTGGGAACTTGGAGCTCATTGGAGCTCATCTATTTCAACGTTCGTGTATCTATGATTGTACGATGGTTTTTGCGTTTGTGGAGTTGACATGCGAGCTGCTGCGACCAAGACGGAGTGTTTGTGGATAAGTTGATATCAGCTTCGTCATTCAAACGTGGATTCAACTCAATATGCGAACTTACATTTTTTTTGTTCTTAAGCCAATTGGTTTTATTCGTTGTTAGTCTGAATGGTTTATCTACCGCAACTGGATGTAGATTTAGTTGAAGGAGTACAGGCGAGTGATCAGACGATAGATCTGATAAGGAGTTGGCGCTTATCAGGTTGCGTGGAATGTTTTTTGTGACTGCAAAATCTATGAAGTCTGGCAGTTTTTTGCGATCAGTTGTCCAATATGTAGGTGTGCCAGGTGACACACAGTCTAGCTTGTTGCTTGCTTTTATTATTGCATTGTACAACTGCCTTCCCTTTGGAGTCACAAGTCGAGATCCCCAGTGCGTATGCTTGGCATTAAAGTCTCCTGCTACTAAAATTGTTCGCTCAGAGAGTTGAAATAGTCCATGAATTGGGATTCGGATATTGTAAACCGAGAAGGACAGTATACGGCGGCAAACTTTAAAGATCGGTGATCCATCTGTACATCTATAGATGTAGCTTACATGTAGTTAGTGGCGAAGCTATTGTGGAAGCGGTGCTTTATGCGATTTCTAATCAGAATCCCAGTGCCTCCGTGTGCTTTCCCCTCTGGGTGATTCGTGTTGTAGAAGAAGTAGTCTCGAATTTGGAAATTATATTTATTTGTAAGATGAGTTTCTGCGAGTAGCATTACATCGATATGGTTATTATTAAGGAATTGAGTTAACTCGAGTTTGCGCTGTGAGACCCCGTTGGCGTTCCACAGTGATATACGGAGTGAGCCATTGATTACTTAGTCTGTTTTTGAGCAACAAGCAGCTCAATCAAAACGTTCTGGTTTCGCATAAGATATTACATAGTTGCCTGCATGAATGGCACGAAATTCATCATACTTTGTTGAAGATTACATATCATTGTTTCAATTTTGTTCGTAGACTGTTCTCCTGGTTGATGAGGGGAAACTGATGATCGTGGCTTGGTGGGAGCGGTACTTTTCAGGCCCATTTTTAGAGCAGTTGCAAAGCTTTCGGGTTTGTCGGTGAACTCATTATTAGCTGAAGATTTAACGGCTGTAGGAGGAAGACATCATGCGTAGATTTCATAGGTGTGAGCGAGCAGTGGTCACTCTTTGGTGTGTGCGACTTTTCAGTTCCTTGTAGACTGGTCAGCCCCTGTAGTTAGCCGTATGGTTACCTCCACAGTTTCCACACTTTTTTTGGGCATTTGTGGGAGTCATGAAGGTCTCCGCAAGCAACGCATACTGGACGAAGCGTGCAGTAAGACCTTGTGTGGCCATATTCCTGACAATTATTACACTGCACCGGCCCATTTCTTTTATGCGGCTCTTCTACGGTTATTCTGCGGTGTAGTAGGAACTGGAGAGTAAAAATTGGATGCACTCCTTTTTTTTCAGAGGCTTGCATTTGGTTTCGGGTTCAAGTTCTACCTTGAAAAGAGGTTGAGGCTTTCTTTCTCTATTCAAAATGTAAATAATATTTTTTACATTAAAACCTTTCTCCTTCAGTGCGCCTGTAACTTCTGCTGGTGTTACTTCCGGTTCAATACCTTGAAGTACTACTTGCTGGCCTTTACTGCTTTTTTATTGGTACGTGTAGAAGTTTTTATTGTTGTCGTTTAAGTACTTCGACAAAATTTTGTAGTTTACTTCCGTATTAGTCTGAACTTTTGTTTCGTGAATATTTCCCTTTGTTAAAGGAATTATGTGGAAATTGTCTGGTCCGATTAGATTCAGTATCGAGTTTACGAGGGCATTAGAACTTTTCTCTCGAATGTAAATCGGCGGCGGCTTAGGGTTTTTATTGCCCCTTCGATGTATTCACTATGCTTTGGTTTTATTTAAATATTCGTTGACGATAAGAAGACAGAAAAAACACGTCTGTACTCGCCGACGTTCGCGAGCTATATGATACTGGATACTGGTGGAACAACAAAAGTATCTAGAAATATCAGAAATCATAACTGAGTTGAGGAATGATTTACCAGTGGCATTAGTTGCCACCTATGAATTAGATCAAATGTTTTGTCCAGAGGAATGTTTACCTGTAGTTCCTCGTACGTTCCGTTGGTCAGTTATAAATTAAGTACATAAGTCTATCATGCATCTAGGTTGGGAGAAAACGCTAGACAAGGTGTACGATCATTGGTGGTTTTCTGGTATGGCAAATATGTTCGAAGTTTTGTGGAGAACTGCATTACATGCAGAGTTTCTAAGGGTACGTCAGGAAAACCTGAAATTGAATTACATCCAATTCCAAAAATTAGCATTCCTTGGCACACCATCCATATAGATATATATATAAATTGAGCGGAAAAAGTAATCGTAAAAAATATATCATTGTACAAATCGACGCTTTTACTAAATACATGTAACTGTTTTACACCTTTTCTTTGGATGCGAAAACTTGTATAAACGCAATGAAATCTCCGATTGCCATTTTTGGCAATTTAATTGCCGATCAGGGGCGCAAAGTTTGTTCAATTTTCTTCTAACCAAAAGATACAATTACGTCGAGCCAACGGTCAAGTTGGCAAGATGCACTGGTGGATGTACAGTTAGTTTGTTTTTTTCTATTGACAACTTTTTTTTTTTGAAGATGTGCGAAGCAAATGTATTTGGCGATGGATTTAAAAGTTGGCTAACAAAAGTCTAGTTATGTAGGTTGGATTACCAATTAATGATTTGAACTGATAATGTTTAATTTGAAAATTATTTGGCTGTTTTTCTGAATTAGTCAATAAAATTATAAAGTTGGAATGAGATGTTTATTGTAGATATGAGGACATGTGTATGTCAGAATGGCCGTTTCGAAGAGAAAGTAATGCAGCATTTCGTTAGGCATGAGACTTTAAGGGTTGTGCTGGTAGATACTAATTCTGGTAGAGTCCCCACCATTTGAGAACTAAGGTGTGTGGCTTCGTATGCGTTGCTAGATGTGGTGTCTTTTTTTCTTCTGGTTTTTATCGTGGCGTGAGGTGATCACGCGTGTGTATCCAAGAGACAATAATGAGTAACAAAGGCAACGAAGACTCACTGCATCCGCCAGAACTGGGTATGGATCACCAAAAACCAGATCAAGCCACCAGCCATGACGACCTGGTCTCCGAGACCGGACCCACGACTTCTTGGCTCCTTTTATTTTTTAAACGACTTTGAATGGGTTATTTTTCATGAATTCTTTTTTTGAATTCAGAATCGCGGAACTTTCCACGGTTGAGCGCCAATTATCACAAAAGTATTTTCAGTGTATTTTATTTATTGCTAACCCGTTAGGGCAGCTTGAGCTCTGTTTAGAAACATAAAGTACAATTCAAAATGAAACTGCGGCTCGCCACTCCATCGTTCGGCCAAGATGCTGATGCCGCACTTTTGGGCAGCCGCTGCTGGAGGCCCGCAACTCTGTTGCTGGTCGAACTTTGTTGACTCTGTGCCTCATGACCACTCAGCGCTTGCATTGGACGGATCGGATTTCACCGGCCGGTTAACTAATATACTTTATAGGGTCGAAGATAGATGACTCCTTCACTGCGTTGCACACTGCTGACCAAAATTATAATACCCTCTGCAAGCGTATAAAAACCGAATATCTGCTGTAAGTTTCGCCGTTAACATCGATGCCCCGCAACACAAATTCGAAGAAGTGTTAAACGTGCCAAATCAGTAGTTGATCGCCGCAAATAATAACTTTCGGAACAATTGCCTTTGCGTTGGTCAAAAAATATTTATATATCTGGAAGCAAAACAAATTTCGTGCCAAATAAAAATATTCCCCAAAATAAAAACCAACAAAAAATATTGTGAGCAAACTAAATAAAATGAAAAAATAAAAAAAACCAAGTTTGGTGTCGCCCATGCAAAAAGTTGCAGTAACAGCGGTGTCAGTTTAAACAACAGTTACTGTCTGCTTAAATTTTTTTCTTTTTCGTTAGAGTGGGCGTGGCAACAGTTGCGTTGCGGAAGAAAACAGATAATCGACCCGATTATTGATCCTGATCAAGAATATATACGTTATAGGATCGGAAACGCTTCCATCTACCTGTTACAAACATTCTAAGTAATATAATATACTCGTTACTCTACGAGTAAGAGTATGTAAGCCGTCGTTTACAGCAGTTAACGGAGTCAAATAACTAAACATGAAAACTTATCTTAATTGATGAAATTTTGTGGTCTGTAGAAGAGGAGACAAATTTGAAACAACTGAGTTTAAATTGAGGTAACCGCACTAGATATCTTATTTTCTCAGTTTTTCATAGTTAGAAATGTGGGGTTAAACAAAAATTTAATTCTAAAAAGTGTAAGCAGCAAGAAGTGCAATAAAATTAATTAATAAAACCTGATAAGTAATAGCATGTTAATTTATATAACTTAGCATCTTAACTTACGACTGTGTCAGTAAAAATTAGCGCAGTACACGCTTTTTGGTATTACTCCAATAGTAATAAAAATCTATTCTACAGCTGTGATATATATTTATTACAAACCATACGGCTCTATTAACATTTTTCACGCAATGAAACTGTCCAAATCGTAAATTTTATATCTACAAATGATAATTTTTAAAAAACTTGCTTATCGGAGGACTATATCCTATACCTGCCATAGGAAACAGATTAATTTTTGTTACCCTTGGTATTTAAAATTGGTCAGAAGTTTGTAATGCTGTGAAGGGGACATTTTCGACCTTAAATGTATAACATATTTTTATATGGTATATATTCTTGCTCACCATGACTAGACAAGTTGATGTAGCAATGGTTGAGTTCTACAGTGTTTAGCAAAATTTTGGTAAATCACAAATGGCCAAGGGTTTGTTTCGGACTCCAAATGTTTTTGTGTCTGACTGACGTTCTGGGTGCCTGAAAGGCTCATGCAAGGCATAGTTAAATCTACAATGATTTTATATTTGGGGATTATAATTTCTAGTTTATCTACTTGGCACAGAAAAGTTTAGCCGAATTACTAAGTCGGAGCTGTGAATCTCACCATGAAGAAGGTTATAAATAAAGACAGTGCCAAGCATCATTCTACGGTTGGCTAGGAAGGGTAAATTAAACAACAGTGGTCTACTACAACAAGAGAACAACTTTTTTTCCTGATTCGGACTAGCGAAATAAATAAAGTTAGAAAACATTAAAAACTTCCTATCCAAAGGGCTGAAATTTAACATGTAAGTCGGCTATTTTGGGTTGACCCGATAAAAAGTCATCAGCGTGCAAATTTAGTAAACTAACCCGGCACCAGTTTTTAAAGTTATCTAAATTGGATTTATATTGAGATTTAGAATGAGAATTTTAAAAAGTACAATTTGTGTCCTGCCACTGAAATAACTTAAGATCCCTCTAGGCAGATCAACAAAATCGAGTTTCCGAACAACAATTAATTGATTTACATAGTCAAGTGCTTTACTAAAGCCAGTAAAATGACATCTGTTTGAGATGTACTTTGGAACCTTTTAGCACAAGTGAAGTGAACTCCAAAAGGTTTGATAAGGTATATGAGGATTGGGTGGATCCACGAATTATTAAGTCTTTGTTGGCACACACTCTTCTCCGCTTTGTTTGGATACCGAATTTTTATTAAATGCTGATCTTAGCAACTCATTTATACTTAACTCCAAAGAGAGCGGACGTGCTTTGCGCGATCTCCGGGAAGAGTTGAAGAAAGTGGATGTATTAAAAACAAATCAAATTTAAAAAACTAAATTGGTGTAATACAAAATAGGTAAAAAAACGCTAAAAAATAATTAAATAAAAAAAAACACATATCAGTGATATTAATAAATCAAGGGCAAATTATTTTATAATAGTGCCACGGTAAAAGTTTAATGACCGACGAACCAAATAAAGAGCGCATAAGCTCGGTGTGCCGAAGAGACGGGTACTTCTCGTATATCTATACGCGCGATAGCGAAGTGCAAAAAACGTCTACAAAGACCCACCCGGCTCTACTGTCAGTCGATACCCAAAGAGCACGATCGTTGTCACCCTCTTTACTCACTGTTGCTCCCACTCCAACAGCTTGGAGTCCTCAATGTAAAACCCCACACCATCAGAATCGACCCTTGGCACATCAGCAACATGCATGGTAAAACTTCTGCAATCGTACCAAAAGTAACAACAACATCTACAGCACCGGCAGCAAAACCAACAACTTATACAGCAACGGCTTTTACCACGTAATCGACTGCGATGTCGTCGACTGCAGCGCCAATCTTCAACTAATGTTGTATTTACCAGTCTGCATATCGAAAAAAACGAAGCGTTTTTAACAGACGAAACACTGAAACTTTCACACACTAATAGAAGTTTTAACGAAATAACTCTACCTATGTTAAAACCAATGAAGTTTGGCAAACTTACAATTGAACAAGAAAGGAAAGCTAACTTCGGGCGGAGCCGAAGTTGAAATACCCTTGCAGAATATTCTGTAAATTATATTCTCCAAAATTATTTATTTGATGCATTCTTAACACTCATAAGAATCCCAACTTCCTAACTTTAAAAACACCAAAGTTATGGCATTTCCAATCGTTCAGTTATATGGCAGCTATAGAATATAGTCGGCCGATCCTTATGAAATTTGGTATGTCGGATTGATTGGCCAAAAATAAAACCCATAGAAAATTCCAACTTCCTAACTTAACAAACACTAAGGTTATGGCATTTCCGATCAATCAGTTATATGACGGCTATATGATATAGCCGACCGATCCTTATGAAAATTGGTAGGTCGGATTAAGTGGCCAAATATAAACCCATAGAAAATCCCAACTTCCTAACCTTACAAACACCAAAGTTATGGCATTTCCGATTAATCATTTATATGGCAGCTATAGGATATAGGCGGCCGATTCTTATGAAATTTGGTAGGTCGGATTGATTGGCCAAATATAAAACTCATAAAAAAACCCAACTTTCTAACTTTACAAACAACAAAGTTATGGTATTTCCGATCAATCAGTTATATGGCAGCTATAGGATATAGTCGGCCGATCCCGGCCGTTCCGACTTATATACTGCGTGCAAAGGAAAGAAGGGTGTGTGCAAAATTTCAATTTGATATCTTTAAAACTGAGAGACTAGTTCGCTTAGAAACAGACAGACGGACATGGCTTATTTGAATTTGAAAACAAATGAAAAATTTAAAAGTTCAATGACCGACGAACCAAATAAAGAGCTCATAACCTCCGTGAGCCGAAGAGACGGGTTATTCTCGTATATCTCTACGCGAGATAGCGAAGTGCACAAAACGTCAAAACGTCAAATAATAACCTGGCTCTACTGACAGTCGATACCCAAAGAGCACGAAAATTTATATCACTAAAGGGAATATTCACGAAACCAAACTTCATACCAAATCCGAAAAACATTTCCGAGCTGTGTCCAAATACCTGGAGGCAGCTACAAAAATTACTACACATACCAACTAAAAAGCAGCAAGGGCTTTCAAGTTGTACTAAAAGGGATCAAGCCCGACGTAACCCCCAATGAAGGTAGAGCAGGTAACCCCACAAACTGGCCAGCAGTCCCCAGAAAGGTCCCAGACTTAATAGATTTTGCGGTGACAAAAAACATTCCACGCAATATAATAAGCGCCAAACCGGTTTCGGACGTTTTATCTGACCATTCGCCCAATAGTTATTAGCACCTCTTTTTCAAAGCCCAGAAACTACAGATCATCCCCAGAGACTCACATCGCACAGAACAAACTGGTTTTAATATAAAATGTATGTAAGTTCCCACATCGAACTAACCCCACAGCTCAACATCGAAGCGGACATCGACTGCTCCACTGATGCTCTTGATGCGCTCATAAGTGAGCAAAACAGGAATAAAAATTCCGGAGAATGGCTATCAAATAATAGCACTTTTAGCACAAGTGAAGTGAACTCCAAAAGGTTTGATAAGGTATATGAGGATTGGGTGGATCCACGAATTATTAAGTCTTTGTTGGCACACACTCTTCTCCGCTTTGTTTGGATACCGAATTTTTATTAAATGCTGATCTTAGCAACTCATTTATACTTAACTCCAAAGAGAGCGGACGTGCTTTGCGCGATCTCCGGGAAGAGTTGAAGAAAGTGGATGTATTAAAAACAAATCAAATTTAAAAAACTAAATTGGTGTAATACAAAATAGGTAAAAAAACGCTAAAAAATAATTAAATAAAAAAAACACATATCAGTGATATTATTAAATCAAGGGCAAATTATTTTATAATAGTGCCACGGTAAAAGTTTAATGACCGACGAACCAAATAAAGAGCGCATAAGCTCGGTGTGCCGAAGAGACGGGTACTTCTCGTATATCTATACGCGCGATAGCGAAGTGCAAAAAACGTCTACAAAGACCCACCCGGCTCTACTGTCAGTCGATACCCAAAGAGCACGATCGTTGTCACCCTCTTTACTCACTGTTGCTCCCACTCCAACAGCTTGGAGTCCTCAATGTAAAACCCCACACCATCAGAATCGACCCTTGGCACATCAGCAACATGCATGGTAAAACTTCTGCAATCGTACCAAAAGTAACAACAACATCTACAGCACCGGCAGCAAAACCAACAACTTATACAGCAACGGCTTTTACCACGTAATCGACTGCGATGTCGTCGACTGCAGCGCCAAATATAACGTCAACAAAAAATTATGACAGCAATTAACAATCTTCAACTAATGTTGTATTTACCAGTCTGCATATCGAAAAAAACGAAGCGTTTTTAACAGACGAAACACTGAAGCTTTCACACACTAATAGAAGTTTTAACGAAATAACTCTACCTATGTTAAAACCAATGAAGTTTGGCAAACTTACAATTGAACAAGAAAGGAAAGCTAACTTCGGGCGGAGCCGAAGTTGAAATACCCTTGCAGAATATTCTGTAAATTATATTCTCCAAAATTATTTATTTGATGCATTCTTAACACTCATAAGAATCCCAACTTCCTAACTTTAAAAACACCAAAGTTATGGCATTTCCAATCGTTCAGTTATATGGCAGCTATAGAATATAGTCGGCCGATCCTTATGAAATTTGGTATGTCGGATTGATTGGCCAAAAATAAAACCCATAGAAAATTCCAACTTCCTAACTTAACAAACACTAAGCTTATGGCATTTCCGATCAATCAGTTATATGACGGCTATATGATATAGCCGACCGATCCTTATGAAAATTGGTAGGTCGGATTAAGTGGCCAAATATAAACCCATAGAAAATCCCAACTTCCTAACCTTACAAACACCAAAGTTATGGCATTTCCGATTAATCATTTATATGGCAGCTATAGGATATAGGCGGCCGATTCTTATGAAATTTGGTAGGTCGGATTGATTGGCCAAATATAAAACTCATAAAAAAACCCAACTTTCTAACTTTACAAACAACAAAGTTATGGTATTTCCGATCAATCAGTTATATGGCAGCCATAGGATATAGTCGGCCGATCCCGGCCGTTCCGACTTATATACTGCGTGTAAAGGAAAGAAGGGTGTGTGCAAAGTTTCAATTTGATATCTTTAAAACTGAGAGACTAGTTCGCGTAGAAACAGACAGACGGACATGGCTTATTTGAATTTGAAAACAAATGAAAAATTTAAAAGTTCAATGACCGACGAACCAAATAAAGAGCTCATAACCTCCGTGAGCCGAAGAGACGGGTTATTCTCGTATATCTCTACGCGAGATAGCAAAGTGCACAAAACGTCAAAACGTCAAATAATAACCTGGCTCTACTGACAGTCGATACCCAAAGAGCACGAAAATTTATATCACTAAAGGGAATATTCACGAAACCAAACTTCATACCAAATCCGAAAAACATTTCCGAGCTGTGTCCAAATACCTGGAGGCAGCTACAAAAATTACTACACATACCAACTAAAAAGCAGCAAGGGCTTTCAAGTTGTACTAAAAGGGATCGAGCCCGACGTAACCCCCAATGAAGGTAGAGCAGGTAACCCCACAAACTGGCCAGCAGTCCCCAGAAAGGTCCCAGACTTAATAGATTTTGCGGTGACAAAAAACATTCCACGCAATATAATAAGCGCCAAACTGGTTTCGGACGTTTTATCTGACCATTCGCCCAATAGTTATTAGCACCTCTTTTTCAAAGCCCAGAAACTACAGATCATCCCCAGAGACTCACATCGCACAGAACAAACTGGTTTTAATATAAAATGTATGTAAGTTCCCACATCGAACTAACCCCACAGCTCAACATCGAAGCGGACATCGACTGCTCCACTGATGCTCTTGATGCGCTCATAAGTGAGCAAAACAGGAATAAAAATTCCGGAGAATGGCTATCAAATAATAGCAAAAAGTCGGCAATATGGAGCTGCGGAAATCCAAAGCTTCAGATTAGCAAGAAAAAAGCGGAAATTGCTTCGCTAGGGCCCATGTGAATGGTATAGCTTTCTATAGCTGTTGCCTGCCGCCAAGCCATAGTCTTCCCCAGGCAATATCTGTGCTCGAAGATATTGCAGAAGATGCCCGGGTTCCCAAGACCGTGCCAGGGTACAAAATAGAAACGTTAGACGTGGAGATGGTACAGATGCTGTTCGAGGACCTCTCCACTAGCGGTTCAGCTGAAGAGCGGGCAAACCACATCGCAGACTACACAAAGCTAGCCTGTGATGCATCTATGCAGAGAAAGGGGAAAAACCCATCAGGAAGAAGGCCTGCATACTGGTGGAACCAATCCATTGCGGAAGCCAGGAAAGACTGCCACAGGGCAAGACGCGCATACCAACGCTCAAGAGGAAGGCCCGAATGTGAGTCACTTCAAATACTTTTCAGGGAAAGAAGACGAGCCCTGGAAAAAAATATAAAAGAGAGCAAACGCAGGTGCTTTAATAATATATGCGAAGAAATAGACTCTAACCCATGGGGCTTCGCATATAAACTCGTCATGCCCAGCCGGCCTAAAGAGGATAGTGGAAACACTATTCCCAGAGCAAGAGAGAATGGCGCGAACCTCACAGATCGTGAATACTGCGAGCATAAAGCTCACAAGTGCCCTAGTCGCTGGAAAATACAGCGGCTGGTACTCATACCAAAGGGGGACAAGCCAGCGGAGGAGCCTTCTTCATATAGGCCACTCTGCATGCTAGACACGGTGGGTAAAATTCTTGAAAGAATAATGCACTCTCGACTAGAAGGTGCTCTTGACGAAACCAACGGCCTCTCAAAGATGCAGTATGGTTTTCGAAAGGGTCTAACTACCATCGACGCCGTCGGTAAACTGTGCGAAGTCGCAGATAAAGCGATCGAGGGAATGTACGGCACAAAGCAGTACTGCATAGCGGCAACGCTGGATGTTAAAAACGCATTCAACTCCGCTAGCTGGGACCACACACTAAATGCATTGAGAAATCTTAACGTTGCAATATATATACAGAGAGAAATAGCGAGCTACTTTGAAGGCCGTCTGCTCCTGTACGAAACTGATTCTGGGCAATCGACCCACAGGGTCAGCGGGGGAGTCCCACAAGGATCAGTCCTAGGCCCCTTGTTGTGGAATGCCATATATGATGGGATCCTTAGGATCGCGATGCCCGAAGGGGCACGACTCATTGGTTTTGCCGATGATGTAGCCACTGCAAAGAAACTACCAGATGCAGAGAGAATCTGCAACGAAGCTGGGGAACGAGCAAGCGCATGGCTCGACGACAAGGGACTCACTTTGGCAGCGCACAAGGCGGAAGCAGTCCTGATAAGTAGCAGGCAGATAGTAGAGACGGCTACTATCAAAATTGGAGAAGCCACAATTAAATCTCGCCCAAGCCTAAAATACTTGGGTGTCATGTTTGACCACCGGCTAACCTTCAAAGAACATCTAGCGTACGCTAGTGGCAGGGCAGGTAGGACCGCGGCCGCAATCTCGAGGATTATGGCCGAAGCAACCAGGTCGGAGATGACTGGTAAGTGTTGTCACATCGACGCTGATGTATGCTGTTCTCATATGGGCCCCCCCCCCCCAGTACAAAACATCCTATGAGGAGGGCTCACCCAAATCGAATCGAAAAAGTCACTCCGATAAGAAACCCATCAGGTAGATGGACCCGCAGCGACGAAGATAGAGCCGAAACTTTTGCTTCACCTCTCCGAAGCGTTTTCCAGCCGAACCCTGGTCCAGCCACTGGATATTTCTCCTACCACAAATTGAATCGGAAATAGTTTCCTTACCAACATTGCTTCAGCCAAAAGAGATCGCGGAAGTGATCGGGGATCTGAAAACGAAAAAGTCTCTGGGCAGTGACTTAATAACACCAAAAATGATAATTGATCTTCAAAACTCTGCTATTGAGGCTGTTTGTAAACTATTCATTAGGATCATACGTCTCGGGTACTAGCCGAGCAAATGGAACAAATCTACTATCATAATGATACCGAAGCCCGGAAAAGAACACACGATTCCTTTATCCTACAGACCAATAAGTTTACTATCGTGTCTGTCTAAATTGTCTTCTAACACGCATAATACCATATCTTTCAGACACACAACGTTATCCCGGCACATCAATTTGGCTTCCGTCAAAGACATGGTACAATCAAACAAGTTAACAGAATAACATCAGAAATCCGCACTGCCTTTGAGAATCGGGATTATTGCATAAGGCGCCTCACATTCTTTCAATCTCTCTCACAAACCTTAATCTCAGCCACTGAAAACTTTAACCTTAACCTCAGCCTTATTATATATTTTATAATAATTTTTCTATTTTAGATATACTTGGTCAGGAAGAGCCAGTACATAAAGCACGAAGTCAAAAAAAGAGCACCGAAACCAAAACATCCTCAACACCTCCGAGACAACTGAAAACGTACATATGAATGTAGATTGAATTAAGTTAAATTAATTAGTTATATGTAATGAAATAAATGAAATAACAATAAAATAATGTAATAATCACAAACCTTAATCTCAGCTACTGAAACCTTAAACCTTAACCTCAGCCAGAAGGCGTAAACCTTATGTAGATCTTAAGATCTACATAATCATTGAAGTTTTTAAATATGCGCGCGCAAGGGTTGCCAGTGTTGGTCAGCAAGATCGGTCAGCTGACCAGTCGGGGCGAATGCCGATAGTATCGATAAGATATCGCGATCATCTGTAAACGGGCAAATTGGGCTGTAAAGCGCAAACTCCGTGCTGTGAAGCACAAGCCGAACTCACGAGGACCACCAATCGGAGATGATCGCTCTCATTCTTTTGCGGCAGCGGAGGCGGAAGGGCACGGTGGAAAGGAAACGGAAGGGCACGGCGGAAAGGATTCCGAAGTAAGATAGATTATTGGAATAGCCAACTTGAGGTTAGGAAATCAGCGTGAAATAAAGGGAAAAAATAGTGAAAGGAACCCACCCCCACATGTATGTGTAATGAGAGTGCTGAGTTTTATGCGATGTCTCGTTTCAGCTGAGGTTACCGTGTTGCGCCTCCGAGCAGTTTTCTCTGTGCAACACATCCGCTTGACTGACGCTAAAAGTGCGTGCTGATCAGGTTTTAACGCAGCGTTAAAACTTTTTATCACCCCCAACAATGTCGTCTTTGACTTTCAAAGTGAACGGTCGTGTTTTTCTTCTGCGCTTCGAATTTTGTATTTTGTTTTCGTTTATTTCCATCGGTAGGTTTTATCAAAACAATTTTAATTTTCTTCCGGGTATTTAAATATAAATTTAAACTCCGTTCACTTCGCGAGTGCACTTTTGTATTAATACTAATAAATTGTTTTAGTTTTCGTAATTCTTATCTGTGTTTTCTTTCTTTATATCCCCGCCGTTTCTCTTTTGTGCATGCACTTTAAATTATTTACGCTCCCGCTCTCTTGCTCTCTTAGCTTTGAAAGTTCTAAGCGTGCAGTTTCTGCGCTCTTGCGGTACTTATAACTACTCGCTTATAAATTTCAATTCGCTTTCTTGGTACAGTGGTCCCAATAAATAAAATGAATAATAAAAATTTAGCTTATATACGATTTTAAAAATTTAAATATTTCGGAAAAGTAAAAATGCAGTTTTATTGTGTTTATCAATAGTTATCGAAATGTAGAAGAAATTTTTCAAATCGGACCATTCGTTAAAAAGTTATGCGTGATCAAAGTTTCTATCTCCATCTTCCTCGCACTCCCTTTACCTGAGTAACGGGTATCTGATAGTCGGGGCACCCGACTATAGCGTTCTCTCTTGTTTTTAGGTAGTCTGTACCAAATTGAATTTTAAATTTGAAAGTTGAGTAGTTATAAATACCGCAAAGCGGAAAAAAGCTTTACACTTTTGATTTAGTGGGAATGCAGAAGAAACGAAAAAGCGGGGGCGTAAGAATCAAGAATATATATATCTTGTAGGATCAAAAATGTGTTCTTAACTTTATTGCAAACTTTTATAATTATGCACTGCAAGGAGTTTTGAGTGAAAGGGATACTCTTTCACGACAAATGTTTCTAATTGATTATTAAACTGAAATACGTTTAGTACACATTCCAAAAGATTTTTATGAAAAAAATCTATATTAGTCTTAAATATTGCTTAAATAAAATGAATCATTCAATTTTTATTAAACAAAATTGTCAAATAACTTTTATTTTCAATTTTAGACTTAGGGTCTTATAATTTCAGTTATAGTTTGTAACGCAGTGAAGGAGACATTATTTTAGCATTGTTATAAAAACTCAACTACACTTAATTAAATTTTTTTAATTCAATAACACTACTATTTTTATTTAAGTTAGAAAAAGCTAAAAACGTACCATAGTTAATGTCATTTTGTCAATTTCATGCTTATCCTTTGTTTTATGTTGCCGAAATGGAGAATGACCTTTAAGCAACTTATACAACATGCAGCCGAAACTAAACCAATCAGCGCAAGAGTCGTACGACGTTCCTTTAGATAATACTTCTGGAGCCATATATCCGTGAGTTCCAACTGAAGCATGTGGCTTCTTTCTTGAAAAGTCGCAAGCCAATCCCAAGTCAGAAATTCGTATGTGACCATTTTCATCGAGCAAAATGTTGGCGGGTTTTAAGTCACGGTACACAATGCAACGTTTATGCATGTGTTCTAACCCCAAAATCACCTAAAAATTTAAATTCTTTAGATTGAAATAAAATATTTCTTAGTATTGCTTACCTCCGCTGCATAAAATTTCATTTCGTCTTCACTAAAAATACCATGTTGAGATAAATGGTAATGCAGGTCACCGCCATTCATTAAGTCTAATATAAAACACAGTTTATCTGGCGTATGAAATGCATATGTCATGCAAACTATGAACGGACAATCAATCTAAGAGAATACAATTATAAAAAACCAACACACTATTTAAAAATAATCTTACTCCAGTGCTGACTGCTTGCAGCATGTTTCGTTCATTTAATGCGAGCATTTCTCCTTGTTTCATTTTAATCCGTTTTTTGTCTAAACATTTCATAGCATACATTTTTCCAGTATCTGCTTTTCGGCATCCATATACTTCTCCAAAACCGCCTCGCCCAATTATTCTATGTACGCTGAAATCATTCATAGTCAACTGAAATATATTTGGAAGTATATTAAACGTTATCAGCGTATAATAATTATTTCTTTAAAATCTAAGTAACGGTGTGGTGGTTTTTCCAACTATGTGAATATGTCCCAAAGTCTGACCAAGTGGTTGGATTTGCAGACTTGGGAGATGGTTATTCTGAAAATGACCAATATTCATCTCCAGCAGAGGGTATGGTGGCCGTGATGGTACGCGGCCAGGTTAAAACTTGGAAATATGTTTTGGGCGTATTTTTATACCCGTTACTCGTAGAGTAAAAGGGTATATTGTATTCGTGCAAAAGTATGTAACAGGTAGAAGGAAGTGTTTCCGACCCTATAAAGTATAAAGTATATATTCTTGTTCAGGATCACTAGCCGAGTCGATCTAGCCATGTCCGTCTGTCTGTCTGTCTGTCTGTCTGTCTGTCTGTCTGTCTGTCTGTCTGTCTGTCTGTCTGTCTGTCCGTCTGTCTGTTTGTCCGTATGAACGCTGAGATCTCGGAAACTATAAAAGCTAGAAGATTGGCATTTTGCATGTAGATTTTAGGAGTTCCTACGCAGCGCAAGTTTGTTTCAAAATGGTGCCACGCCCCCTCTGACGCCCAACAGCCACAAGCTGTGGCCACAGTTTTTATGCTATTATGAAAATTTTAATTGCTATGTATTTGTTAGTAAGGTCAAATAAGTATTAGTAGTATTAGTCGTAAGTACATAAGTATGCCTTCCGTATGTTACGGATAAACAAAATTTTGGGGAACATGGAGATTCTGAACTTGAATAAAGTTTGGCAACTCAAGTCGACTCGTAGGTCCCAAAATTTTATTTTGGTTTGAAAGACCCCGTTGCAAATCAACGGCCTCCACGTGGTGTTCCCTGGGTACCGATTTTAACATAAAAATCGGGAGCTAATTCAAGCGGCGAAAAACATACAAGAAGGCATATTTATATTAAGTTGTTTAGCTGAGTAATGGGTATCTAATAGTCGAGGCACTCGACCAGCTAAAAACGATTCGGTATTCGAACAATCCGAAGTAGAATGCATGCAACCAGAGATATCTAAGAATTCCGATTTATCCGCTGTGGTTTCACAATTAGTGGATCCAGACAAGCGGCTCAAATTGGTGTTACAGACACAATTTCTGCTCCACTAAAATCCCTTTCAGTGGTTCCACTAAATAAACAAATTTTCGTTTCTCGGCTTTCCCCTGATCAAACATCTTTTGATGTATTGTCTTATATACAAGACAAAAGTAAAGCCAATTGTAATAGTGTAAAGGTGGAAAAGTTTAAGTTTTCTTATGCTAGAGCTTTTTGATCCCATATGCTCGGGCGTCTAGAAGGGGAGGTGGTGTCTTAAGGGGTTATCCGGGTCTTGACACTTCAAAAAATTCATTTGTTCAAACTTTTTTATATAATAGTACAAAGTTTCAGAAATGTTGTCTGAAAATTTCAAGTCGATCGAAGCAAAAATGTAGGAATGGGAGAAATTTAAAGCCCAGTGCGTCGAACGTCACAACGGGCAATTCGGGCTCTGGCGTCGGGCAAGTACGGCACTTTAAACGCGTTTTTCTCAAAACCACTTTTTTGAAAAAGTCACGATTTCTCAAAAACTATTGCACCGATCAACTTCTGCTTTTGCACACTTCTTTTAGGCATAATTCTCTTGTCCTTAACGGACGGATTTTTTTAATTTTTAATTACAACTCATTTTATAAGCCAAAATATAGCCAAAATTTACGTAAAAAAAGACACTTTTTATGAAAAGCGCAGCAAAAAATTCAATTTTTAATTTTAAAAAAAAATGGCTCGTAGAGGACAAGCGAGACACATACACTATCAGAATAATTTTGGTTTTTTGATTTCAGATAAAAATTGACGGAGATATTTTGCCTACCGCAAGGACACAATTTTTTAAGAGGTCAAGTTCATTCAAGCCTGCCTCAACGGCTCAACTTTAAAAATTTTTGGTTCAAATTTCTACACAATGTTGGTCAAACCATAAACATTAATGTACAATCAACGAAATTTGTGAAATTGTCGTAAGATCTTTTAAAAAAATTCAAGAAAATAGGCTTTTTTCGTGATCCAAGACCCGGATAACCCCTTAATTGGAGTTGATTTAAACCTCTCGTCAGAGGAGTTATTTTTTGAGGAATTCAATACCATTAAGTAAAGTTATCGCTTTCTGGTAACTCTATATACATAACTTGCTATATATTCCGGCGTTGTCTAAACTGCCTGCTTATTTAAATCACCTTTCCGTTATTAAGTCTGTTGCAAATAAGCTTTCTGATAGGTTTCAGTTGGTAGTTCTAGGTGATTTTAAAATACCTGGGGTGTGCCGTGGTACTATTCCTTTGTTCCGCGTTACTATCCGTCAATCTTCAATCTTTTTGGAAAAACCGGTTCTCAATCTGTTTTTGCTACATATTTAAGGGGGTGTGGTTAATTCGGTCAAAAAAAGGCCTATTTTCATGAGTTTTTTCACGCGATACGGTTCATGTCAGATCAATTATTTTTTCGGGTCTCTCACGACCCGATACAGTTTTATAACCTCGTTAACTCAAGCCTAAATCTAATTCTTTTTCTTCCTCGGTGTATGGCTGTGATATTCATCATTAGATCTAAAGTAGAGTAAGTCGTTTGAAAACATGACGGCAACCACAGATCAGGCAATATCGATTTAATTGCCCAATTTTTTCAAACGACTTACTCTACTATTTATTTATTTATTTATCTAAAAGTAACAATTAGTGTTAAACTAAGAGCTAACGTTTCGTTAGAGCCATAGCAGCTTAGGCCTTCAGCTCGGGGCTTAAATATGATTATGGATCTAATATAAAGTTGTTGACAAAGTTTTCATATTTACAAAGTTTTCGTATTTACAAAAGTATTGGATTAATTGTATTTACATATTTACATATTGTATTTACATTTATTCTTATTTCATATTTTGTAAGTTATTTTAGAACTGATTAGAAATTTTAAGATGGGTTGGGAGTTTGAATTTGTGGGATTTGCTATCATGGTTATAGGGTTGGTGTTTTGGAGAAATAGAGATCGTTGCAGGATAAGGGCGGGGCACATACACATTATATGGTGGATATCTACTTGCGCATTGTTGCACAATGGGCACACGTTGCTTTTTGTCCTGCCTTGGTAGTGGGCGTTTGTATAGTATGTGTGGCCAAGTCTGAGACGGGTGATAATAGTTTGTTCTCTTCTGTTTAGGGAAGAGTTTTTCAAGGCGAGGTTGGTCGTTGATAACTTACGAATCTCTTGGTACCAACTGGAGGTGCGTAGTTGGTTTTGTTTTTCAATTTGAATTGATTTTAAGAGATGTGCTATGTCTTTTGGGTTTTGGTTCGGGGTGTATGTTAGTGGAAATTTTGCGACAAGTTTAGCTGCATTGTCGGCGTTTTCTTTGCCAGTTATTCCGATGTGGCTAGGGATCCAGATTAGTTTCATTTTTGGGAAGTGTTGGGTGATCATGTTTCTAATGTAGTTGGGGTAATAGGAAGGGTTATTGTGGTTTATAATGGCGGAAATTGAGGAAAGGGAGTCGGTACAGATGGCATGTTTGTCTGGCCGTTTTATGCAGATTTTTGTTGCTTGCTGGATTGCGATAATTTCACTAGACAGTACCGAGGAGTAGGTAGGGAGGAGTCCTGCTTTTATCGTTTCGCATTCGTTTGTTATGCTAAATGTGGTTATTTCGTTGGCCATCTGTATATATGAAGTTGTGAATGGAAGAGTAGTCGGAAAATTATAGGAGGAGTTGTGTTTTTGTTGTATTTTGAGAGGGAGGTGTTAGTGGCTTTAATGATGTTAGACATGTTAAATTTTTTAGAGGTTTTTTTCTTTATTGGGGAGAATGGGATTGAATGGGAGTTGCAGATTTTAACAATTTGGTCTATTGTGCTGGGGTATCTATGGGTTCTGTTCGGGGGTTTGGTGAGGGTTCTTAAGGAGGTGTCTTTGGCTTGGATGAGGTTCTTGGAGAGTTTTTCGGTAAGGAAGTCTTTTCTGTTTTCTATTGTATTAATGCCGGATTCTGCTAGTAGGTTGTTGATGGGTGTGGAGCGGTATCCTCCCAGTGCTGATCGTATGGCTGAGTTAAGAGTGGTTTTAAGGCGGTTGAGTTGGGATTTAGGTGCCCGGCCGTAGATGGGAAGGCAGAAGTATATTTTAGAAATTATAAATGATTTGATTATTTGAACTAGGGTTGTGGTATTTGTGATGTATTTGAAAGAAGATAACTATACCTAGGGGCTTGGCGAGGTCGGATTTTAGTTTTTTTATATGGGAGTTCCAATTGTATCTTTGGTTTATTGTAAGTCCTAGGATTTTTAGAGTGGTGGTGTTTGGTATATTTGTATCACCTGAGATTATTTTGGCTTTGCAATTATGTTTGCGGCAAATGTGTAAGATCTGGCATTTTTCGACTGAAAAAACTGAGCCCGATTGTGAGTTTTTTCTCTTATTGTGTTGGATGAGGAGGTGGAAGTCGTCGGCGTAAGCTCAAAATTTAATCTCATTTGAGAGTGATAGGGTATTGGAGAGGGAATTGTAGGCAATAAGAAATAGTATAACTGATATAGGTGAGTCTTGGAGGATACCGTTGTTTAGGGGGAAAGTATTGGAAAGTCATTTTCCTGATTTGGCTATAATTTTACTGTTTTTCATAAAATTTGTAATATAGTTGATAATAAGGGACCTACTTTTCAATTGTGCAGTTAATAATTGATTGTGTGGATTCCTATTCTATCGAAAGCTTTTGTAAAGTTCAGTGATATTTTGAGGTCAATGGATCTGGAAGCTAGGTGGTCTACGTAGAGCAGACTATCTAGAACAGATAGTTTAAAGCGGAATTGGCAGATGTGGATGTGATCGTTTTTTAAAACGAACCACCACAACCTTTAGCCATCATTTTGTCTAATACTTTAAAGCGATATATGATTTTATTTCTGTTTTTGGTTTGTGCGGTTTAATTATGGGTAATACAAGACTAAGTTTAAACGATTGTTAAAGTGGTTAACTATTCTATGTTTGGCAGGGATGGGAAGATTTTTGATCACGGAGTAGGAGATTCGATCTAAGCCTGGTGTGTTGCCTCTTAAGGAGTTCAGAGCAGACGAAAATTCAATTAAGGAGATATTTTTTTCTATTTCTAGTGCTGTGTTTGAGGGGTGGTAAGTTGGGTTTGTGTTCAGTAGTTGTTTGTTAATGCGCAATTGGGGGAAAAGTTCCTGTCTTCGGCTTGTTCAGACCAAGTTTGGCCAAAAGCATTTGCGATCTCAGTTTGGTCTGTTATTTCAGAGGGGATATATTTTTGCCGCACAGTCGTTTTATGTTGTCCCACGTTTTCGTACCGTTTGTAAATTGATTAATGTTTTCAGTAAATTTTTTTATAGAAGCTTTTTTTTTGCTTCTTTAACAGTTCTTTTTAGTTTGGCGTTAGCTTTTTTATACTCGATGTTGTTGAAGGTATTAATTTCTCTTTTTAATTTGTTCCATTTATTGTTTTTGTTCTTTTTAAGAAGAGACAGTTCTTTGTTCCACCAGGGAACAGTGCGGTGAAGGAGATAGGTGGTGTTTTCGGGTATAGAAAAGTGAGCACTTTGGATTATTATCTTTTTTATAAGCGCTGCCTCACGATTGACGATGGGGCTTGGTAGGATTGAAGTGTTCAGATTTGCAGCTTTTTTCTTGTAGAGGTCCCAGTCAGCTAGAAGTGTGAAGGATGGTTTGGAAGTAAAGGTGGGAGAGGTTGGGTTGTTACACATGGATATAAGCATGGTCGCCCAACACTTCCCAGTGGATCTCTGGAGCTATGTAGGCTGAGGCAAAGGATAGGTGTATGTGTGTGAAGGTCTTATGGGTGGAAAAATGAGTGGGTGACTTGTCATTGAGAAGTACGTAGTCAGAGTGGTCTATGTATTCGGCTATTATTTTACGTCTTCTGTTTTGGTTTGGTGAACCCCAGAAGGGGTGCCAGCTGTTAAAGTCGCCCACCACTAGTGTTTGGTCACTTGGCGAATCAAGGTCGTTTTCTAGGTTGGTTGTATTAAATGTTTTGGAAGGTGAGATGTAGGCAGAGATTATATTGAATTTAGCTTTGGATTGAATGGTAACTCCAACAGCGTCGAAGTCTATGCTAAGAGTGATGTGGTTTTGAGAGATGGAGTTGTGGATTAGGAGGGCTGTGCCGCCAAAACTGTTGCTGTTGTTGACGCTAGTGTAGAGTGTGAAGTTGGTTGGGGTGGGAAATGGGGAAAGGTTTGATAAATGGGTTTCTTGAAGGGTTACAATGTGTGGGGCTTGTGCGTTAACTAACATTTGAAGTTCTAAATAGTTGTTTCTATAGCCGTGAATGTATAACATATTTTTAACATATTTGATTTAGAATAATGTATGTAATATGTGGATAAAAATTAAAGTATATATATATATATATGTTATGTTTAATTGGATTATTGTTGTGGAGTTTAGGATTCGGTGTTGGAGAGAGATTTAAGTTTTGCTCTGGTTAGAATTGAGGTTTGATCGCTTTTTAATAGACGTTTGGTCCTATTAGAAGATTTTTTTGAACGTAACCACGTTCTTGGAGATGCTGGGTGTTTCCGATCCGGATGACATGGGTTAATCTTAGGTAGGGTCAGTTGCGATGGCTAGGACGACTTCGTTTGGTCTGTAACTTACTGTTTTCCTGATTCTTAATGGTTGTGTTTGTTGGCGTTTGTTGTGTTGGATTAAGCTGTTGAGGGGCATAGTGAGCCGTCGTGATGCCGTTTGTTGTATATTGACCAAGCTGACTTGGTATCCACTTTTTGTAGAGTCTTGATTGCCTGGACTTCCTTGTTGGACAATATGATTGGGCATATTCTGTTGCGGGCGTGATGATTTGTTTCCGGAAGTTTTTGGGCGGTGCAATTAATGCAGTTTGCTTCGTTATGGCATGTTTCTGAGGTTGCGTGGGCTGCAAGTCCGCAGTTTTCACAGGTAGCGGCGTTTTTGCAAAACCGCTAGTATGACCATACTTATAGCAGTTGTTGCAACGCATTGGAGGAGGAATGTAAGGGACTGGGACTCTCACGTATCCGATGAACAAATTTTCTGGTAGGTTGGATGTTTTAAAAGTGATTTTGATTAGGCCTGTTTCATTTTCTTTCTTTTTATCGAGTGGTTGTCCGGAAATGTATTTGTAGATTTTTTCCACTGCTTCTACTTTTTGTGGTTTAAGGTTTTCCAGTATTTCGATTTCTTCAATTCCTCTTAGGTCATTTGAATACATAATTCCTTTAATGCAGTTTAGGGTGCGATGTTCAGAGATTTGAATGGAGGTTATTTGTTGGCATTATGTTTAATTTGATGAGTCTTTCAGCTTGAAGCTTGTTTTTTGTTTTTATTAGAAGATTTCCGTCCTTGGTTTTTTTTACACTGTTGACTTCTCCATGAATTGCATAGCCAATGGTTTTTTTAACCACGAAGGGTGAAATTTCAGTCAGAGACTTGAAATATTTCATCGGGAGGGTGTTTTCTCCAGATGTCCGGGGGTTCGAACATGTTGGGGTTAACAACTATAAGATTACTTAAAGTTGCCTGTTGAAGTGCTCGAAACGTAAATAAGAGGTCTGTATCTTTTCGTTTGCTTTCGTTTCTGTTTAGATGTTGCGTTACGTATATGTCTCTCGGAAGAACACGTCCGATCGCTTAGGCTGTTGAGGGTGAACTGTGACTTACTCTACTATAGATCAGTCGAATCTCGTGTTCTGTCCCACTTTAACGGAAAGCTCTCTTCTTTTCAATTTTCTTCGTGTTCCGCCTATTTATTCGCCAGGGTCCGATGGTATTCCTGGGTCTGTGCTTAGGTATAGCGCTAAGGCTCTGTGCAAGCCCCTTTACAAATTATTTACCTTTTATCTAGAAACTCCCATTTTCACATAATTCCTCTTTACAAGAAAGGTAACAAGTTTGAGGGTAGTAAGAAAGACCAATATAATCTCTAAGATGAGTAACCGCCATACATTGATTTTGCAATATGCAGCTTGTTTTTTGGTGGCGACGAAAATTCCGTTCTCTCCGCTCGCACAGAGTTGAGAGCGTAAAAATCTAAAAATAGAATTGCACGAATAAGGAAGTGCGTATGTGTGAGTATTTGTTCGAGAAGACGATTTTCGTCCAGAAATCATTTCTGGTCTAAGAAACTAATTGTGTGTCAAAAGAACTTCTATAATTAAACAGGATGTTTATTTAAATTGCATTTATGTATGTATATATGGCAATTAAGCTTGATGTAACACTTCTTTATATACCTTAAAACCGAATATCTGCATATTTAATTCATAGTTTCGCTTTACATATTTAAATTAAGGGGGTATATGAAAGTTTCGATTTTTTGATGTATGTAACTATAGTTTTTATTAAATAAATGATTATATTTTCTGAAAGTTTAGATTGTTGACAATGTTTATGAAAAAATTGTGAAAAAATATTTAATAGTTTTTAAGGTGTAGCTGTTTCCCTTAAACGCCTTTTTTTTAAAGAACCTTGCGGTGATAATTCCCCAGGACAAACGGGTCAACTGATACCGAAAAAATAAAAATATTTCATTAGTTTAAAGTACTATCCTGTACTTGAACAAACGTTTTAAAAACAAATTTTTTTTTTGTGCATACGGGAACTTTTTATGCAAAAAATTACGTTTTTGGACGCTAAAATTCTTACAAAATTATCTATTTCGGCGAAATAAAAATTTTTACATAAAAACGATCGCTCAAGTAATAATAAAATTTTACGAACATTCAAAAAAAAATTTGAAGAGAATCGGTTTAGTAGTTTTTCGCCAATCCATATCACCGCAAAGTCATTTTTCAAAAAACACCATTTCGAGATATTCGCGTTTAAAGTTTCAAGTTTGGGTTTGGGCAGGGACGAGGCGCGCGGCTAGGAGCGCTGTAACTTTTGTTCTACTGCTCAAATCTCTATGAAAATTTGGGGAAATGTTCTCAAGACGTTGTTCATTAAGATAAAGCGGAAAAAAATTGTTCGATTTTTTGAAAATGAAAAAGGTATATACCCCCTTAAAACTAAAAACATAACTTTCAATACAAAACATATAAAACTGCTGCAGCGAAGAAATGTTTGTGAATACATGTGCACTCATACAGTTGTCGGCTGTCCCAGTATGCGTGCAAGAGAGCGGCTGGCTCTAGAGTTGAAAAGCCAGCACAAAAAAATCGTATGGCGTTACGCATCTTAGAGATTGTATTGGTCTTTGGTAGTAACTATAGAGGTATATCTAAGTTGTGAGCTATCTCTAAGAAATTATTACTCCTCATTTACAGCACCTTTGTAGATCAATTATATCTCCATGTCAACACGGATTTATTAAACGTAGATCCAATACCACTAACCTTCTGGAGCTTTCTACAATTGTGATAAAAGGCTTCAATAGTAGTTTTCAAAAATACGTCACTTACGCCGACTTTAGTAAAGCATTTGACTCAGTAAATCACTTACTTCATGTTCGGAAACTTGACCTGTTAGGTTTTTCATTTGATCTCCTTATATGGATCTCAAGATACCTGAATGGCAGGTCAAATTTTCCGTGTTACCTACAGAGTCCCACAAGAGAGCCATCTGGCTCCGCTTCTTTTTAATATTATTCATTAACGATCCTCCCTCAATTATAAGTCATTCTCGCGTACTTATGTACGCAGATGATGTTAAGTTATGCCTGCAGTATACGGATTTCTTGCCATTTACACTTGCAATCAGATCTATATAACTTTCAAAATTGTTGCCTAGCTCGGCAATTTAAAAGGTTCTAAGTGCAAGTTGATGACTTTTTACTGGTCAATCCCATATAGGCGACTTACACGTTAAGTTACAGCTCTTCGGATAGATAACTCTTGTAAGCGATGTTGGTGTTCTTTTGGACTCTAAATTAAAATTTTCTAATTACATTTCGTCCATGGTTAATAAAGCCAGAGGATTGATCGGTTTTATTAGGAGCTGGTCAAAAAATTCAATAATCCTTCTGTCCCTAAAACTTTATTTATTTCGCTAGTCCGTCCGATTCTGGAGTATATTTGCCGCATTGAATCAGTAAAAAAAACCTTCTTCTTTTCCCTCCCAAGCCAACTCGATCGATGCTTGATACTGTCTTCATTTATAACCTTACTCATGTTGAGATTGACAGCTCCGACTTCGTAATTCGGCTAAACTTTTCTGTGCCAAGTAGATAAACTGGAAATTATAATCCCCAAATATAAAATCATTGTAGTTTTAACTATGCCTTGCATGAGCCTTTCAGGCACCCAGAACGTCAGTCAGACAAAAAAACATTTGGAGTCCAAAACAAACCGTTGGCCATTTGGAATTTACCAAAATTTTGCTAAACACTGTAGACCTCAACCATTGCTACATCAACTTGTCTAGTCATGGTGATCAAGAATATATAATATAATATATATATATGTTATACATTATAAGGTCGAAAATGTCCCCTTCACAGCATTACAAACTTCTGACCAATTTTAAATACCAAGGGTAACAAAAATTAATCTGTTTCCTATGGAACTTTTGTAGATATAAAATTTACGATTTGGACAGTTTCATTGCGTGAATAATTTGAAAGAGCCGTATCGTTTGTATTAAATATATAAGTAAAGTCCTACCCAAGGACACATGTCCTTGTCGGGACTGTCTTATACCTAGCCATTAGGGTTATATTCCTTAGTCGTTAGTCCCTTCCAAGTACGTGGCCAATTCCATTCCAAGTGAGTGAGAAGTCCAGACTGTTCGGTATTACGTTATAACCTTTTATTTGTTTTTACAATATTTGAATATGCCGGTTGGCCAGTCCAATTAGTTCTGTCCTTCCATAAGCTGCTCCATTACTGCCGTGACCGTCCCAGCATCGACGTCGGCGTCAGCGTCAGCGGCCGAAGTATTGCAGACCCTGCAGTTTTCACAGTGTTCCAATTGCACGCGGATCGGTCAGCGTTCCCGTGGCCGGCCGGCGGATGTCGCCGTGCTGGGTCGACACGGGGTGCGGGGGGGCAGGTAGGTCGGTGGCCGATCGGCGGATGTTGCCGTGCTGAGTTGGCACGGAGGATGGTGGAGTCGGGCGGTCAGCCCTATACTGTTAACTCTTTTCCTTTCGAAAATCTGCGGGGGCCGCACTGATGGTGTAAGCCTCCAGTTCGACGATGCTTCGATGCGTTGGGATGCCTTTGGTGCAGGTTATTTTTCTCCATACGATGTATAGTAAAAAGGCCATAACAGGGTCACCACAGCTTCTGTCAGGACTGAGAGTAAAAAATTCTTAGATATTGTTGACAGCTTCCTGAAGTTCTGCAGGCTAAAATCATGAACATATTTTAGTGAGAGTAGCTGCTGTAAGACATGTTCCCGATGCGGACGGTCTCGTTATCGTACTGGACTATAAACGATCCCAGCAGATGGCGTTTCCCTATATCCGTTACGACCGTTCCGTTGAAGTTTGTCAGGAACAAGGTGCCGTCGTCAACCAACTCTACAATCTCAAGATCGTTTCTCAGGTGGTCGCAGAGAGCGTGTCCTACTCTTAGGAGCCTGGGGATACAGCTGACCTCGTCAAGTTTCCTTAAGTTTTTTCCTGGCACACAGTCGTATTTCCGATGGAGAGATAATTCCCAATACTGCATAGGTTTCCTGGGTGTCCATCGCCAGCTTGTTGTATTCCAGCACCACTTGTTTGCCCTCCGAAATCGTGGGGTCAAGAAGCATCAACTTGTATTTGGTGTCCACGACTTTGGGTAGTGCCAGCACGTATAATAGGCAGGTTCCGTTCCTCATTTTGGTATGGTAGGCAGAAAGTTTCTGCCAAAAGGGTTTCCACTTCTTTTTGGTTCAAAAGATTTGTGTTTACTACCGACGCTTTCGCTAGTTAAGTCGATTGATTTCATCGACCTGCTTCAGCAGTATCATTGCCTTCGGGAGCAGCTCATAGTGTATGATTCCCTTCCACCAAACACAGAGCAAAACTTTCCTGGCCGTCAATCCCGGCATGGCCACTGTTTTGGACGATTCACCGTGACCGGGACTCTGCCATTATCTTCTACCTCCTCGGCTTTGAATTGATGTTTATCTTTGCTCTTGATCTATTTGTTAGAGACATAGACAGTGTCCCCTGATTATATTTTAACGCATTTTTCTGTTTTTATCGAGCTTATCAGTTGACGTTTTCTGTTTATGCAAATTGGTCAGCCCCTGATAATTGTCCTGGATGTTCTATTGAGGAAGATGTCGAATGGTTTGGGGTTCGTAACCGAATGGACAGAGTTGTTGTATCTGTCTACGGCAATAAAAACCAACCTGGTTACTTTCAGGTTACGGTTGTCGTTTTTCAGAAACCGGTATATTTCAAGAAAGGTTGAGTGGAATCTTTCAACCTGGCCGTTCACTTCACTCTTTTGAGAAGGTGTGTAATAAACGGTTATTCCGAGAGATTGTAAGTAGTTAAGCACTGTGGGCCAGGTTAGACCCCTTTCATTGTCTGAGACTATTGTTTCTGGTGCTGTGAAATAATGCAAAACTTCGGTCAGCCTCTCGCGAAGATGGACTGCCGACTTTGATTCTATCGGGAAAGGTTTGGCAAATTTTGAGAATTTATCGATGCAGCTCAGGAATTTGAGCTTCTCTAACTTTACAAACACCAAAGTTATGGCATTTCCGATCAATCAGTTACATGGCGGCTATAGGATATAGTCGCTGATCCCGGCCGTTGTGTGCAAAGTTTCAATTCGAAATTTTTAAAACTGAGAGACTAGTTCGCGTAGAAACAGACGGATGGACATGCTTATTTCAACTCCGGACGCGATCCTGACCAAGAATATATATAATTTATAGGGTCGGAGATGTCTCCTTCACTGCGTTGCTCACTTTTGACCAAAATTATAATACCCTCTGCAAGGGTATAAAAATAACGCAAGTCTGGCGGCTTCAATGCTGAATGCTTTGTGTTTTGTGTCAGCATCTGCTGGGCCGCTGAATCGGAACTTAGCAAAGATAATAAGATAAATAAATCTGGACCTGTAAGAGTTGAACAAAAAAGCTTTTGGGCTCTCTTTAGCTTTTGTCGTAATCTTAAACTTCATTTTGAGTTTTACGCTTTTAATCAAATAAGATATAGCGAATTAATTAATAACTGTTTAATTCTATTGTATCTATATCATATAGCTACCATAGGGTCGATACAAAAATGTAAAGGAAAATTTAAAATTAAATTCTGAATATCGTGTTAAGAAGGGGATATGTTTAAAAACAATAAAGATATATTTAAAACATAAAAATTGTCCGATAGTTCCGATGTCATAGCATAGTGGTCGGTTGGGGCTCGTTCAGACTTATACACTATCTAGAATAGAAAGAACACTTTTTCATCCAGATGGCTTCTAACAGAAAATGTACAGACAGGCATAAGTAGATTGACCCGCCCGATGATGCTAATCAAGTGATCTCTCGAAAACTACAAGAGCTAGATTTGGATTTAGCATGAAGATTCTAGATTTTTTTCACAGCGTAAGTTAATGTAGCAACTCCCACTTTAACGCTCATTAACGGCGTATGTGTCAAAACTGCACTAAAAACACTTATTTAGTCAACATCTATCGACTCCAAAAAATTTTCAAATCGCACTATTACTTTCGAAGTTATGTATTTAAAAGTGTAGACATTGAAAAATCGTCCAATCTCCGCAGGCGTACCCCAAGGCAACGTACTAGTATACTATACTCTCTGTAAAATGCAGATATGCCAGATTCCTAGGGATGTACAGAAGTTGACGAGGATAACATGCTCATTGCAACATATGCCGACGACACTGCGGTATTGGTCAGGAGAGAAGTTTACCATATACATTGCAGCATCAGGATTACAAGAGTATATGATGTGCTTGTGTCCCATTCGAGAAAAGACCGATGGTCCAGGAATACCTTTGATTTTGGGCAAAGGACTTACATTTCAGAGACACACAACAATACTCAATAAGACAGTGCTTTTACAGGGAGCCAAGATGTCGTATCTCCTGTAGAGATGCAAAAAACATCGCCATTCCGATGTTTTAACAGGAATCGATGTTTGCCTCTTAAAAGTGATGTTTTCTGCATCTCTAATCTCCTTTTTTTTTCGCGCGGACTTTTACGTATATTTTTTTATCTCGCGTCTATCTTCTCGTGAATATTGCCGTACGATGCGCCATACTTACCCGCTCAACCGACCGAGGGGCGCAGCCGTGTATCGTACGGCACGATTCGCGAGAAGATAGACGCGAGATAAGAAAATATATGTAAAAGGCCGGGGAAAAAAGAAACAGTAAGATCAATTTTGTGCCAATGAAGCTAGTATTAATCGTTTTAGGAGCGGCAGAAGGTCAATATTTGAGATTATAGGAAAAAGTCTATTTTAGTCAGTACATAATACTCTGAAAGGCTCATGCAAGGCATAGTTAGATCTACAATGATTTAAAATTAGGGGAATATAATATCTAATTAATCTACTTGGCACAGAAAAGTTTAGCCGACTTACCAAGTCGGGGGAGTCAATATCACCATGTATAAGGTAATAAATGAAGACAGTACCAAGCATCGTTCTATGGTTGGCTAGGGAGGGTAAATTAATCAACAGAAGCCTACTTGAATAAGAAGGTAAGTTAAGATTTGCATCCCAGTTTAGGTGCCGTAAAGCAAAAAGAAGAAAGTTTTTTTGTACTGATTCAATACGACCAATATGTTTTCCGTATTGTGGACTGCAGACGGGAGACCCATACTCAAGAATCGGACAGACTAACGAAATAAATAAAGTTTTAGTTAAATAAGAAACATCGAATTCTTTTGACCACATTTTAATAAATCCAAGCACTCCTCTGGCTTTATTAACCATGGACGAAATGTGATTAGAACATTTTAATTTATGGTCCAAGAGAACGCCAAGATCGTTTACAAGGGTTATTCTATGCAAAGAGCTGCCACTTAACGTGTAATCGGATTGGCCCGATAAAAAGTCATTAGCATGCACTTGAAACCGTTTAAATTTAGTAAATTAAATCGTCACCATTTGAAAATTATCTAGATCGGATTGTAAGTCTAAATGGCTGGAAATATCCTTATACAGCAGGCATAACTTAACACCATCTTAGATCCTTTCTGAGGCTAGCTGGGTATTTTATTACAGATGTTTTATAAAAGGGTTTGCTACCATCGCTCGTCCGCTTATAAATATTCTAAAGGGCGACAATGAAAAGGTAGGTGCGAATCAGTCTAGGAAAATTGAGATAAATTTAAATCAAGCTCAAAAAATGGCATTCGAACGACTGAAAAATATTTAGACTGACACCGCTGTTACTGCAACGCTTGTTACTCTTTTAGCATGGGCGACACCAAACTTGGTTTTTTTTATTTTTTCATTTTATTTAGTTTGCTCACAATATTTTTTGTTGGTTTTTATTTTGGGGAATATTTTTATTTGGCACGAAATTTGTTTTGCTTCCAGATATATAAATATTTTTTGACCAACGCAAAGGCAATAGTTCCGAAAGTTATTGTTTGCGGCGACCAACTACTGATTTGGCACGTTTACCACTTCTTCGAATTTTGGTTGGGGGGCCATATTTTAACTTTTTGCGCAACTTACAGCAGCTAAGCGGTTTTTATACCCTTGCAGAGGGTATTATAATTTTGGTCAGCAGAGAGCAAAACAAAGAAGGTGAGCAGAGGGAGAAGACATCTATCTCCAAGCGAGCCGCAGTTTCATTTTGAATGGTACTTTTAGTTTCTAAATAGAGCTCTAGCCGCCGGTTATACTAATAAATAAAATATAATGAAAACACTTTTGTTATGATTTATATATTCTTGATCTGGATCGCGTTTGATCTGATATAAGCATTTCCGTCTGTCTGTCCGTTTGTATGTTTCTACGCGAACTAGTCCTATAGCTGCCATATAACTGAACGCTCGGAAATGCCATAACTTTGGTGTTTGCAACGTTAGGAAGTTGGGTCTTTTTATGGTTTTTATTTTTGGCCAATGAATCCGACCAAATTTCATAAGGATCGGCCGAGTATATCCTATAGCTGCCATATAACTGAACGATCGGAAATGCCATAACTTTGGTGTTTGTAATTTTATGGGTTTTGTATTTGGCCAATCAATCCGACCTAAATTTCATAAGGATCGGCCGACTATATATAGCTGCCATATAACTGAACGATTGGAAATCCCATAACTTTGGTGTTTTTAAAGTTAGGAAGTTGGAATTTTTTAAGAATGCATCATATAAATAATTTTGTAGCAAAGCCCACTTTAACGCTCATTAACGGCGTATGTGTCAAAAGTGCACAAAAAAACACTTATTTGGTCAATATCTATCGAATCCAAAAAAACAATTTTAAATCGCACCATTACTTTAGAAGTTATGTATTTAAAAGTGTAGACATTGAAATATCGTCCAATCTTCGCAGGCGTACCCCACGGCAGTCACTAGTACACTGCCGTGGGGTACTATACTCTCTGTAAAAAAAGGCAGATATGCCAGATTCCTAGGGATGCACAGAAGTTGAAGAGGATAACATGCTCATTGCAACATATGCCGACGACATAGCGGTATTGGTCAGGAGAGGAGTTTACCATATACATTGCAACATCAGGATTACAAGAGTATATGACGTGATGGAATGGAACATAGGCATTAATTGCAGCAAATGTGATTGTGTCCCATTCGAGAAAAGACTGATGGTTCAGGAATAACTATGCTATAAGTACCTTCAATTTTGGGCTAAGGACTTACATTTCAGAGACACACAACAATACTCAATAAGACAGTGCTTTTAAAGGGAGCCAAGAAGTCGTATCTCCTGTAGAGATGCAAAAACATCGCCATTCCGATGTTTTAACAGGAATCGATGTTTGCCTCTTAAAAGTGATGTTTTCTGCATCTCTAATCTCCTTTTTTTTTCGCGCGGACTTTTACGTATATTTTTTTATCTCGCGTCTATCTTCTCGTGAATATTGCCGTACGATGCGCCATACTTACCCGCTCAACCGACCGAGGGGCGCAGCCGTGTATCGTACGGCACGATTCGCGAGAAGATAGACGCGAGATAAGAAAATATATGTAAAAGGCCGGGGAAAAAAGAAACAGTAAGATCAATTTTGTGCCAATGAAGCTAGTATTAATCGTTTTAGGAGCGGCAGAAGGTCAATATTTGAGATTATAGGAAAAAGTCTATTTTAGTCAGTACATAATACTCTGAAAGGCTCATGCAAGGCATAGTTAGATCTACAATGATTTAAAATTAGGGGAATATAATATCTAATTAATCTACTTGGCACAGAAAAGTTTAGCCGACTTACCAAGTCGGGGGAGTCAATATCACCATGTATAAGGTAATTAATGAAGACAGTACCAAGCATCGTTCTACGGTTGGCTAGGGAGGGTAAATTAATCAACAGAAGCCTACTAGAATAAGAAGGTAAGTTAAGATTTGCATCCCAGTTTAGACGTCGTAAAGCAAAAAGAAGAAAGTTTTTTTTGTACTGATTCAATACGACCACGGGAGACCCATACTCAAGAATCGGACGGACTAACGAAATAAATAAAGTTTTAGTTAAATAAGTATCATCGAATTCTTTTGACCACCTTTTAATAAGTCCAAGCACTCCTCTGGCTTTATTAACCATGGACGAAATGTGATTAGAACATTTTAATTTATGGTCCAAGAGAACGCCAAGATCGTTTACAAGGGTTATTCTATGCAAAGAGCTGCCACTTAACGTGTAATCGGATTGGCCCGATAAAAAGTCATTAGCATGCACTTGAAACCGTTTAAATTTAGTAAATTAAATCGTCACCATTTGAAAATTATCTAGATCGGATTGTAAGTCTAAATGGCTGGAAATATCCTTATACAGCAGGCATAACTTAACACCATCTTAGATCCTTTCTGAGGCTAGCTGGGTATTTTATTACAGATGTTTTATAAAAGGGTTTGCTACCATCGCTCGTCCGCTTATAAATATTCTAAAGGGCGACAATGAAAAGGTAGGTGCGAATCAGTCTAGGAAAATTGAGATAAATTTAAATCAAGCTCAAAAAATGGCATTCGAACGACTGAAAAATATTTAGACTGACACCGCTGTTACTGCAACGCTTGTTACTCTTTTAGCATGGGCGACACCAAACTTGGTTTTTTTTATTTTTTCATTGTATTTAGTTTGCTCACAATATTTTTTGTTGGTTTTTATTTTGGGGAATATTTTTATTTGGCACGAAATTTGTTTTGCTTCCAGATATATAAATATTTTTTGACCAACGCAAAGGCAATAGTTCCGAAAGTTATTGTTTGCGGCGACCAACTACTGATTTGGCACGTTTACCACTTCTTCGAATTTGTGTTGCGGGGCATCGATGTTAACTGCGCAACTTACAGCAGCTAAGCGGTTTTTATACCCTTGCAGAGGGTATTATAATTTTGGTCAGCAGAGTGCAACACAGTGAAGGAGACATCTATCTCCAAGCGAGCCGCAGTTTCATTTTGAATGGTACTTTTAGTTTCTAAATAGAGCTCTAGCCGCCGGTTATACTAATAAATAAAATATAATGAAAACACTTTTGTTATGATTTATATATTCTTGATCTGGATCGCGTTTGATCTGATATAAGCATTTCCGTCTGTCTGTCCGTTTGTATGTTTCTACGCGAACTAGTCCTATAGCTGCCATATAACTGAACGCTCGGAAATGCCATAACTTTGGTGTTTGCAACGTTAGGAAGTTGGGTCTTTTTATGGTTTTTATTTTTGGCCAATGAATCCGACCAAATTTCATAAGGATCGGCCGAGTATATCCTATAGCTGCCATATAACTGAACGATCGGAAATGCCATAACTTTGGTGTTTGTAATTTTATGGGTTTTGTATTTGGCCAATCAATCCGACCTAAATTTCATAAGGATCGGCCGACTATATATAGCTGCCATATAACTGAACGATTGGAAATCCCATAACTTTGGTGTTTTTAAAGTTAGGAAGTTGGAATTTTTTAAGAATGCATCATATAAATAATTTTGTAGCAAAGCCCACTTTAACGCTCATTAACGGCGTATGTGTCAAAAGTGCACAAAAAAACACTTATTTGGTCAATATCTATCGAATCCAAAAAAACAATTTTAAATCGCACCATTACTTTAGAAGTTATGTATTTAAAAGTGTAGACATTGAAATATCGTCCAATCTTCGCAGGCGTACCCCACGGCAGTCACTAGTACACTGCCGTGGGGTACTATACTCTCTGTAAAAAAGGCAGATATGCCAGATTCCTAGGGATGCACAGAAGTTGAAGAGGATAACATGCTCATTGCAACATATGCCGACGACATAGCGGTATTGGTCAGGAGAGGAGTTTACCATATACATTGCAACATCAGGATTACAAGAGTATATGACGTGATGGAATGGAACATAGGCATTAATTGCAGCAAATGTGATTGTGTCCCATTCGAGAAAAGACTGATGGTTCAGGAATAACTATGCTATAAGTACCTTCAATTTTGGGCTAAGGACTTACATTTCAGAGACACACAACAATACTCAATAAGACAGTGCTTTTACAGGGAGCCAAGATGTCGTATCTCCTGTAGAGATGCAAAAAACATCGCCATTCCGATGTTTTAACAGGAATCGATGTTTGCCTCTTAAAAGTGATGTTTTCTGCATCTCTAATCTCCTTTTTTTTCGCGCGGACTTTTACGTATATTTTTTTATCTCGCGTCTATCTTCTCGTGAATATTGCCGTACGATGCGCCATACTTACCCGCTCAACCGACCGAGGGGCGCAGCCGTGTATCGTACGGCACGATTCGCGAGAAGATAGACGCGAGATAAGAAAAATATATGTAAAAGGCCGGGGAAAAAAGAAACAGTAAGATCAATTTTGTGCCAATGAAGCTAGTATTAATCGTTTTAGGAGCGGCAGAAGGTCAATATTTGAGATTATAGGAAAAAGTCTATTTTAGTCAGTACATAATACTCTGAAAGGCTCATGCAAGGCATAGTTAGATCTACAATGATTTAAAATTAGGGGAATATAATATCTAATTAATCTACTTGGCACAGAAAGTTTAGCCGACTTACCAAGTCGGGGGAGTCAATATCACCATGTATAAGGTAATAAATGAAGACAGTACCAAGCATCGTTCTATGGTTGGCTAGGGAGAGTAAATTAATCAACAGAAGCCTACTTGAATAAGAAGGTAAGTTAAGATTTGCATCCCAGTTTAGGTGCCGTAAAGCAAAAAGAAGAAAGTTTTTTTGTACTGATTCAATACGACCAATATGTTTTCCGTATTGTGGACTGCAGACGGGAGACCCATACTCAAGAATCGGACAGACTAACGAAATAAATAAAGTTTTAGTTAAATAAGAAACATCGAATTCTTTTGACCACATTTTAATAAATCCAAGCACTCCTCTGGCTTTATTAACCATGGACGAAATGTGATTAGAACATTTTAATTTATGGTCCAAGAGAACGCCAAGATCGTTTACAAGGGTTATTCTATGCAAAGAGCTGCCACTTAACGTGTAATCGGATTGGCCCGATAAAAAGTCATTAGCATGCACTTGAAACCGTTTAAATTTAGTAAATTAAATCGTCACCATTTGAAAATTATCTAGATCGGATTGTAAGTCTAAATGGCTGGAAATATCCTTATACAGCAGGCATAACTTAACACCATCTTAGATCCTTTCTGAGGCTAGCTGGGTATTTTATTACAGATGTTTTATAAAAGGGTTTGCTACCATCGCTCGTCCGCTTATAAATATTCTAAAGGGCGACAATGAAAAGGTAGGTGCGAATCAGTCTAGGAAAATTGAGATAAATTTAAATCAAGCTCAAAAAATGGCATTCGAACGACTGAAAAATATTTAGACTGACACCGCTGTTACTGCAACGCTTGTTACTCTTTTAGCATGGGCGACACCAAACTTGGTTTTTTTTATTTTTTCATTTTATTTAGTTTGCTCACAATATTTTTTGTTGGTTTTTATTTTGGGGAATATTTTTATTTGGCACGAAATTTGTTTTGCTTCAAGATATATAAATATTTTTTGACCAACGCAAAGGCAATAGTTCCGAAAGTTATTGTTTGCGGCGACCAACTACTGATTTGGCACGTTTAACACTTCTTCGAATTTGTGTTGCGGGGCATCGATGTTAACGGCGAAACTTACAGCAGATATTCGGTTTTTATACGCTTGCAGAGGGTATTATAATTTTGGTCAGCAGTGTGCAACGCAGTGAAGGAGTCATCTATCTTCGACCCTATAAAGTATATTAGTTAACCGGCCGGTGAAATCCGATCCGTCCAATGCAAGCGCTGAGTGGTCATGAGGCACAGAGTCAACAAAGTTCGACCAGCAACAGAGTTGCGGGCCTCCAGCAGCGGCTGCCCAAAAGTGCGGCATCAGCATCTTGGCCGAACGATGGAGTGGCGAGCCGCAGTTTCATTTTGAATTGTACTTTATGTTTCTAAACAGAGCTCAAGCTGCCCTAACGGGTTAGCAATAAATAAAATACACTGAAAATACTTTTGTGATAATTGGCGCTCAACCGTGGAAAGTTCCGCGATTCTGAATTCAAAAAAAGAATTCATGAAAAATAACCCATTCAAAGTCGTTTAAAAAATAAAAGGAGCCAAGAAGTCGTGGGTCCGGTCTCGGAGACCAGGTCGTCATGGCTGGTGGCTTGATCTGGTTTTTGGTGATCCATACCCAGTTCTGGCGGATGCAGTGAGTCTTCGTTGCCTTTGTTACTCATTATTGTCTCTTGGATACACACGCGTGATCACCTCACGCCACGATAAAAACCAGAAGAAAAAAAGACACCACATCTAGCAACGCATACGAAGCCACACACCTTAGTTCTCAAATGGTGGGGACTCTACCAGAATTAGTATCTACCAGCACAACCCTTAAAGTCTCATGCCTAACGAAATGCTGCATTACTTCCTCTCCGACACGGCCATTCTGACATATACACGTCGTCGTGTCTACAATAAACATCTCAGTTTCTTTCCAACTTTATAATTTTATTGACTAATTCAGAAAAACAGCCAAATAATTTTCAAACTAAACATTATCAGTTCAAATCATTAATTGGTAATCCAACCTACATAACTAGACTTTTGTTAGCCAACTTTTAAATCCATCGCCAAATACATTTGCTTCGCACATCTTCAAAAAAAAAAGTTGTCAATAGAAAAAAACAAACTAACTGTACATCCACCAGTGCATCTTGCCAACTTGACCGTTGGCTCGACGTAATTGTATCTTTTGGTTAGAAGAAAATTGAACAAACTTTGCGCCCCTGATCGGCAATTAAATTGCCAAAAATGGCAATCGGAGATTTCATTGCGTTTATACAAGTTTTCGCATCCAAAGAAAAGGTGTAAAACAGATAAACGTATTTAGTAAAAGCGTCGATTTGTACAATGATATAATATTTTACGATTACTTTTTCCGCTCAATTTATATATATATCTATACTGATGGTGTGCCAAGGAATGCTAACTTTTGGCTTGGATGTAATTCAATTTCAGGTTTTCCTGACGTACCTTTAGAAACTCTGCATGTAATGCAGTTCTCCACAAAACTTCGAACATATGTTGCGATACCAGAAAACCACTAATGATCGTACACCTTGTCTAGCGTTTTCTCCCAACCTAGATGCATGATAGACTTATGTACTTGATTTATAACTGACCAACGGAACGTACGAGGAACAACAGGTAAACATTCCTCTGGACAAAACATTTGATCTAATTCATAGGTGGCAACTAATGCCACTGGTAAATCATTCCTCAACTCAGTTACGATTTCTGATATTTCTAGATCATTTTGTTGTTCCACCAGTATCCAGTTTTCCGATATTTCTGTTAAGTCAATTTGCTTCCCTTCAATTTGACTTGGTACTGACTTTTTTTTAACACACGATTTTCCTAGAGAAATAATCAAAACAGGCTTGTTTGTAAATACACTGATGATTTTTCTGCGAATTTCTTCATGTTGTATTTGCTAATCAAAACTTTCAGATAAAAAAATATAAAGGCTTTATCAGTTGTGAAAACCCCGGAAAGAATTGACGAAAATATGACGCGAACTCAATAAACTGTCTTAGAGTAGCAACTGACTTCGGTGGAGGCAACGCGACTAGCGACTCTATTTTTTTTAAACTTGGACGTATCTCCCCCGTTTTTATCTCATAGCCAAGGTAGCGAACTGAAAATCTTAAGAATAATCACTTTGAAACGTTAAATGAGAATCCTGCCTTCACTTGGATGCTAATACAAGTTGAAACTTATCATACGCTTCTTCCTTCATTTCTGAAACAATTAATATATTGTCCATGTGAACGATTACAAAGGAATGAGCAAGACTGTCAAGTGCTTTCAATACAGCTCTTTGAAACACTGAGGGTGCGTTCTTTAATCCAAAGGGCATCAAATAAAATGCATACTACCCATCGTATTCAATTGATTCAGGGTGCATTGAAATCTGGTAATACACGCTAGCCATGTCCGGCTATTTGATCTGATATCAATAGAATAATACAAACTTATCAGATACTGTATTTTTATTTTATTCTCTATAATCAACACAAAGTCTTGCTGAACCTTTTTCTTATCCCTAAAGATTATAAAATGAAAGACCGATTTTTAAGGGGATACGGCCACAGCCCAAACCGTAAGAGCAAGAGCAGCCAAATTTTTTCACAGTATTCCATTGGGGGCGTGGGCGCCCACTAAGATCCGATATGTCCCCCCAGTGGCCCCAAACAGTTCCAACATCCATTATTCTGAGCAAAAAAAAGTTGATGTATTTAAGCTTAACTTCTAAACTGGTTGGAATTTCGATATTTGTTTTTTTTCCGAATTTTAGGTTTTGAAAAGGCCTAATTAGAAATCTAAAAGAAATTTTGATATCCCCCATAATTTGGGGGCTACATTTAAAATTAACTTTTCGATTTAAAAAATCTAAACCGCTGCTCCGATCAAGATGATTTTTCGCTCAATAGTTATTCTAACATACTTTTTAACATTTTTTAAAGTATTTTTAACGAATTTATTTAGATTTTCTAAGTCATTGCGTTGTATTTTGCGGGAGCCTGTCGAGAGAACGAAACCCAGAAGCCAAGAGAGCGACGGCCGAGAGAGCAACAGCCAAGAAAACTGATGAGGGGGAGGGGTAGTGCTGCAGAGAAAGGGGAGGGGAAAGAGGCAATTTAAGTTAAAATTGTTTTGGATTTTAAAAACTTAAACTGCTGCTCCGATCAATATGATTTTCGATCAATAGTCAGTCCTGTGGATCAAATGCTTAGGTTTTATTTTTCATTTTGTAGCAGAAGTAAGAGCCTTATTTAATTTCCACCATGGAAGAAAATAGAAAATTACTACAAATTCTGTAAGCAAAGCCAAAATGTTTCCAAGTTAAATATTAATCTTAAGATTCGAACTTTTGACCAAATACGTATGTACATATGTATATTTGGATATGTTTTGATTTGCTTATATGTACAATACATGTACATACATACAATGTGTGTAAATGTTTCTATTCGAAAGTAGATAATGTGCTTAAATACAAATAAAATGATTTATTATACCCGTTTATCGATCAAATGTGGAATCTGAAAATAATACGTTACTTTGCTGTTTTTGTATTGGATGCCAATCTTTTACTGTGTGTACAAAGGTTTTCGTTTCATTCAAAACAAGAAATTTGAAAACAACAAATTCCAATTTACAAACAAGTATACATATTTGTGCGCAAATTAAAATTGCATTGATAACATTGTAACTGATAAAAAGTATACAAGCTCACGACTTTTACTTGGATCACTTTCATCCCTAAAGATTATAAAATAAAAGACCGATTTTTAAGGGGATACGGCCACAGCCCAAACCGTAAGAGCAAGAGCAGCCAAATTTTTTCACAGCATTCCATTGGGGGCGTGGGCGCCCACTAAGATCCGATATGTCCCCCCAGTGGCCCCAAACAGCTCCAACATCCATTATTCTGAGCAAAAAAAAGTTTATGTATTTAAGCTTAACTTCTAAACTGGTTGGAATTTCGATATTTGGTTTTTTCCGAATTTTAGGTTTTGAAAAGGCCTAATTAGAAATCTAAAAGAAATTTTGATATCCCCCATAATTTGGGGGCTACATTTAAAATTAACTTTTCGATTTAAAAAATCTAAACCGCTGCTCCGATCAAGATGATTTTTCGCTCAATAGTTATTCTATGGCCCAAATGCTTAGGTTTAATTTTTCAAGTTTTTAACATTTTTTTAAGTATTTTTAACGAATTTATTTAGATTTTCTAAGTCATTGCGTTGTATTTTGCGGGAGCCGGTGGAGAGAACGAAACCCAGAAGCCAAGAGAGCGACGGCCGAGAGAGCAACAGCCAAGAAAAACTGATGAGGGGGAGGGGTAGTGCTGCAGAGAAAGGGGAGGGGAAAGAGGCAATTTAAGTTAAAATTGTTTTGGATTTTAAAAACTTAAACTGCTGCTCCGATCAATAAGATTTTCGATCAATAGTCAGTCCTGTGGATCAAATGCTTAGGTTTTATTTTTTCATTTTGTAGCAGAAGTAAGAGCCTTATTTAATTTCCACCATGGAAGAAAATAGAAAATTACTACAAATTCTGTAAGCAAAGCCAAAATGTTTCCAAGTTAAATATTAATCTTAAGATTCGAACTTTTGACCAAATACGTATGTACATATGTATATTTGGATATGTTTTGATTTGCTTATATGTACAATACATGTACATACATACAATGTGTGTGTATGTTTCTATTCGAAAGTAGATAATGTACTTAAATACAAATAAAATGATTTATTATACCCGTTTATCGATCAAATGTGGAATCTGAAAATAATACGTTACTTTGCTGTTTTTGTATTGGATGCCAATCTTTTACTGTGTGTACAAAGGTTTTCGTTTCATTCAAAACAAGAAATTTGAAAACAACAAATTCCAATTTACAAACAAGTATACATATTTGTGCGCAAATTAAAATTGCATTGATAACATTGTAACTGATAAAAAGTATACAAGCTCACGACTTTTACTTGGATCACTTTCATCCCTAAAGATTATAAAATAAAAGACCGATTTTTAAGGGGATACGGCCACAGCCCAAACCGTAAGAGCAAGAGCAGCCAAATTTTTTCACAGTATTCCATTGGGGGCGGGGCGCCCACTAAGATCCGATATGTCCCCCCAGTGGCCCCAAACAGCTCCAACATCCATTATTCTGAGCAAAAAAAAGTTTATGTATTTAAGCTTAACTTCTAAACTGGTTGGAATTTCGATATTTGGTTTTTTCCGAATTTTAGGTTTTGAAAAGGCCTAATTAGAAATCTAAAAGAAATTTTGATATCCCCCATAATTTGGGGGCTACATTTAAAATTAACTTTTCGATTTAAAAAATCTAAACCGCTGCTCCGATCAAGATGATTTTTCGCTCAATAGTTATTCTATGGCCCAAATGCTTAGGTTTAATTTTTCAGTTTTTAACATTTTTTAAGTATTTTTAACGAATTTATTTAGATTTTCTAAGTCATTGCGTTGTATTTTGCGGGAGCCGGTGGAGAGAACGAAACCCAGAAGCCAAGAGAGCGACGGCCGAGAGAGCAACAGCCAAGAAAACTGATGAGGGGGAGGGGTAGTGCTGCAGAGAAAGGGGAGGGGAAAGAGGCAATTTAAGTTAAAATTAGTTTTGGATTTTAAATGTGGATCAAATGCTTAGGTTTTATTTTTCATTTTGTAGCAGAAGTAAGAGCCTTATTTAATTTCCACCATGGAAGAAAATAGAAAATTACTACAAATTCTGTAAGCAAAGCCAAAATGTTTCCAAGTTAAATATTAATCTTAAGATTCGAACTTTTGACCAAATACGTATGTACATATGTATATTTGGATATGTTTTGATTTGCTTATATGTACAATACATGTACATACATACAATGTGTGTGTATGTTTCTATTCGAAAGTAGATAATGTACTTAAATACAAATAAAATGATTTATTATACCCGTTTATCGATCAAATGTGGAATCTGAAAATAATACGTTACTTTGCTGTTTTTGTATTGGATGCCAATCTTTTACTGTGTGTACAAAGGTTTTCGTTTCATTCAAAACAAGAAATTTGAAAACAACAAATTCCAATTTACAAACAAGTATACATATTTGTGCGCAAATTAAAATTAAACATTGTAACTGATAAAAAGTATACAAGCTCAAGACTTTTACTTGGATCACTTTCATTTATTATATAGCTCTGCCAGTATCCTTCTGATTCTCTCTCTTGAAGGATCTTCTACAAAGGTTGTTTACACAAAGGTTTTCAAAAAACGCGCAAAGAAGAAATAAGAAAGTCTTGACAACCCAACTTCCTAACTCCAAACTAATATTAAGCGAACGAGCAAAAGGTCGTATACAATACAATTTTACAAAGCGTTGGGGCTGAGATGGGTGAAATATTTTTTTTGGATGCACCTGGAGGGACAGGTAAAACCTTCTTGACAAACTTATTGTTGGCAAAAGTTCGAAGTACAAAAAAAAATAGCCCTAGCTGTAGCATCTTCCGGTATAGCTGCTACCCTGCTCAATGGAGGTCGAACTGCTCATTCTACATTTAAACTTCCTTTGGATTTAGTTAATTTAGAAACACCTCAAATTTTTGCCGAAACTCTTTTAAAAATTGGGAATGGGGCCAATCCAACAGTTGATGGAAAAATAGTTATAACATCACGCTTAGGAAATGTAGTCAAAAACGTTCAAGACCTTACATCCAAAATATTTCCTGACATTTCCAACATATCATGTAAAAGCTTAGATTGGCTATCTGAGCGCGCCATTTTGACAACAAAAAATGAAAGAGCAACCACTATTAATAATTTATTGCTAAACTCATTTGATGGTTTAGAAGTCTCCTATAAATCGGTCGACTCTGTTCCTGATGCTGATAATGCTGTTCATTACCCTGTTGAATTTTTAAATTCTTTGAATCCTCCAGGAATTCCTCAGCATAATCTGTCTCTTAGGATTGGAGCACCCGTAATGTTATTGCGAAATTTAAGTCCCCCAAAGTTATGCAATGGGACACGATTGCAGATAAAAGGTCTTTATGAGAATGTAATCGAAGCAACAGTATTTACGGGGTGCGCGAAGGGGGAAACAGTGTATATACCCAGGATCCCATTAATACCATCCAGTCTGCCGTTTCAGTTTAAAAGGCTACAATTCCCTCTAAAAGTTTGCTTTGCAATAACTATAAAAAAATCGCAGGGGCAGACTTTGAAGCTGGCTGGACTAGATCTTAGATAAGATTGCTTCTCTCATGGACAATTTTATGTCGCATGCTCTAGAGTTAGCTCTGCCAGTAGCCTTATTATTCTCGCTCCTGAAGGATCTTCTAAAAATGTTGTTTACACAGAGGTTTTAAAGTAATCATATTAATTAACATTATTAAACCTAGAAAGTTTCAGTGGAATAGGTCTAATTGGAGATACCACATTAAAAAAACGCGCCAATTTCTCTACCTCAGGGGTGGTGTGGAAATGGGAAAGTCTTGACAACCGTACTGAAAACTAATTTTAAGCGAACGAAGTCGCGCCGGGTACAGCTAGTTTACTAATAATGCAGTACTAGCAAATGAATACCAACTAACTTATTTGAAATGCTTCCTTTAATTAATGAGCACTGAGCTCCCAAATCAAATGTAATTGGAAATCTCTCACCATTGACCAGCATAGTCGATTGAGGCTCCACTATAGCGCACAGCTCCACCCGATCCGGTACTCCGCATTTTTTTTGCCGAAACCTGGAATCTCATTCCAGATCTACAGTCTTTTTATGAACAGGTTTTGAACACTGATAGCATTTGAGATCCCAGTTTGATGTAATAGGATGATCTTTCAGCGCTGAGAATACTTGCAGCTTCGTTGCAGTTCACGTCGAATGTTTACATGCGTTGTGTGTATCATTCGTTGCAAACGCCGGTTAGCCATGCGCCCATGCGCGATGGAAATTTGTTCAGAATTCAAATTACGTAATTTTGTCCACAATGACGTAACGCTGCGACGACTATTAAGAAGATCCAGAAGATGTCGGCGGCTGGAGTCTCCGATGGCTCGTATCGCTGCTCAAACAATTGCCGGAACTGTCACCAAGTTATTTCTGGTTAGCATATTTGTGATACCCACTGGGCCGCTGCGCCTTCAAAAGCTTTACTCAACGCTAATATAAGAGCTCTGTCACTTAATGGTTTTGCTCGTAAAATGATGTCGACCGTAGCGGAATATATTTCGGCAAGCAAATCTCGCTAGTCTGTTGTAACTCGCTCGCCGGCATCTGTAGCCTTTTAACCAGTTCCAGAACATTTCGGTTTTGTTGCTCTAACAACGCAAAGCCATCCCTTGCAGAACTTGCTTAGTGCCGAATCACACTTCTGATGTCGGAGAATTAAAGTCATGCAGGCGTCATTGCTGGTCGCTTGATAGTTCGGCGTTCCATAATCAGTTGTGGCGGATGTAGTGAGTCTTCGTTGCCTTTGTTACTCATTATTGTCTCTTAGATACATACGCGTGACCACCTCACGCCACGCTAAAAACCAGAAGAAAAAAGAGACCAGATCTAGCCACACACAGCCGTAGTTCGCAAACTGAGTCCCCAATCTACCAGAACTAGTATCTACCAGAACAACCTTTAAAGTCTCATGCCTAACGAAATGCTGCGTTACTTCCTCTCCGACAAGCATTAATAAAGTTGTTTCTTGAAATCCGGTTATGCTTTATTTCTAAACAAAGTTGGCAAAGTTTTCGTTTGCGAAAAGCCAGTAGTCGCTGGGAGCCAAATCTGGCGAATACGGTGGATGTGGGAGCAATTCGAAAATCAATGTAGTTTTGTCATTGTTTGTGACACGGTGCGTTGATAAAACAAAACTTTTTTCTTTGCCATATGCGGTCGTTTCTTTGCCATTTCGGCCTTCAAACGGTTTAATAACGCTATAAATTATTCACTGTTGATGATATGTCCTTTCTCAAGATAGTCGATGAATATTACACCACGCACATCCCAAAATACCGCGGCCATAACCCTTCTAGCCGATTGTTTTGCTTTCGAGCGCTTTGGACGAGGTTCACCAGTTGCTGTCCACTAGATGACGATTCGTTTAGATTCTGGAGTGGATGGATCCATGTTTCATCCATTGTCACATATTCGGTTTGTTACATTTAAACATGGCCAAACATTGCTCAGAATCATCAACACGTTCATGTTTTTGGTTAACAGTGAAAAGCGGCACCCACTTTAAACAGAGCTTTCTCATAGTCAAATTCTCTTGCAATATAAAGCCAACACCTTCTTTTGATATCTTTACGATGTCAGCAAACTCACGAAAATTTACTTTTCGATCATTCAAAACGATTTTGTGAATTTTTTTATGTTTTCTGGTGTTACCGCCTCATTTGGACATCCACAGCGTACTTCATCATCAGTGTCTCAGTCAGCAAACCAACGTTTTGTTGTTGTTTCTGATGGAGCTGAGTCCCCATAAAACTTTTAAAGCCATTGGTTCGCTTGAACGGTATTTTTTTTCATCAAGATCTTAGGTGTTCTAAAAATTTTTTTTGGGAAATTAAACCTTGCCAAATACACAAACATACACATTGACAATTTACTCGAGAGACCATAAAAAAACTATTTTTTTTCTAACGTATACTTTTGCTTCGGATTTTTACAGTGTTTGCAAGACCACCTAACAAGAGAAAATTCAAATGTTCAAATGTTCAAGTCGAACTATCACAAACGATCACGTACACACACATAGAACGCGCCATTGAATCATTTCGAGTTACGTAACCAACGTGATTAAATTAGGTATATGACTTCTGGCTTTGGCAAAGCAGAATTTAAATTTATCTACATCTACTTCCGTATAACTTTGAGGAAACAGATTTAAAGTGAGGCTGATAAATGGCAGCAAATGCTAATTTATAAACGCGAATGGACATTAAAAGACAGGAATTATTTCATTCGTAGTTTCTTAAAGCTCGAACGGTAAGTAAACTGACGAAGTTTACCGGAATGATCAAGCACTGCCGTCGATTAATTTCAAAAAGCTAGTCACAAAAGGAGTGCAGTAAACTCCTTCCTGCATTGCGGGGGTCAAGTGATCAACTTTGCAAGCAAATATGAAAGAAGTGGATCGAAAGATGCGGTCACCATTCTCAAAATATCCTTATTTGGCCTTTTCCTCTATGCTTCATCTTTTGTGTATAGAATTCCGCTAAAAAATCTGCAGGGTTTGAATATTATTCTTCATATTTTGTAGGATTAAGGGGTTATATACCTTTTTCATTTTTAAAAAATCTCGCCGCGTGCCTCGTCCCCGCCCAAACTTAAAACTTTAAACGCGAATATCTCGAAATGGTGTTTTTTAAAAAATGACTTTGTGGTGATATGGATTGGCGAAAAAAACTGAACTGATTTTCTTCAAATTTTTTTTTAAATGCTCGTGCTGAATTTTATAATAATTTTGGTCAGAAGTTTGTAAAGCAGTGAAGGAGACATCTCCGACCCTATAAAGTATATATATTCTTGATCAGGATCAATAGGGGAGTCGATATAGCCATGTCTGTCTGTCCGTCTGTTTCAATACCGTTTGCGAGCTCAGTTTAAAAGGTAGTCGTCCTAAAACATGTGTACGCAGATCATATATATATATATTAATGATGTCTCTTCTAGATAATTTCATAATTGCCCAACATTATTTAAAAATGACTGATTTTGAATCGATTAAATTGCTACTACTTGGGTTTTGGTTTTGCGAAATGTTTTTTTTCTCTAGAAGACTTATACTTCCAGCGTTTGCCTTAGGAACCTTTTCATATTTCATTTTGGTCTGCGCCAACACCATTATTATTAAATCATATTTCTTAGAATGAAAATATTCGTGATCGACTACACCGATCTTTAGCGAATAGCTATGATTCGCAATAAAGAACTTCTAGCTCTTCTAATCTAACACTTATTGCTTCTCTAATTTTTCTTTTGCCTCCAACTTTCTAATTTCCAACATAATATCAGACTGCTTTTTAGGTAACTCTATTTTTTTCTTGGAGCTCATTTTGTATTATTATTTTTTATATTTCAGGATGACTTTTTATTTTTCTGTGTTTCAGTATTTTAATGTTGATTTTGTGTGTCCAATTTTTTGGCCTTATTGCACTTATATTAGCAAGAACAATTCTTTGACCTTTTTTTGGCAACATTTTTTGATTTTTATATCACTATTTTTTTCAACTTTTGCACTTAACATTTTTGTTGTCATTTTACAGTTAAAATACTAACGTGGCACTAAGAAATGATTGCATTTTTTATTTATTTATATAAATTTATTTTGCTACCTTAGCAGCGGGTATCTAGCACCACATAAAGACCCTAAGGAGCTGGTTTAAAAAGCTCTGAACCTCTTTCCACAAGGGGGAAAATTACATAGTATCTCGAAAGACCAAAAATGTTAAAAAGGCTGCAAATAAAGCAAACGTCTACATTTCTTGAGTTGATATTTCAAAGGGTCCTATCTGAGGTAGCTAACATGAAATTCATATTCTAGTCTTATCGCTAGATCAACGGCTGTTTATTCCTAGTAAGGGACAATTTTTGAGTGCTATAGGGGGGAAACCAACAACCGCACATATATGCCAAAGATACATTACATTATTTGACAAGTGGCCGCTATATTTAGAGTTACGCGCACATGCGCTAAGCAGGGTACAGCTAAGTCAAGTTGTTTAAGATAAAGATTATTCTTATATATAAATGTTCATGTGTAAACAAAGTAATTTCTGGAATTAATTGTTGATCATAAAATACTGGTATACAAGAATTCATCACACATTGCAATTAGTCGTTTGTTAACCCACGCCTATCACAGTCACTACTGTTCGATAAGGCCTGACGATTCTGATAGCTAGTCAAATATCAACCTTCAAACATTGCGTCAAAGTAGACCGTTAAGTTTCTGTGAACAATTTTGGTGGCGAATAGGACCTTACCCAGCGTAAAAATAAAACACTTTCACCGGGTCAGAAAGTTTAGACAAAGAACGTCCATGACGATCATGATTCCAAGCATTATCGTCGTCCATTTGGAGAGAAAGGATTCGGGAATCCATCCCGAACACACGTTCGAGATCGTCGATATATCAAAAGACACAGTGGCTACAGCAGGATACCTGAAATCAGTATCATACAAGACTGGTTCCAAGCATTCCATATTTATCAAACTTTGCGATCACCAAAGTGACTGTAAGATTCTGACTCCTAGTCGTAAATCGAACTACAATAAGCAGTGCTCTAAAGATAGTCAGTTAAGTTTTTTAACATGATGGATGGCCGAGCAAACTTCTGCTAAAAAGTTTCAACTTCAAAGAATTTTGAATGCACAGAAAAAGATTGTAAATGAAATTCATAGGTGTCTCAAAACCATCAACAAGGGTGGATCGGAATGAAACCAAAAGCCTTCATATTATAAGGCAAAAATTGCGACACTTCAAGCAGCATGTCCATAGACAATAAAACAAACATTTCATACGTTCAAAAAGACAAACCCTAGTAAATATTTGCAGGGAATCTTCTATGGACACAGGACTTGGCCTGGCGTCGCTTCTTGAGTAGGTGTGGTTTCCATTTCAGCCTCCTATCGAGAGTGAAGCACAGGTAGCTTGGCGTATCCACCTCTGGAATTGAGACGTCGTTCAGGCACATCGGAGGGCAGTTGCCCCTTTGGGATTAGAAGTTGGTAGCAGTGGACTTGTCCCCATTAACAACGATGTTCTTCTATCCTATGCAAAATATATTAGTCTTAAAAAACGGTTTTGATTTCGGTTTACTAAACAGTAAAAATATTAGCTTCATTTTGCAGTCGACAAAAAAAGGGAATAGAGTTTATAAAAAGCTCGAAAAACGAATACGCGACAGCAAAAAGGCAAGGGCAACAGGCACACAAGTACAAGAGGATGCAGAAATAATCATACATCATATAGAACTCAAAGAAGAAGCTTGTATACTTGGGAAATACTAGTAGATTCATTTGAAAAGCTTAGACTTTTTGCAAACCGAGTAATTCGCCGTTTACTGCAGAAAAACGCACTCTGCAACAGCCACTACAGGTATTGGAGTTATACATTACGTCAATAGAATCCCTCTCCTCATTAAGAAGATTACATGTTTCTGTATCAATGTGGGATCTGTTCTTTTCTTTTGGCTTATATGACTTAAACATAAGACCAAAAGGGCGGACTCTGAATCACTTGGAATCACTTTAAGCAGGGAATCAAAGAAGTCAACATGTGGGCAATCTGCAAAAAGGAGAATCTTAGTTTATTTAGAAGTGAAGGAATTTGAGGAATTCCGTATCGTAATAATTAAATTGGGAACTAAAAAAATTTTTTTTTTTTGTAGACTGGTTTTTTATTTTGAATCTTCTCTTACGAGACTAACAAAATGTGTTAAAATCTTAAAGTACTCCATTATTCTAACAGTTTGTTAAACTCTATTTATGTTGGACGGTCCTAATAATTGTTCCTAGATGAGACGGTCGTTACGACGAAGGCGGAAACGGCTACATACCAACGTTAATGCTCTAGCGAGGTGGTTTGGGTGGGTTGACAGCTTTGTGTAGTAATTTTCCATTTGTTGCGTTATTACATCTCCGGCGGGGAGTATATTTAAGTCTCTCTGAATATTACCACTTCGATCTGCACGATGTCTACGTTGCTGTTGCTGGCGCTCCCCACAACTGGGAGCCGTAAGTCAAGATTGGTTTCAAAACGGAGGTGTAGAGAAGGACCTTGTAGTGCAGACTGAGGGGGGAGCCGGAGTTTATAAGCCAATTGTGAGGAGTTAAATAGCTCCGCACAAATAAAAGCGAAGATCTAGAATACCAAAGCCTTTCAGTTGCTGGATACGCTGTGAATGCGCTTAGTAACGGCACTGTGGGAGAAGAGAGTTTGTAGAATACAGCTAGAGAGAGTTTGGAGAGAACGAGAAGAGAGTTTGGAGAATACAGCTGGAGAGAGTTTGGAGAGAACGAGGAGAGAGAGAGTTTGGAGAGAAGGACTAACGGTAGAAGGCGGCGGACTTTGGACCCTAGAATAGTGCCGTGCGAAAAGACAAAAAGGAGAAGCCGAGAATTAACGGCATACGCCGGCCTATATAAGCAGGCCAAGCGCAGGAAGCGGGATCAGTCGATCACAAGGAGTCAATCCAGCAAGATCAGTAGACAAGCAGCAAATCAGTGAACAACGCAAGTCAAGTTAACATCAGGAGGAAGCAGAGCCGCGCCGAGTCAACAGGAGCAAGATCGCTACATCAAGACGTTCGGGACTTAGAGTTGAAGTCTCCGAGCTGAGAAACAGGTAGCTGAGGTCCTTAAGGCATCAAGCGGTTAAATCCAGGCGTTTCATTCTAATTCGTGTCGCGAACGAGATCAGTAGACAAGCAGCAAATCAGCGAACAACACAAGCCAAGTCAGCATCAGGAGGAAGCAGAGCCGGCTAAGTCAAGGCGCTTTGCTCCAATTCTCGTCGCGATTTGAGCTTGGCGTATTGCTCAGCGAGTCCGGCAGAATTAAATAAAAATAGTCCTTCGACAAAGAACCGTGGGCTCGGAATGAAAGTTGTCTAGAACCAGCTGCCTTGCAAAAGCAATTGCTTTGCCGAATTCCGGCGTACGCCTGAACCGTCAGGCGGAAATTGTGCAGGCCCAGGTGCGACTAGCCGAGAAGAACGCGCATGCGTCGAGAGCACAGTAGTTCACCGCCAGAGTCTTAGAAAGGCAGCTGACCAAATCCCGAGAGCCGAAGACCCGCTGCATTTAGTCTCACAAGAGCACGCAGACAACGGAGCCAGGATTCGCGCCGTGTGCAGAACAAGGACATCGAGGACACAAGAAACGACGAGCAGTCATCGCAGGCACAGCGGCAACCAAGACATACTCGAACGTATCCAGTCTACGGCTATGAGGCCAGGGCGGAAGCGTTCGTAGTGAACCTAGCGTCCTGCCACAGGGACTGCATTGGCGGCCTTCCGGCGTATGCCTGAACCGTCAGGTAGAAACTGTGTAGGCGTCTGGTGTGACCGGCCGGGACAGATCCAGGGACAGGAGGCTGTGGCTGCGAAAGGCGTATGCTTTGAAACGCCCAGTGCCTGTTCACCATAGTCTGGGGACGGTAACGCATCCCTAAACCCTCACGTCCCCGAAGCCAAAGACAACGGAGGCGTTCCGAAGCAACGAGCAACGAGGCGACGCAGAGCGACGGTGGAACAACTACAACTCAACGGAGAAGGCATTTAGGCACTAATTTTTTCACCAATTAGTTCCGGGCCGAGGACTAATTTGGAAAATAAAGATCATCGAACATACATCCTGACATTCTGTGCGTTCTTATAAGACAGTCGTGCGGTCACGTTTATATAAATTTGGTGGGACGAACAACACACATCTTCTGAGCTAGCCGCACGACATGCGTAGCGAGCAGACAACAACAAATCAGTTCGTTACAATATGTCGGAACGAGCCAGATAGGGCGATATCATATGGCTCCCATAGGATCAATAGGAAAAAAAAAAGTAAACAAAATTTAACTTTGTTGTTTTTAATTTGTTTGTTCATCTTTCAGATTTGGTAATATTTAAATACTACGAAATTACAGTTTTAATTAAGTTAAAATCAGACATGTATATCATACAGCTCCCATGTCAATATCAAAATTTTTTTTTTTTGGTTTTTCTATTTATCAAAATATTACTTTGAGATATAGTAATTATATACTATATCAGAATTAAGCTTTTAGTTTTGTTAAAATCGGACAACAATATCATATAGCTGACATAGAAATGATGGTCGTTTTGTAATAACTGCAAAGGTATATTGACTTTGGATTGGCGATGTTTGCTTTCTTTCTTATTTTTGGTTTAACTTTTGGTTTATTTGCGTTCACTTATTCACTATTTCACTTAACTTAACATGATGTGGCTACACCTCCTGGTGATCCGGATGTCTTCCTTTTTGTTTCCTTCTGGGGATCCCGCGATTCGAACTGAAATAGAGGCTGTCCTGCGGACGTACCTGACAGTACTTGTAGTCCACCGATTGATCAGTAAATTTGTTTTTCACCGACCGATTACCGTCTTCAGCTTCCAAAATTAATTGCAAAGGATTTTCAGAGTCGGACAAAAAATATTTTATTTATTTGCACTAAAGAAACTTAATCGATTTTACTTGCGTTGGTCCCTGTCCGGGTGCCAGTTAATTTTTAGGATAATAAAAACCCAAAAATAAATTTTGAACGTTTGATTTATTCGGAGTACAATTTGAGACTGATTTTGTTGATTAAAAAATACCTAATCTAAGCTGTGGATTGGGGCAGCGACGTCGACGTCGCGGAAGAGACCGCGGCGGTGGCATAGTTCTGATGGAGCGGCCGAAAGTGCAAGGTTTGCAGGATCAGCATTGTGGTATTGCGCTGTGGCTGTTAATCTGATGCTTGTGTTTATCTTATTGAACTTGGGGGTTCTTGGTGTGTTTATGTTATTGAACTAGCGAGTTCTTGACCGTTGACTGTTGCAATGTTGCCGTCGACAATGTGGGAATATTTCTCAGAAAAAATGTAGAAATATTTCTATGATTAACTTATACGCACATTTAAGGGGGTATATACCTTTTTTGTGTCGAAAAAAATAGGCAAGTTTGGATTTTTTTATGTATGTAACTATTGTTTTAATTAAATGAATGATTATATTTTCTGAAAGTTTAGATTGTTAACAATGTTTATGCAAAAAATTTTGAAAAAATATTTGATAGTTTTTAAGGTGTGGCTGTTTCCCTTAAACGCCTTTTTTTTAAAGAGCCTTGCGGTGATAATTCCCCAGGACGAACGGGTCAATCCTGTACTTGAACGAACGTTTTAAAAAAAAAAATTTTTTTTGTGCATACGGGAACGTTTTATGCAAAAAATGACGTTTTTGGACGCTTAAATTCTTACAAAACTATCTATTTCGGCGAAATAAAAGTTTTTACATAAAAAAACGATCGTTCAAGTACTAATAAAATTTATTACGAACATTCAAAAAAAAATTTGAAGAGAATCGGTTCAGTAGTTTTTCGCCAATCCATATCACCGCAAAGTCATTTTTCAAAAAACAACATTTCGAGATATTCGCGTTTAAAGTTTCAAGTTTGGGTTTGGCGGGGACGAGGCGCGCGGCTAGGAGCGCTGTAACTTTTTTCTACTGCTCAAATCTCTATGAAAATTTGGGGAAATGTTCTCAAGAAGTTGTTCATTAAGATAAAGCAAAAAAAAAATTTCGAAAATGAAAAAGGTATATACCCCCTTAATCTCGAATTAAGTATATCCGATTTTTAAAAATTCTTTTTCAGTCCTAAAAAAAAAAGAAAACTGCGCCGAGCCGAAGTTATAAAAACAATGAATGATTTTTTTATGAAACGATTATATATTGATATTTATGCGTATAAATTAAAAAGTTAAAAAAACGACATACGATTTACCAATATTACGATATATATTTTTAAGCATGTTGTTTACACACAGTCAAAAAAGGCTTTCAAATTTTTAGATATGTTTGTTGTGTAAAAATATTGAACTAAAACCTGTTATACGTACTTGTGAATTTAGTTCCAAATTTTTCCACTGGCAAAACCTAGTAAATTTATCGCTAAAAAATAAAAAATATATATATATTAGGAAATTTAGAATAGGAATTAAGCTTGGATTATGTAAAGAATATTATTAAGAAGATTTAAAACCGAATCGAATAACTGTACGGTATGGCTTGACTTGTTTAATTCAGTTTTGGTACCACAACCTAAAAAGTTGTTAAATACCTCTGTTTTAATGTTCAAGTACTTAAATTAAAAATAAATCCATAATTCTAAAATGTAAACAATTTTACTTTTAAGATCGTTTCAATGATTATAGAATAAATGCAGTGACTCACAAAAGTGTTCGTTGCAAAGTACCCCATGAATAAATACATGTTCTTTGATTATTTTATTTATTGTTTAGGGTAAAGCAAAAATAGTTTTAAAAAAATTTATTGCGGTTTTTTTTGGAAATCATTACGACTACAAACTATCGTCTCACACAAGTATTCGTTTTTTTGTTTCGGTTTTAAATTTATGCTTTATTAATTGAATCCACTCAATTTCGGCACCCCACTTCGGGGATATTCGAACATTCGCCAAGAAATTTATTTTTTAGTATTTTCTTGGATTAAATCTTATGTTCCAGCACTTTAAGCTTGAGATGGGCCCAAAATTTGTAATAAGGTTGACTTCAGGGCGCGTTGGACTATGTTTGAATTTTATTTCTGGCTTTAATTGGTCTGATCTTTACTTATGTCCGATGCAGTTAATTTTTTTTTATACTGCAATAACTCATTTTTTAATTTCTGTGTTCCGTGGTACTATCCGTCAATTTCCAATAAATCACTTTGGTCAACTCTTTGCTAGTTGACACACTTAAGAAATGTCAAGTCCAGACTTTTTAGTATATATAAAAATACCGTTTCTCAATCTGTTTTTACTAGATATTTAGTGCTCGGTCAAGATTTACCGTGCCTAATGCTCAGTGTTATAATAATTACTTAAGCCGTTGTAAGGTCCAGTTCTCTCAGGACCCGAAACAGTTTTATAATTTTGTTAACACCAAGCGTAAATCTAATTCTTTTCCTTCCTCGCTGTCGTTCAAAAACATGACGGGGACCACAGATCAGACAAAAGCCGATTTATTTGCCAAATTTTTTTAAACGACTAACTCTACTTTAGATTATTCATCACAGCCTTATTCTTACACCATATCCAAGCCAAACCTCATATTCTGCCCCACTTTAACAGAAAGCTCTCTTCTTTTGGATCTTCTTCGTATTAAGTCTGTTTATTTGCCAGGCGAATACCATCGGGCATATTCCTGGGTGCATGCTTAGGTATTCCGCTAAGGCCCTGTGCAAACTTCTTCACAAGTTGTTTACCTTATCTCTAGAAACTTCCCAATTCCCAAATATTTATAAGGAATCATTTGTTATTGGTCTTTTCAAAAAAGGTAACCAGTTAGAAGCCAGTAACTATAGAGGTATTTCTAAGTTGTCAGCTTTTCCTAAGCTTTTTGAAAAAATCATTACTCCTCATCTGCAGCACCTTTGTAGAAAAATCATTTCTCCGTGTCAACACGGATTTATTAAACGTAGATCAACAACCACAAACCTTCTAGAACTCACTACATTTGTGATAAAGGGCTTCAATAGTAGTTTTCAAACAGACGTCATTTACACTGACTTTAGTAAAACATTTGACTCTGTAAATCACTTACTTTTTGTTCAAAAACTTGACTTGATAGGTTTTCCAGTTGATCTTCTTAAATGGATCTCAAGTTATCTGAATGTCAGGTCACAAAGGGTCCTTTTTAAAAATTCAATTTTTAAAATTCTCCGTGTTACCTCCGGTGTCCCAACAAGGGAGCCATCTGGCTCAATTATATGCCATTCTCGCGTACTTATGTACGCAGGTGATGTTAAGTTGTGCCTGCAGTATAAGGACATTTCCTGCCATTTAGACTTGCAATCCGATCTAGATAACTTTCAAAATTGTTGCCTAGCTCGGCAATTTAAAAGGTTCTAAGTGCAAGTTGATGACTTTTTACTGGTCAATCCCATATAGGCGACTTACACGTTAAGTTACAGCTCTTCGGATAGATAACTCTTGTAAGCGATGTTGGTATTCTTTTGGACTCTAAATTAAAATTTTCTAATTACATTTCGTCCATGGTTAATAAAGCCAGAGGATTGATCGGTTTTATTAGGAGCTGGTCAAAAAATTCAATAATCCTTCTGTCCCTAAAACTTTATTTATTTCGCTAGTCCGTCCGATTCTGGAGTATATTTGCCGCATTGAATCAGTAAAAAAAACCTTCTTCTTTTCCCTCCCAAGCCAACTCGATCGATGCTTGATACTGTCTTCATTTATAACCTTACTCATGGTGAGATTGACAGCCCCGACTTAGTAATTCGGCTAAACTATTCTGTGCGAAGTAGATAAACTAGAAATTATATTCCCCAAATATTAAATCATGCCTCTCAGGCACCCAGAACGTCAATCAGACACAAAACCATTTGGAGTCCAAAACAAACCGTTGGCCATTTGGAATTGACCAACATTTTGTTAAACACTGTAGACCTCAACCATTGCTACATCATCTAGTCATGGTGATCAAGAATATATAATATATAAATCTAAATACGTTATACATTATAAGGTAGAAAATGTCTCCTTTACTTTAATACAAACTTCTGACCAATTTTAAATTCCAAGGGTAACACAAATTAATCTGTTTCCTATGGAACTTTTGTAGATATAAAATTTACGATTTGGACAGTTTCATTGCGTGAATAATTTGAAAGAGCCGTATCGTTTGTATTAAATATATAAGTAAAGTCCTACCCAAGGACACATGTCCTTGTCGGGACTGTCTTATACCTAGCCATTAGGGTTATATTCCTTAGTCGTTAGTCCCTTCCAAGTACGTGGCCAATTCCATTCCAAGTGAGTGAGAAGTCCAGACTGTTCGGTATTACGTTATAACCTTTTATTTGTTTTTACAATATTTGAATATGCCGGTTGGCCAGTCCAATTAGTTCTGTCCTTCCATAAGCTGCTCCATTACTGCCGTGACCGTCCCAGCATCGACGTCGGCGTCAGCGTCAGCGGCCGAAGTATTGCAGACCCTGCAGTTTTCACAGTGTTCCAATTGCACGCGGATCGGTCAGCGTTCCCGTGGCCGGCCGGCGGATGTCGCCGTGCTGGGTCGACACGGGGTGCGGGGGGGCAGGTAGGTCGGTGGCCGATCGGCGGATGTTGCCGTGCTGAGTTGGCACGGAGGATGGTGGAGTCGGGCGGTCAGCCCTATACTGTTAACTCTTTTCCTTTCGAAAATCTGCGGGGGCCGCACTGATGGTGTAAGCCTCCAGTTCGACGATGCTTCGATGCGTTGGGATGCCTTTGGTGCAGGTTATTTTTCTCCATACGATGTATAGTAAAAAGGCCATAACAGGGTCACCACAGCTTCTGTCAGGACTGAGAGTAAAAATTCTTAGATATTGTTGACAGCTTCCTGAAGTTCTGCAGGCTAAAATCATGAACATATTTTAGTGAGAGTAGCTGCTGTAAGACATGTTCCCGATGCGGACGGTCTCGTTATCGTACTGGACTATAAACGATCCCAGCAGATGGCGTTTCCCTATATCCGTTACGACCGTTCCGTTGAAGTTTGTCAGGAACAAGGTGCCGTCGTCAACCAACTCTACAATCTCAAGATCGTTTCTCAGGTGGTCGCAGAGAGCGCGTCCTACTCTTAGGAGCCTGGGGATACAGCTGACCTCGTCAAGTTTCCTTAAGTTTTTTCCTGGCACACAGTCGTATTTCCGATGGAGAGATAATTCCCAATACTGCATAGGTTTCCTGGGTGTCCATCGCCAGCTTGTTGTATTCCAGCACCACTTGTTTGCCCTCCGAAATCGTGGGGTCAAGAAGCATCAACTTGTATTTGGTGTCCACGACTTTGGGTAGTGCCAGCACGTATAATAGGCAGGTTCCGTTCCTCATTTTGGTATGGTAGGCAGAAAGTTTCTGCCAAAAGGGTTTCCACTTCTTTTTGGTTCAAAAGATTTGTGTTTACTACCGACGCTTTCGCTAGTTAAGTCGATTGATTTCATCGACCTGCTTCAGCAGTATCATTGCCTTCGGGAGCAGCTCATAGTGTATGATTCCCTTCCACCAAACACAGAGCAAAACTTTCCTGGCCGTCAATCCCGGCATGGCCACTGTTTTGGACGATTCACCGTGACCGGGACTCTGCCAATTTGCAGTTTTGTTGTGACGCTTGTGTCGAGGTTGCGAACGAGATGAAATCGTTCATGCGCCAAACTAAAGGCGGCCTGATGGGGCTGATTAGCTGTTTCGGAGTGGCTAGAGATAGTTTTCGCCGAGCTGATGATCTCCTCTCTGCGCTGGACTCGCAGTTTAATAGTCGTAAGCTATTAGAAGAGTCCCCTAAGCGCAAAAAGGCCGCTGGTGGTAAGGAGCAAAAGGGGAACACCCCGCAACCGAAATCAAAAGAACAACAGAGCATTCCGGCGGTCCAGCAGCCGATTTCAGCAAGCCCCCAAATGTTGCTAAGATCGGCAGCTAAAAAAGATTCGGTATCCGAACAATCCGTTACAGAATGCATGCAACCAGGGACTTCTAAGAATTCCGATTTGTCCGTAGTGGTTTCACAATTAGTGGATCCACCTATCTCTCATAATGTAGCATCTCCACCACAAGGGACTACTGAGTCCGGACAACCGGCTCAAGTTGGTTTGGCAGAAGCAATGTCTGCTCCACCAAAATCCCTTTCAGTGGTTCCACTCAAGAAACAAATTTTCGTTTCTCGGCTTTCCCCTGATCAAACATCTTCTGATGTATTGTCTTATATACAAGACAAAACTAAAGCCGATTGTAATAGTGTAAAGGTGGAAAAGTTTAAGTTTTCTTATGCTAGAGACATTTCATCTTTCAAGATAACTGTCCCTAACGAGCTTTTTGAAGCCATATGCTCGGGCGACTTTTGGCCGGATAATATGGTTGTAAAAGAGTTCGAGGCTAAGATAAAGAAGAAGGGGCCCGTGGGAGTAAAACTTCCTAGTCGTGGCCAAACCAGTGTACCAATTTCAAAAAACTAACTTCTAACCTCCTACTTTCCTATCAGAATGCAAGAGGTTTGCGCAGCAATCTTACTAAATTGTATTCCGATAGCCTTTCCTTTGCATCTCATATTATTGTGTTCACAGAAACCTGGTTAAAGCCGGAGATCTTTAGCTCCGAAGTTTTTCCAGGTAAGTACACAATATATAGGTATGACCGTCCCTCTAGACGGGGAGGTGGAGTCTTAATTGGAGTTGATTCAAACCTCCCGTCTGAGGAGTTATTTTTTGATGAATTCAATACCATTGGCAACTTTATATACATAACTTGCTCATATATTCCGCCGTTGTCTGAACTTCCTGATTATTTAAATCACCTATCCGTTATTAAGTCCGTTGCAAATAAGCTTTCCGATAGGGATCAGCTGATAGTTCTAGGTGATTTTAATATACCTGGAGTTACTTGGTCCACTGAGGATGGATCGAAAGTCTTACTACCTATAGCACAGCATGATTTTATTGATGGCCTGCTTGACATATCTCTATCTCAAGTAAACCATGTTCGAAATTCATTAGGTCGTCTACTTGATTTGTGTTTTGTATCAAATCCTGAAGGTGTGTTTCTGTCCAGAGTTGCACCACTCACGCAACCTGAAGATCCATATCATCCAACAATCGAACTTTCATTTGATACGGCTAGCGTTATAGAAGAAAAATCAGAAAAATCCAAACGAATGCATTGTTTTCGCAAGGCAGACTTTCTGAGGCTAAATAATTTTATTTCTGGCTTTAATTGGTCTGATCTTTACCTATGCATTAATATGTCCGATGCAGTTAATGTTTTTTACACTGCAATAAACTCATTTTTTATTCCTGTGTTCCGTGGTACTATCCGTCAACTTCCAATAAATCACCTTGGTTTAGCAAAGAGTTGACACACTTAAGAAATGTAAAGTCCAGACTTTTTAGGAAATATAAAAATACCGGTTCTCAATCTGTTTTTACTAGATATTTAAGTGCTCGGTCAAGATTTACCGTGCTTAATGCTCAGTGTTATAATAGTTACTTAAACCGTTGTAAGGTTCAGTTCTCTCAGGACCCGAAACAGTTTTATAATTTTGTTAACACCAAGCGTAAATCTAATTCTTTTTCTTCCTGGCTGTCGTTCGAAAACATGATGCAACCACAGATCAGGCAATAGCCGATTTATTTGCCAAATTTTTTTAAACGACTTACTCTACTTTAGATTATTCATCACAGCCTTATTCTTACACCATATCCAAGCCAAACCTCATATTCTGCCCCACTTTAACAGAAAGCTCTCTTCTTTTGGATCTTCTTCGTATTAAGTCTGTTTATTTGCCAGGCGAATACCATCGGGCATATTCCTGGGTGCATGCTTAGGTATTCCGCTAAGGCCCTGTGCAAACTTCTTCACAAGTTGTTTACCTTATCTCTAGAAACTTCCCAATTCCCAAATATTTATAAGGAATCATTTGTTATTGGTCTTTTCAAAAAAGGTAACCAGTTAGAAGCCAGTAACTATAGAGGTATTTCTAAGTTGTCAGCTTTTCCTAAGCTTTTGAAAAAATCATTACTCCTCATCTGCAGCACCTTTGTAGAAAAATCATTTCTCCGTGTCAACACGGATTTATTAAACGTAGATCAACAACCACAAACCTTCTAGAACTCACTACATTTGTGATAAAGGGCTTCAATAGTAGTTTTCAAACAGACGTCATTTACACTGACTTTAGTAAAGCATTTGACTCTGTAAATCACTTACTTTTTGTTCAAAAACTTGACTTGATAGGTTTTCCAGTTGATCTTCTTAAATGGATCTCAAGTTATCTGAATGTCAGGTCACAAAGGGTCCTTTTTAAAAATTCAATTTTTAAAATTCTCCGTGTTACCTCCGGTGTCCCACAAGGGAGCCATCTGGCTCAATTATATGCCATTCTCGCGTACTTATGTACGCAGGTGATGTTAAGTTGTGCCTGCAGTATAAGGACATTTCCTGCCATTTAGACTTGAAATCCGATCTAGATAATTTTCAAAACTGGTGCCGAGATAGTTTACTAAATTTAAACGCATCCAAGTGCAAGCTGATGACTTTTTATCGGGTCAATCCGATATACGCGACTTACACATTGGATAGAATAACTCTTGTAAACGATCTTGGCTTTCTTTTGGACCTAAACTAAAATTTTCAAACCACATTTCGTCCATGGTTAATAAAGCCAAAGGAGTGCTTGGATTTATTAAAAGGTGGTCAAAAGAATTCGATGATCCTTATTTAACCAAAGCTTTATTTATTTCGCTAGTCCGTCCGATTCTGGAATATGGGTCTCCCGTCTGGAGTGGTGAGATTGACAGCCCCGACTTGGTAAGTCGGCAAAACTTTTCTGTGCCAAGTAGATTAACTTAAAATTATATTCCCCTAACTTTAAATCATTGTAGATCTAACTATGCCTTGCATGAGCCTTTCAGAGTATTATGTTCTGACTACAATAGACTTTTTCCTATAATCTCAAAGCTTTACTCTCTGCCGCTCCTAAAACGATTAATACTAGCTTCATTGGCACAAAATTGATCTTACTGTTTCTTTTTTCCCCGGACTTTTACCTATATTTTCTTATCTCGTGTCTATCTTCTCGCGAATCGTGCTGTACGATACACGGCTGCGCCCCTCGGTCGGTTGGGCGGGTAAGTGGGCCGTGGGACACCGCGCGAAAAAAAAAAATAAATAAAAATAAAAAGAAGTGGTGTTTCACACATAAACCGCAATGGCTACCCAAAAAAAATTTTGAAATATATATTATCGTTGTTTTTTTATAGCGATTTTAAAACGCAAGTCTTTCGTGGGCCACCCTTTACCTTTAAAAAAAATGTTTTCCGATTGTTGCTATGGGAGCTATATGATTAGTTACCCGATCCGGCGCGTTCCGACTTATATACTACCTGCAATAGAACGACAACTTTTGGGAAAGTTTCAAGCAGATAGCTTTAAAACTGAGGGACTAGTTTCCGTAGAAACGGACGGACGAACAGACGGACATGGCTAGATCGACGTGATGCTGATCAGGAATATAAATACTTTAATAGGGTCGGAAATATCTCCTTCACTACGTTGTAAATTTTTGACTGAAACTATAATACCCTGTGCAAGGATATACAAATTAATAATTTCAGATCAAACAGTTTGGATCCAAATATCCCGCCAGCAGTGAACTCTATTGGCGATAGACAAAGTCTCACTTAAATAGGAATAAACTAGCCTTCAAAATTAAACAAATTATAATTATTTTTTCTCAGTTTAAACTGGTTTCCCCCTTACTTTCAGCGAAAAAATTAAGTATTTTAAGAATATAATTTTGAAAGTTGTGGTTTTACTTCCAAAAAAAATTCAGTTAGTGGGTACTATTTTTAGAAATTGTACATGGATTATCTCTATGTGTGATGATAGCCATTTTTGTTCTATGGTTATTATTTTATTCATGTTATTATTAAAACAAATAATATATTTACCTCTCCAAAAATTTTTTAAATGGTTTTCCCTTAAGCTGTGTAAATATTTCATCCATGTATGGCTGTAAAAAAACAAATTTGTATCATTTAATAGAATTGTTAAAGATATAATTGCTAGAATAGTCTAATTGATATTTAATGAAAGAGAATTTGTAGAATTTGTAAGTCAATCTTCAGCCTATAGAAAATTTTTTCTAACAAGGCTATATAATATTTTGAATCATCATATCTATAAAATTATTTAGGAAAGCAACTACCAGGAATAGTACGCCTCACCAAAATCGCGCCGTGATTGCAAATTACTGGAAACACATTCATTAAAATTTCCCTAGCTGGCCTATTACTCAGATAGACGAAATCTGTTGTACACAGACAGACTTTCCAAGCTACTTGAAAATATCGTTCAAAAGCAGCACATTCAATTCTGATGAACTCTAAAAATCTGTCACCTAAGATATGTTACTCGTTTTTCGATCAGAGTACTAGGTTAAATCATATTACTTAATATTAAGGTAGTTTTATAGAGAAGTAAAACTATGGAATCTTTTCTGGTTAACATATGGATTCCTTGTGAATTAAAATTAGCTGTAAGGTATGGTATTTACATTTTTGTTTGCCTTATTTTTTTTTAAATTTTCTGGATGCACAACATTTGAAGAATATTGCGTTAAAATTTTAGATTGATCCGGTACGGTAACAGGTACTTGAACGCAGGTGAGTTAGCTCGTTTTGTATTCCATTTTTGGGTGTCTAAAAACTTTAAAACGCTCTCCTGAAAAGTTGCCATTTCAAAGTCGGTGAACACGATCCTCCAAAATCTCTACACGAATCGTTTTTAAATTTTGCACACTATTTCTGTACCTAAATCCTCAGGTACTGACGTCGAGTTTTATTTTTTTACTGATTATTTTTTATTTTATAATAACTAATATATCGAATTTTTTGGCCAAAATCACATTTTTGACTACAAAGTGTTACCAAAAATACAAAATTTGAATAAAAAAACTCAACGTTGTTACCTTTAGAAACATTTTAACTAATAAATTTTTTTTTTAATTTTTCTCTGATGTTCCTGTAACGAGCTATGCTGTTCACCGCAAAACCTTTTTACTTGGAGGCACCTACGGAGCATGCCTGCGAACGGCTCATTTTTTTTCTTTGTAAAAACATAGTTTATATGTTGTACTTTGGCCTTTTTCTGGCAAATTAACCATATGTAGTTGCCCAATGAATTGCTACTATTCCTTTTCTGTAACACTTTTATACTATCACCCTTTGACAACAAAAATGCCACCCTTATGTTATGTTATAATAACGCTTTTTAATTTAATCAGTTTATGTACGTGTCGTGTTTATTCTGCCAGTCGAATCTGCACTGCAGCAGCCGAAAGCCAGGCTATATTTTAATTCGGGTTTTACAATGTAGTCGCTGAATAGCGAGCATAGCGAGATAAGGTAAATAATAAAGAGGAGAGCGCAAGAGCAAGAGGGATCCCAGCAGGTTCAGCCATACACCTATGTGCACTAGACTAGTTGCTGGCGGGCTGCTCCGAACACAAATGACAGTTAGTTAGTTAGTTCGATATGGTTTTTAGTTAAAACCGCTTCTTATGCTCGTTTACTTTCATCTATTATTTAATAAGTTTGTCTCTTAAATGTAAGAATGACTTTTGAATTTTAGAGGACCATTCAAAGGAAACATTCTGTTTACATGTACATATGTATGTGCCGTGAAAATTTGTTCCGATTGTTCCTATGGGAGCTATATGAGTCGCCGATCCGGCTCGTTTCGACTTATACAGGGTTGCCCATATTCGACGGACCCATGTTTTTTTTTAAAAAATCAAAGAAATAAATAAAAATTTGGCGGATGGTAATCTTAATCATTTAATTTGTTCCAAGTAGATTTGTTTACATCAATTTTTGAATATGATATCTTTCAAATGGCCGCCTCGGGCGTTGATGGCGTATTGTGCCCTTTTTGCAGCATTTTCCATCGTTTTCGCCAACATTTCGGCCGGAATAGCGGCTATTTCTTCACGAATGTTGTCCTTGAGCTCTTCTAGGGTCCTTGGCTTGTTAACGTAAACCTTTGACTTCAAATATCCCCACAAGAAGTCAGGCGGCGTCAAATCGGGCGAACGCGGTGGCCAGTCAAACGGCCCGGAAACAATTTCTTCAGAAAATCGATTGTTATGCGACTTGTGTGCGGTGGAGCGCCGTCTTGTTGAAACCAGAACTGCCTCATACGCTTTCGACGAATAATTGGCATCACAAAATTGGTCATCATGTCGCGATAACGCTCCTGGTTGATGGTAACAGCATGGCCATTTTCATTTTGGAAGAAAAACGGCCCAATGACCGTTTTCGAACTAACGCCGCACCAAACTGTGACTTTTTCGTCGTGAAGAGGCACTTCTTGAATCTTCTCAGGATTTTCAGTGGCGTAAATACGGCAATTTTGCTTATTTACGGTCCCATTCAATGTGAAATGGGCTTCATCGGACATGATAATTTTGTTCCAAAATTGATCGTCATCTTTGGCCATTTCGATGACTCTTTGGGCCCATTCCAATCGACGAGGCTTGTCCGTAAGCAACAATCTTTGCGTCAATTGAATTTTGTACGGGAACAAATGCAAATCAACGCGAATAATCCGTTGTAAAGTGGACCGAGCCATGCCCAACTGCTGAGAACGGCGTTTTTGGGATGTTCTTGGGGACCTCTCAACACTGGCTCGTACGGCAGCGATATTCTCGTCCGATCGCCTTGGTCGACTTTTATTTGGCCTCTTCGGATTAGAAAGAGCCTCACCAGTCGTAAATTTTTCGTATAAACGCTTAATGGTGTTCTTAGAAGGCGCACTTTTCACATTTTTTAATTTTTTAAAAGCACGTTGAGTTTTCACAATTGACTTGTTCTGTTGAATGTAAATTTCAACTATTTCAGAGCGCTCGCGTGGCGTGTATTGTTCCATGGTAAAAATCTGCTTGGACTGACGCTTCAAACGCGGTATGTCATTAAGCGATCTGGCATCTCTGTCAAAAGTTATGGCGTCGTCAGATGGGTCCGTCGAATATGGGCAACCCTGTACAATTCATAGCGAATTGGACGTCCATCAATGCATCCTGCCAAAAGCTTTCGCTTGTCTCAACTGCTGTCAACATTCCTTTCAACGTGCTCATCACGCGCTCCACTTGGCCGTTTGCCCAGCTTGCCCCGGTTGCAATTAAATGTAACTGAATTTTAGGAACTCCAAAAAGTGATATACCTGTCTTTACTGCGTTGATACAATTTTCAGAATCCAAGTTCAGGGTGTGATATAGAAAAACTTACTTGGTAAATGCAAAGACCAATATAATCTCTAAGATGCATGGCATTTCAACTGGCTTTTCGCTCTCTTGCCCAAAAGCCAGCAAGAGAGCGCTCTAGAGCCAGCCGCTCTCTTGCACGCATACTGCGACTACATCATCACTACAAAAATTCATCGGCCTTTCATCAGCAGCGGACTGCAACGCCGGCAGAGCCAAAGGCAAAGTCGGCAGAGCCGAGTGCGACGCAGGCAGAGCCGAAACTCTCAGTCGCCGATCGTAGGAAACGCTTTTCATCTCCTCTTATCTTTAAATGGCGGGTTCCAAATCTAAACGATCGTTTTGAAAGTTTGCACACAATTTCTGTACCTAAATCCTCAGGTACTGACGTCGAGTTTTTTTTTTAATTATTATTTTTCATTTTATAATAACAAATATATCGAATTTTTTGGCTAAAATCACGTTTTTGACTTTAAAGTGTTACCTCTAGAAACACATTAACTAATAAACGATTTTTTTTTGTTTTTTCTGATGATCCAGTAACGAGTTCTGCTGTTCACCGCAAAGCCATTTTTCTTGGAGGCGCCTATGGAACTTTGCTGTGAACGGCTAATTTATTTTTTTTTGTGTGAAAATTTGTGAAAGCGTAGTTTAAATGTTGTACTTTAATATGGTTATAAAATAATTGATCTGACATTAACCGTATCGCGTAAAAAAATTCATGAAAATAGGCCTAACCTTACTGGTCTTAATTAAGATTTGCATTTCGAATTACTTTAGATCACATGGTTACTAAAAAACGTATTTATTTTTTGTGAAATTCCAATAATTGTCCTGATAACACAATTATATTTTTTTGGAAAAACTAGTCTAAAATTTCTTGAAATATCTGAAATTCATTAATTCAATGTGTGATTTTATTGTATTGAATTGCATTGTGTATCCATTCATAAAGGTTCGTTTTCTTAAAGCCCAATTTAACTCTGATAGAAGTCCATATTTCACATCCATACAAAAAAATGAAATTATTTATATTAGCAATGAATAATCTTCATTCACCTCAAGTCTGCATTGGAAAGCGGATCGCATTTTTTAGAAAATGCACCTAACTTTCACATACTACAACGAGTTTAACAACATACCTGCCTTTATGCCCCAAGAACCAGAAATATGGCAACTCCCAATTAAAAAAACTTCTGATATTAGCATATAAAGTCCCACGGCCCACTTACCCGCCCAACCGACCGATGGATGCAGCCGTGTATCAATAAATAAATAAAGTTTTATTTAAATAAGGATCATCGAATTCTTTTGACCACCTTTTAATAAATTCAAGCACTCCTCTGGCTTTATTAACCATGAACGAAATGTGGTTTGAAAATTTTAGTTTAGGTCCAAAAGAAAGCCAAGATCGTTTACAAGAGTTATTCTATCCAAAGAGCTGCCACGTAATGTGTAAGTCGCGTATATCGGATTGACCCGATAAAAAGTCACCAGATTGCACTTAGATGCGTTTAAATTTAGTAAATTATCTCGGCACCAGTTTTGAAAATTATCTAGATCGGATTGCAAGTCTAAATGGCAGGAAATGTCCTTATACTGCAGGCACATAAGTAAGATCGTTAATAAATAATGTACCAATAACAAATGATTCCTTCCAAATATTTGGGAATTGGGAAGTTTCTTGACATAAGGTAAGCAACTTGTGAACAGGTTTGCACAGGGCCTTAGCGGAATACCTAAGCACGCACCTAGGAATACGCCCGATGGTATTCGCCTGGCGAATAAACAGACTTAATACGAAGAAGATCCAAAAGAAGAGAGCTTTCTGTTAAAGTGGGGCAGAATATGAGGTTTGGCTTGGATATGGTGTAAGAATAAGGCTGTGATGAATAATCTAAAGTAGAGTAAGTCGTTTAAAAAAATTTGGCAAATAAATCGTCTTTTGCCTGATCTGTGGTCATGTTTTTGAACGACAGCGAGGAAGGATAAGAATCAGATTTACGCTTGTTGTTAACGAAGTTATAAAACTGTTTCGGGTCCTGTGAGAATCAAGAAGGCGACCTATTGAATTTCGAACATGGTTTATTTTAGATAAGGATATGTCAAGCAGGCCGTCAATAAAATCATGCTGTGCTATAGGTAGTAAGACATTCGATCCATTCTCAAAGGACCAGGTAACTCCAGGTATATTAAAATCACCTCGATCTACCAACTGATCCCTATCGGAAAGCTTATTTGCAACAGACTTAATATTGGAAAGGTGATTTATATAATCAGAAAGTTCAGACAACGGCGGAATATATGAGCAAGTTATGTATATAGAGCTACCAGGAAGCGATAACTTTACTCAAATAAATTCAATCAAAAAATAACTCCTCAGACGGGAGGTTTGAATCAACTCCAAATAAGACACCACCTCCCCGTCTAGAGGGACGATCATACCTATATATTGTGTACTTACCTGGAAAAACTTTGGAGCTAAAGATCTCCGGCTTTAACCAGGTTTCTGTAAGCACAATAATATGAGATGCAGAGGAAAGATTATCGGAATACAATTAAGTGAGCTTGCTACGCAAACCTCTTGCATTCTGATAGGAAAGAAGGAGGTTAGAAGTTAGTTTTTTGAAATTGGTACTCTGGTTTGGCATCGACTAGGAAGTTTTACTCCCACAGGACCCTTCTTCTTTATCTTGCCTCGAACTCTTTTACAACCATATTATCCGGCCAAAAGTCGCCCGAGCATATGGCTTCAAAATCCTCTTTAGGGGCAGTTATCTTGAAAGATGAAATGTCTCTAGCATAAGAAAACTTAAACTTTTCCACCTTTACACTATTACAATCGGCTTTAGTTTTGTCTTCTAAATAAGACAATATACATCAGAAGATGTTTGATCAGGGGAAAGCCGAGAAACGAAAATTTGTTTCTTTAGTGGAACCACTGAAAGGGATTTTGGTGGAGCAGACATTGTTTCTGCAAAACCAACTTAAGTCGGTTGTCGGGACTCAGTAGTCCCTTGTGGTGGTGATGCTACATTCTGAGAGGTAGGTGGACCCACTAATTGTGAATCCACTACGGACAAATCGGAATTCTTAGAAGTCCCTGGCATTTTGCATGTAGATTTTAGGAGTTCCTACGCAGTGCAAGTTTGTTTCAAAATGGTGCCACGCCCCCTCTGACGCCCACAAGCCACAAGCTGTGGCCACAGTTTTGATGCTATTATGAAAATTTTAATTGATATGTATTTGTTTCGTCAATACCTATCGATTGGCCTAATAAAAGTTTGCCACGCCCACTCTAACGCCCAAAACCCCATTAAACGCTTAAGCCTGGCCAGCGCCTAAATTTCCGCCTTTCATGGCCCGCCAATAGCGCCATCTAACGGATGACTTTGGAACAGCTGGCTCAACAGAGTCAACGGGTATCTAATAGTCGAGGCACTCGACTATAGCGTTCTCTCTTGTTTTTAACTGCTGATCTTAGCAACATTAGCTGGAATCAGCTGCTGATCCGCCGGAATGCTCTGTTGTTCTTTTGTTTTCGGTCGCAGGGTGTTCCCCTTTTGCTGCTTACCACCAGCGGCCTTTTTGCGCTTAGGGGACTCTTCTAATAGCTTACGACTATCAAACTGCGAATTCAGCGCAGAGAGGAGATCATCAGCTCGGCAAAAACTATCTCTAGCAACTCTGAAACTCAGCCCCATCAGGCCTCCTTTAGTTTGGCGCATGAACGATTTCATCTCGTTCGCAACCTCGACACAAGCATCACAACAAAACTGAAAATTGGGCCTCTTTAAAACCGGCGCACTTGGTGTGCACCATATTTTCACACAGCCAGCAAATCATATTAGACTGGTCAGCCCTGATTACGAGGCTGCATTTTTTGCAGAAGCAGACTAAATTATTATTATTAATTTTATCTACCACTGTACCAAGAAAACGAATTGAAATTTATAAGCGAGCAGTTATAAGTGCCGCAAGAGAGCAGAAACTGCACGCTTAGATCTTCAAAAGCAAAGAGAGCGGTAGCGTAAATTAGTTAAAGTGCATGCAAAGGCAACACTAAAAACAGCACTACGACTTACGACGGTCAACGCACAAAAGAGAAACGGCGGGTTTACAAGAAAAGAAAACACAAAACAGAATTACGAAATTGAAACAATTTTTTAGTGTTATTACACAAGTGCACCAAGATTTATAGTTCACTCGCGAAGCGAACGAAATTTAAATGTATGTTTGAGTTAACTGGACGAAAATGAAAATTGTTTTGATAAAACCCACCGATGGGAATAAACGAAACAAAAATAAAAAATCGGAGCGCAGAAAAAAAACACGACCGTTCACTTTGGAAGTCAAAGACGAATATACCTCATATTTTCATTTCCGTTTTCTTCAGTAGTTAACAATTACTGTTAGCGTTAAGTCTGATATCACTCATAATTACGCAGAATAAAGCAAGACTTGGAAACTAAGGCATAGATCAACCCCTGAGGATTTATTTATTTGGAATTATCTCGTTTCCCTTTGCCACCATCGGAGTGCGAGTCAAGATCAAGTTCATTCAAGTTCATTCAGAAGAGCTAATTCTGAACAATTAAGGCAGGCTTGCACCTTGTTGGCGCCCAAAACCTGATTTTTTTCTGGAATTTATTTCTTGGAAAGTATGGTAGGTGTGGGAATAAAATTTTAGCCAGTTGTAGGGTACAGTTTATTGAAGCTACACAATTTTTTTGAGTGCGATCCAAGCGAAGGGGGAGGGGGAGTACCCAACAATGGCGGCATGTCCGCGAAAAACTCGTCCTCATGGCGGATTTTTTGGAATTTTAAGAAATAATCTGAAACGCAAAAAACGAATATATTCTTAATCTGTACACTTGCTCGCATGGCTTGAACTAGGAAAACTAGGAAACATGAAAAATGCAAAAATTATGAGCTTTTAAAAAAAAAATCGGTTTTTTCCTCATTTTTTCGTTACTCATTATTTTTTTAAATAAACAATTTTTAATATTTTCAAAAGATCCTAGTCTATACCATGCACATACTTCTGAGGAACATGTATATAAAATTTCATGACGATTGCTCAATTTTTTGCGGCTTGTACGACTTCCGCCAACTCGGAAAACATGGTTTCGATAAAAACGCGAGTTTGAAAATTTTCACTATAATTTGGCAACGCGCTTGACACCGGTCCACCAAACGGCCGATAACTTTCGTAATTCAAGAGATTTCGACTTGAAATTTTAGGAGAGTAAAATTAAAACATGTATGTATCCGAAACTGCAAAAAAAAAAAATTTGATTTTTTTGACTTCACAAGGTGCAAGCCTGCCTTAAGTTAACTTTTTTGAATGAACGATTTTATCATGTGCTCGCTTTTGCTAAGAAAAACCTCAAATTGTCATCGACAGCTAGAGTAATAGCGCAAGGAATAAATAAGCAAGAACGACACTTTCGCGGATTATTTAATTTAAAATCCGAAAGACTAGTTTTTTAATTACTACCAACAAAACTACACATTCTTTGAATTCAATGGCAACAGCTGATCGAAAAGAACTTGTTAATGTATATCAAAATCAAACAACAGTGATTTTAAAAAAGAGCCTTTGCTCTTCATAGTAATGTTTATCAAAAAAGGTGATTTGAAAATTTTCAAAATAATTCAATTCTCAATAATAAGAGAAGAGCAGATGGATAAATTTTGGTTTTCAAAACGTAAGGAGGTTTTCCTGCAAACAAGTGTTTGAAACATCTGGCCATAAAAAGTTTCGAGTAATGGTCCAAAATTAACCTTATCTAATATGTGACCAGTTTTTTTAATTCAAAATTGTAGACATCTTTTTTGGAGAGCGTTTTCCTCTTCTTCTTCCTTATCGATCATATTTCTCTTCTGACCTAAATTGAACTTTCCTAGCAAAATCGACCTTCATAATTAATTTATTATGGCAGGCACAAAAGTAAACAAAAATCCAAATATCAAAACTCGTGATATCAATATACAGTCATTTAAACCGCCAACAATAATCCAAAACAGATGACACCACGATGTCGTATATAGGGCCACGCGAGTAAATGGTAAAAATATTAAAAACAAGACATTAGATACCAGATTATCAACATTGGTAAGACATTGGTGAACCCGCGCATTACTACTAGGGTTGTCGAAAATTTTTAAAATATCGTATCGATGATATCGCACACAACACATTTGATGGCGGACGCCGTTTTTTATATCCGTATAGTTTGATTTTACACTCAATTTTTATTTCGCACCTGAATTCTTTCAGTCGATGTCGCTTTGGAATTCAGAGTGACCAAAGACAAAAATATCAAAAAATATCAAAAAAAAAATATCGGAAATCCGATATTTGGGCAAATAAAAAATCACGATATAAATATATAATTTTTAGGAAAAAATATCGATATATTGATATTTTGATATATTATCAACAACCCTAATTACTACTGTTCGCTATTGGGTGACGATTCTAAGACCTAGTTAGAGATCAAACTACAAACTGCAAGCGAAAGCAAATAAAAATTTCAAACCGGGTTAGAAATTTACAACGAAGAACTAAAATGATGGACGGTCATGATAATAAGCACGCTTTTTCGAAAAAGATTTAAATTCAAGAAATTTTAAATGAAAAGCAAGAGATTGAAAATGAAATTGCTAATTGCTCACTGCTAATTGCTCACTGCTAATTGCTCACTGCTGGCAAACATTTTCGCAAGGCTTTGTCATTTTTAACGCTTCCTGCAAATCAACAGGAAAAAAGTCTTTTAATTCCTTACTACTACCGGACTAATTGTGCAGACCGAATTACATAAGGTTCAGAACTGAACTTGGCACAAATCTATGACCTTCTAGGACTTTTTGTTATGGTAAAACCAAAAATTTTCCTGCTTCAGTAACGGAAAAGGTATCTTTGTTAATACATGCGCCACATACAAAAATAACAGCGTTTTAGTTTGATTACTCTGCCCTGGAATTACGCTTTTGTGGCACATCAAAAAACCAAAATTCACGCAGTCACAAGTCAGACACATCCAACAATTTGGCGGATATAGTCTCTAAGGGAATCACCGCCAGCCAATTTCATTTACGATTGAGCTCTTTACAGCGAACGGTCGTGTTTTTGCTTTGCGTTCCGAATTTGCATTTTTTCTTATTGAAACCACCGGGGTTTACTTTAATCTTTTTAACGTTTTTACACCTTTTAGTGTTTTTTGACAACTTTCCGCTCGCTTCGCGAGTACATCTTGTTAACTTGTGTTTAGAAAATATAAAGTTTTTATTATTTAAATCGGTGCTGGTTTCTTTTTATTGTTTTCTATTGCCTCCCTTTTCAGTCATTCTCTTCGTCGTTGGGCGCTGTTGGAATGGCACGCACACCAACTGTAATATCTCTCTGAGGTGTCTTATACCGGAGTTAATCGGTTAATAATCCCGCTCTCTCTTCTCGTTTCGTGGTGCCTAACATCAAAGTTAATCAGTGTTTCGCTCCCGCTCTATCACTCTCCTTGCTCTTTCATTAAAAAGTTCTTGAGCGCTTTCGTTATTTTTTTTTTGTCCGCTACAGTGCACAGTGGTCCGTGGTCATTAAAAAATTGCAAGAAAGCTATCTCGGCTAGACAGCAAAATATTCCATGCCATACATGTGATAAAATTTATCACGCAGTGTCTTGCCTATTCTGGCCTGGCTCGCGATGCCATCGATAAGAGGAGTGGCCTACGCTACACTGCGATGAATGCATCGTATATGAGAACCAGACAATATCTATTAGGCGGCTCACAAAAAGCAGTGTTACGGAATTAATCCGGGACTGCCGTAAAAATACGGACCTGCTCGTGGCGCTTGAATCGCTGCTTACTAATCACATGCTAGCTGAGCCCGATTCCCCAAAGCGCAAAAAAGTCGCGGTCGGTGGGCTTTCTATGGCAGGTGCCGTGCGACCTGCTGCCCGCGATTCGATTCCAGCTCAGCTGCCAATCTTAGGTGCCACTCAAATGGTACTAAGATCGGGGGCAAAAAGTGATTCGGTACCCGAAGTTGCTGGAACCGATGTGGCGCCGCCAGGTACTTCAGCTACTTCCGCTCCGACCGATCAAAATAAATTAGTGGCCCCAACACCTCATGTTGACTTGACGTCCGGACTACCGGCCGATACTGGTAGTGCAGATAACAATTCTGGAATACCAAAAAAACGTCGCATGTGTGATACCAAAAACGGTAACTTGACGTCCGGATTACCGACTGATACTGGTAGTGCAGATAAAAATTCTGAAGTACCAAAAAGGGTTGCATGTGTTGTACCAAAACCGGTTACTTGTGTTCGGGTGCCCCAGCTAAAGCATGTATTTGTTTCACGGCTTGCCCCTGACCTTTCATCACTGGATATTACGGCTTATATCCGTAACAAAATCAAAGTTGATGATTTGAAGGTCGAACAATTTACATTATCTTATGCTAGGAAAGTATCATCATTTAAGATTGGTATTCCTTGTGTTCTTTTTGCATCTGTGTGCTCCACCAGTTTCTGGCCCGAGGGGATATTTGTAAAAGAGTACGAATCTAAGAGAAACAAGAGAGAACGCTATAGTCGGGTGCCCCGTTAAAGGGAGTGCGAGGGAGATGGAGATAGAAACTTTGATCACGCATAACTTTTTAACGAATGGTCCGATTTGAAAAATTTCTTTTACATTTCGATAGGTATTGAAAAACACAATAAAACTGCATTTTTACTTTTCCGAAATATTTAAATTTTTAAAATCGTATATAAGCTATTGTGGGCGTTAAAATCCGAAAGACTAGTTTTTTAATTACTACCAACAAAACTACACATTCTTTGAATTCAATGGCAACAGCTGATCGAAAAGAACTTGTTAATGTATATCAAAATCAAACAACAGTGATTTTAAAAAAAGAGCCTTTGCTCTTCATAGTAATGTTTATCAAAAAAGGTGATTTGAAAATTTTCAAAATAATTCAATTCTCAATAATAAGAGAAGAGCAGATGGATAAATTTTGGTTTTCAAAACGTAAGGAGGTTTTCCTGCAAACAAGTGTTTGAAACATCTGGCCATAAAAAGTTTCGAGTAATGGTCCAAAATTAACCTTATCTAATATGTGACCAGTTTTTTTAATTCAAAATTGTAGACATCTTTTTTGGAGAGCGTTTTCCTCTTCTTCTTCCTTATCGATCATATTTCTCTTCTGACCTAAATTGAACTTTCCTAGCAAAATCGACCTTCATAATTAATTTATTATGGCAGGCACAAAAGTAAACAAAAATCCAAATATCAAAACTCGTGATATCAATATACAGTCATTTAAACCGCCAACAATAATCCAAAACAGATGACACCACGATGTCGTATATAGGGCCACGCGAGTAAATGGTAAAAATATTAAAAACAAGACATTAGATACCAGATTATCAACATTGGTAAGACATTGGTGAACCCGCGCATTACTACTAGGGTTGTCGAAAATTTTTAAAATATCGTATCGATGATATCGCACACAACACATTTGATGGCGGACGCCGTTTTTTATATCCGTATAGTTTGATTTTACACTCAATTTTTATTTCGCACCTGAATTCGTTCACTCGATGTCGCTTTGGAATTCAGAGTGACCAAAGACAAAAATATAAAAAAATATCAAAAAAATATCGGAATTCCGATATTTGGGAAAACAAAAAATCATGATATAAATATATGATTTTTAGGAAAAAATATCGATATATTGATATTTTGATATATTATCAACAACCCTAATTACTACTGTTCGCTATTGGGTGACGATTCTAAGACCTAGTTAGAGATCAAACTACAAACTGCAAGCGAAAGCAAATAAAAATTTCAAACCGGGTTAGAAATTTACAACGAAGAACTAAAATGATGGACGGTCATGATAATAAGCACGCTTTTTCGAAAAAGATTTAAATTCAAGAAATTTTAAATGAAAAGCAAGAGATTGAAAATGAAATTGCTCACTGCTAATTGCTCACTGCTGGCAAACATTTTCGCAAGGCTTTGTCATTTTTAACGCTTCCTGCAAATCAACAGGAAAAAAGTCTTTTAATTCCTTACTACTACCGGACTAATTGTGCAGACCGAATTACATAAGGTTCAGAACTGAACTTGGCACAAATCTATGACCTTCTAGGACTTTTTGTTATGGTAAAACCAAAAATTTTCCTGCTTCAGTAACGGAAAAGGTATCTTTGTTAATACATGCGCCACATACAAAAATAACAGCGTTTCAGTTTGATTACTCTGCCCTGGAATTACGCTTTTGTGGCACATCAAAAAACCAAAATTCACACAGTCACAAGTCAGACACATCCAACAATTCGGCGGATATAGTCTCTAAGGGAATCACCGCCAGCCAATTTCATTTACGATTGAGCTCTTTTTTACAGCGAACGGTCGTGTTTTTGCTTTGCGTTCCGAATTTGCATTTTTTCTTATTGAAACCACCGGGGTTTACTTTAATCTTTTTAACGTTTTTACACCTTTTAGTGTTTTTTGACAACTTTCCGCTCGCTTCGCGATACATCTTGTTAACTTGTGTTTAGAAAATATAAAGTTTTTATTATTTAAATCGGTGCTGGTTTCTTTTTATTGTTTTCTATTGCCTCCCTTTTCAGTCATTCTCTTCGTCGTTGGGCGCTGTTGGAATGGACCACGCACTCCAATTGCTGGAATATCTCTTCGAGGTGTCTTATACTGGAGTTAATCGGTAAAAAATCCCGCATCTCTTCTCGTTTCGTGGTGCCTAATGCATCACCAAGTTAATCAAAGTGTTTCGCTCCCGCTCTATCACTCTCCTTGCTCTTTCATTAAAAAGTTCTTGAGCGCTTTCGTTATTTTTTTTTTGTCCGCTACAGTGCACAGTGGTCCGTGGTCATTAAAAAATTGCAAGAAAGCTATCTCGGCTAGACAGCAAAATATTCCATGCCATACATGTGATAAAATTTATCACGCAGTGTCTTGGCTATTCTGGCCTGGCTCGCGATGCCATCGATAAGAGGAGTGGCCTACGCTACACTGCGATGAATGCATCGTATATGAGAACCAGACAATATCTATTAGGCGGCTCACAAAATGCAGTGTTTCGGAATTAATCCGGGACTGCCGTAAAAATACGGACCTGCTCGTGGCGCTTGAATCGCTGCTTACTAATCACATGCTAGCTGAGCCCGATTCCCCAAAGCGCAAAAAAGTCGCGGTCGGTGGGCTTTCTATGGCAGGTGCCGTGCAACCTGCTGCCCGCGATTCGATTCCAGCTCAGCTGCCAATCTTAGGTGCCACTCAAATGGTACTAAGATCGGGGGCAAAAAATGATTCGGTACCCGAAGTTGCTGGAACCGATGTGGCGCCGCCAGGTACTTCAGCTACTTCCGCTCCGACCGATCAAAATAAATTAGTGGCCCCAACACCTCATGTTGACTTGACGTCCGGACTACCGGCCGATACTGGTAGTGCAGATAACAATTCTGGAATACCAAAAAACGTCGCATGTGTGATACCAAAAACGGTAACTTGACGTCCGGATTACCGACTGATACTGGTAGTGCAGATAAAAATTCTGAAGTACCAAAAAGGGTTGCATGTGTTGTACCAAAACCGGTTACTTGTGTTCGGGTGCCCCAGCTAAAGCATGTATTTGTTTCACGGCTTGCCCCTGACCTTTCATCACTGGATATTACGGCTTATATCCGTAACAAAATCAAAGTTGATGATTTGAAGGTCGAACAATTTACATTATCTTATGCTAGGAAAGTATCATCATTTAAGATTGGTATTCCTTGTGTTCTTTTTGCATCTGTGTGCTCCACCAGTTTCTGGCCCGAGGGGATATTTGTAAAAGAGTACGAATCTAAGAGAAACAAGAGAGAACGCTATAGTCGGGTGCCCCGTTAAAGGGAGTGCGAGGGAGATGGAGATAGAAACTTTGATCACGCATAACTTTTTAACGAATGGTCCGATTTGAAAAATTTCTTCTACATTTCGATAGGTATTGATAAACACAATAAAACTGCATTTTTACTTTTCCGAAATATTTAAATTTTTAAAATCGTATATAAGCGATTGTGGGCGTTAAAGGGGGCGTGGCACCTTTTTGAAACAAACTTGCGCTGCGTAGGAACTCCTAGAATCTGCATGCAAAATGCCAATCTTCTAGCTTTTATAGTTTCCGAGATCTCAGCGTTCATACGGACAGACAGACAGACAGACAGACAGACAGACAGACAGACAGACAGACAGACAGACGGACAGACAGACGGACAGACAGACGGACAGACGGACAGACGGACATGGCTATATCGACTCGGCTAGTGACCCTGATCAAGAATATATATACTTTATAGGGTCGGAAACGCTTCCTTCTACCTGTTACATACTTTTGCACGAATACAATATACCCTTTTACTCTACGAGTAACGGGTATAAAAAGAATAGTTCAGGGGAAATGGACAATACCATTAATGAACCATCCCCAGTACCCTTCACATCCTCTTCTATCCCAAAAAACTAACCTCCTCTTTTCTTCTTTGCTATCAGAATACAAGAGGCTTACTTAGTAAGCTGACTAAATTGTACTCGGATAGTTTTTCATTCCCATATAATATTATGGTATGTACAGAGACCTGGTTAAGGCCGGATATTCTTAGCTCCGAAATTCTCCCGGGTAAGTACACAATTTATAGGCTTTATCGTCAGTCCAGACGGGGAGGTGGAGTCCTAATTGCTGTCGACTCCACCTTTTCGTCTGAATTACTAACTTTCAAAGAATTTTATGACACCGAATTCCTAGGTATAAAATTATCGTTTCCCAGTAGTTTTGTATAAATTACTTGTTCAAATATCCCACCATCATCTGAGTTCCCTATTTACGCAAATCACCTTTTCGTTATTCAGTCCCAAAAACTGTCAGATCGAGATCAGTTAATAGTATTAGGTGATTTTAATATACCTAGTGCGACAAGGTCCCCGGACGAAAACTCTAACATTTTACTTTCTTTAGCGCAGCATGACTTTATTGCTTGACATGGCGCTATCCCAAGTGAACCATGTTAAGAACTCCTTAGGACGTTTGTGTTTCGTTTCAAATTCGGAAGGCGTTTCTCTATTAAGAACATCACCAAACCTATGGTTTCATACGGACATTGATGCATTATGATCAGTACAAACAAGTGGCCTTTACGGCACCAAGCAGTGCTTGTTACGCAGGGAGCAATTTTCTCCATGGAGCGTAACAACAAGAACGAGAGAGGTAAAATTCGGACAATACAGAAACGGGCAGACTATGGTGATCCCACAATGCAGTCACCACAATAAGCGGCAAACCGTCGATGTAAAAATGTTTAGTTGTTGGAGGAAGCAGCTGATGGCGTAATGATGTAGTGCGGCGTTGCGCCAAGTATGTCAATTATGCCAATTTGTATGTCAAGTAAGCCTTGTTCTGTAATGGGTAGCAGTGTTAGTGATAGAAGTATGAGCCGACACGATACATTTGGTGCTGAGGGCGGCAGCGGAGCGACTGCGTTATGTATATCTTATTGAGGAAAGGAATTTTATGTGCACTTATGTTATTTATGTACATATGCAGATGTAGTTGCGCAGCGTGAGAGCGCTAACCATGGATTAGAGCATATATGATCGGTCATATAATACGTTCACTTGAAATTCAGTTTTTATATTATGTTTATACACACATTGCAAAAAAGTGTCACAGTGAATTCATTGTTTAATTTACTGACTCCCATTGAATACTGTAGATATCCAATATGTATATATATGTGCATATAGCAGTATGCTCCAGAAGAGCAAAGACATTAAGAGCTTTGAGAAGCCGTGTTTGGCCTCTAAGCAGATCTAAGCAAAGACATTAAGAGCTTTGAGAAGCCGTGTTTGGCCTCTAAGCAGATCCCGCGGCCTGGGCGTAGAGGGGACCTCATCTTCTTGACTATCTTTCCAAAAGAGTCGCCTGTCCAAAATGAGCTTGGCTGTATCAAGTCACCGCAGTGTCATCGCAAGTTTTCTGTATCACCCATGATAACAAAGGCAGGACATCGTAGACCAGGCATTTAATTGCTAGGAATATTATTCAAAGCCTCTAAAAAACTGGAGTTTAAAAAATTGCATCAGTTATGGGTTTCGCCTCAAAAGCCTAATGCAATTTTCACCATACACTATCAAAATGTTCGCTCCCGCTCTATCACTCTCCTTGCTCTTTCATTAAAAAGCTCTTGAGCGCTTTCGTTATTTTTTTTTGTCCGCTACAGTGCACAGTGGTCCGTGGTCATTAAAAAATTGCAAGAAAGCTATCTCGGCTAGACAGCAAAATATTCCATGCCATACATGTGATAAAATTTATCACGCAGTGTCTTGGCTATTCTGGCCTGGCTCGCGATGCCATCGATAAGAGGAGTGGCCTACGCTACACTGCGATGAATGCATCGTATATGAGAACCAGACAATATCTATTAGGCGGCTCACAAAAAGCAGTGTTACGGAATTAATCCGGGACTGCCGTAAAAATACGGACCTGCTCGTGGCGCTTGAATCGCTGCTTACTAATCACATGCTAGCTGAGCCCGATTCCCCAAAGCGCAAAAAAGTCGCGGTCGGTGGGCTTTCTATGGCAGGTGCCGTGCAACCTGCTGCCCGCGATTCGATTCCAGCTCAGCTGCCAATCTTAGGTGCCACTCAAATGGTACTAAGATCGGGGGCAAAAAATGATTCGGTACCCGAAGTTGCTGGAACCGATGTGGCGCCGCCAGGTACTTCAGCTACTTCCGCTCCGACCGATCAAAATAAATTAGTGGCCCCAACACCTCATGTTGACTTGACGTCCGGACTACCGGCCGATACTGGTAGTGCAGATAACAATTCTGGAATACCAAAAAACGTCGCATGTGTGATACCAAAAACGGTAACTTGACGTCCGGATTACCGACTGATACTGGTAGTGCAGATAAAAATTCTGAAGTACCAAAAAGGGTTGCATGTGTTGTACCAAAACCGGTTACTTGTGTTCGGGTGCCCCAGCTAAAGCATGTATTTGTTTCACGGCTTGCCCCTGACCTTTCATCACTGGATATTACGGCTTATATCCGTAACAAAATCAAAGTTGATGATTTGAAGGTCGAACAATTTACATTATCTTATGCTAGGAAAGTATCATCATTTAAGATTGGTATTCCTTGTGTTCTTTTTGCATCTGTGTGCTCCACCAGTTTCTGGCCCGAGGGGATATTTGTAAAAGAGTACGAATCTAAGAGAAACAAGAGAGAACGCTATAGTCGGGTGCCCCGTTAAAGGGAGTGCGAGGGAGATGGAGATAGAAACTTTGATCACGCATAACTTTTTAACGAATGGTCCGATTTGAAAAATTTCTTCTACATTTCGATAGGTATTGATAAACACAATAAAACTGCATTTTTACTTTTCCGAAATATTTAAATTTTTAAAATCGTATATAAGCGATTGTGGGCGTTAAAGGGGGCGTGGCACCTTTTTGAAACAAACTTGCGCTGCGTAGGAACTCCTAGAATCTGCATGCAAAATGCCAATCTTCTAGCTTTTATAGTTTCCGAGATCTCAGCGTTCATACGGACAGACAGACAGACAGACAGACAGACAGACTCTACGAGTAACGGGTATAAAAAGAATAGTTCAGGGGAAATGGACAATACCATTAATGAACCATCCCCAGTACCCTTCACATCCTCTTCTATCCCAAAAAACTAACCTCCTCTTTTCTTCTTTGCTATCAGAATACAAGAGGCTTACTTAGTAAGCTGACTAAATTGTACTCGGATAGTTTTTCATTCCCATATAATATTATGGTATGTACAGAGACCTGGTTAAGGCCGGATATTCTTAGCTCCGAAATTCTCCCGGGTAAGTACACAATTTATAGGCTTTATCGTCAGTCCAGACGGGGAGGTGGAGTCCTAATTGCTGTCGACTCCACCTTTTCGTCTGAATTACTAACTTTCAAAGAATTTTATGACACCGAATTCCTAGGTATAAAATTATCGTTTCCCAGTAGTTTTGTATAAATTACTTGTTCAAATATCCCACCATCATCTGAGTTCCCTATTTACGCAAATCACCTTTCCGTTATTCAGTCCATTTCCAAAAAACTGTCAGATCGAGATCAGTTAATAGTATTGGGTGATTTTAATATACCTAGTACGACATGGTCCCCTGTCGAAAACTCTAACATTTTACTTCCTTTAGCGCAGCATGACTTTATTGACGGCTTGCTTGACATTGCGCTACCCCAAGTGAACCATGTTAAGAACTCCTTAAGACGTTTACTGGACTTGTGTTTTGTTTCAAATTCAGAAGGCGTTTGCCTATCTAGAACGTCACCACTTACACAACCAGAAGATCCTTATCATCCAACTCTAGAGCTGACTGTAGACGCAAGAACAGAGCTGAATAAAAAATCCGAAAAGTCGGTTAAACGAATCCGCTGCTTTCGTAAGGCAAACTTTCATCTTTTAAATACTTTTATATCCGGCTATGACTGGTCCGAATTTTATTCATGCACTAACGTGGCTAAGGCCGTTAATATCTTTTATAATGCATTGAATTCCTTCTTTTATCTGTGTGTTCCGTTATACTATCCGTCAATTTCAAATAAACCTCCATGGTTTAATAAAGAGTTGTCACACCTAAAAATATAAAGTCCAGACTTTTCAATAAATTTAAAATGTGCGGTTCACATTCTGCCTTCTCTCGGTACCTAAGGGCTCGGTCAAATTTTATCGTGCTTAACGCCCGGTGTTATAAAAGCTATTTGACTCGTTGTAGGGTCCAATTTTCACAAGATCCAAAACAGTTTTATAATTTTGTTAACACTAAGCGTAAATCAGCCTGTTACCCTGCATCACTATCATTCGAAAACTCTACGGCAAATTCTGATCAGGCAATTGCCGATCTATTTGCCCAGTTTTTCCAGACAACATATTCTGTTTCATCCCGTCCAAATCCGTCTTATTCAAATGCCATACCCAAGTCGAACTTGATTTTTTGTCCGAGGTTAAGCGAAAGCTCCCTTCTTTTGGATCTTCATAAAGTTAAGCCTGTCTATTCACCGGGTCCGGACGGAGTTCCAGGCTGCGTGCTGAGGTACTGTGCTGAAACTCTGTGTAGACCTCTGTACAAATTGTTTACCTTGTCTTTAAAAACATCTCATTTCCCACTTATTTGGAAGGAGTCATTTGTCATTCCCCTTCATAAGAAAGGAAATAAATGCAATACAAGTAATTACAGAGGCATATCCAAATTATCCGCCATCCCAAAGCTTTTTGAAAACACTATTACACCCCATTTGCAACATCTTTGTAGATCGATTATATCTCCATGTCAACATGGATTTATAAGGCGAAGATCTACGACGACAAACCTCTTGGAGCTAACGTCTTTTGTAATAAATGGCTTTAGAAAGAACATGCAGACTGACGTAGTTTACACTGACTTTAGTAAAGCGTTTGATTCAGTAAATCACTCGCTACTTGTATTAAAGCTAGACTTATTAGGGTTTCCATGTGATCTTCTAACATGGATCTCAAGTTATCTGAGTGGTAGGACTCAACGAGTCCTCTTTAAAAACTCGATCTCTGATTTGATCCGAGTTACTTCAGGCGTCCCACAAGGAAGCCACCTTGGCCCACTTCTTTTTACTTTATTTATAAACGATCTCCCTCTAGTCTTGACAAAGTCGCTTTTATAGTTTCCGAGATCTCAGCGTTCATACGGACAGACAGACGGACAGACAGACGGACAGACGGACATGGCTAGATCGACTCGGCTAGTGATCCTGAACAAGAATATATATACTTTATAGGGTCGGAAACGCTTCCTTCTACCTGTTACATACTTTTGCACGAATACAATATACCCTTTTACTCTACGAGTAACGGGTATAACAATTCGAGATATTCGCGTTTAAAGTTTCAAGTTTGGGTTTGGGCGGGGACGAGGCGCGCGGCTAGGAGCGCTGTAACTTTTTACTTGGTACTTGTTTAAAATACTTCATTTCTCGATGTTTAATTTGGTATTCGTACTTCATCATTTATCAATTTGATGTGTTTGGTTATATGGGGTAGCTATATTGTGTTTTTCATAATAAAAGTGAACATCAAACCAAAATCAGCAATTTCGCTTATGGTGATTTTAAGCGCCATTCAACGAGATATTCTGGTAAACCAAATTTTTACGTAGATAAGGGCCTCGAGTGCAAAATTCAAAACTTAGCGTTTTATTTCTGCACAGGCCCATTTAAAGCATTTGTCTGTTTCTGTGAACAAAGCAAAACATCACAAGCAAAAGCTTTGCCTTCCCCAAAATTGTCCAAGGCGAAATTAATCTCGCCCAGAAGCACAAACAATTTGTGCGGGAAATAAGCCAGACAAAAGATAAAAACAAAAAACGAAAAGCTTAAAGAGCGAAAAGTGTTCTAAAGGCAGGCATGTTTTCTTTTCATTTTTTCCTCACAGCGGCATCAATAAAGGTGCAGTAGTGTGTATGCATGTTTATTTTTAACACTCCCGCGAGCCTTTTCCATCCGGAAGCTCTTCGATTTGTTTCCTTACGGTATATTTTCAAGGATTTATTTAAGTTTAATTTATTTAAGACCACCAGTGTCGTCTGCGAGCACATGCCTTTCGCGTTCGAACCGTAGCTAAATAAAGGTGATGCACTCAGTGTGGATTGTAGGTAGCTCCAAAAACACCAGTGCCTGCCAAAAAGCTCTGTCATTGCGTCATGTTTGGGACGGCATTTATGACACGGTGCGTGAAGAATTCCTGCGCAGAATGGAGCCAGAGTTTTTGACAGTTTTCTGCTTGCATTCGTTTTTATTACTCGCCTGCCATCACAGATCACATAGCCTTAGCCTTTTTATTTATGTACTTCAGATTATTCCCCCTAGATATATGGGAATAATCTAAATAAAAAGGCTACTTTGAGACCGAACTTCAGAAGTTTTTGCCGTTTCAAACTTTATTAAAATTAAATTTTAAAAATTAAAATTAACATTTTTAAAATTATGTCCAAAGCTGCGGTTGGTGTTTTTTATGTCTACGCATATAAATATATATAAATGCATGCGGGGAAGTGAGCGTAGCAATCTCAGAATGGGTCTTATATGTCACATATGTAGATCGCGATCGGACCATGTGCTGACGCCTCAATTATCCTCTTAATTGACTTCCTAAGTGCCATATTACTTTGGCACTTGGAATGTACTTGGGAACTCGGCTTACGTAACAAAGTTAAACAGTATGTCTTTATAACTACCATTATTACAGTGTGTGCTCGATGTATGTTTATACTACAATATAACATTTCCAACACTTCTCTAATAATTCTGAAGACACAGAATTATACGATATGAGGAGGACGTTAGGGTGCGATTGGCCAAACTTTAAAAAACGCGCTGCACATTAACTCCAAAATATCTAGCTAAATATAGTTCCCGACATAGCCACGGAAAGATTATATGAAAGAATATAGCTAGATCGCCTTACCTGGTAAGGATCACCAAGAATATATATATTTTTTATTGATTCGGAAAATCTTTATTCTACCTGTTACATATTGTTCAACAAATATAATAAAGGCTTTTACACTCATAACATATTTTTAGGAATATTATAACAAATAAAAATGTAGAAATGATGTAATACGACTAATATCCCGTTTATTTTTTTTTAATTATGGGTCTGAATGATGTATTGATTCTTTAATAAAAAAAAATCGGCACAGAAAAGTCGCTGCTTCAATCTGAGTCTTTGTACAACATTATTTCAAATCGTCTATAGTTATTATCGAGTGCTATCTTTTTTTATAAAAAATAATGATTGTAATTTTTTAAAAAGAACATTATATCCAGTTTTCCTGTTTTTTTCTTACATGACGAAACTAAGTGATTATCTAAGTAAAAAATCTTATATATTAATAAGCGACTGTTTTTCATTTACACTTTTAAAATATTGCCTACACAATTCGAGTAAAAAAAAAAACAAGAATTTATTGATTTTCAAAGCACATTAACGAATCGCTGGTCTTTGTCGCTCATCGAGAAGGCTTTTTTGTTTTAATGACAAAAAAATATTTTATTTCGAAGTTATAGTTTTTAACAATTTTACAGAAAAAGAGGTTTAATAGTGAGCTGTAGAAACGGAATGAACTCGACCCATTTTTGAAGCGGATGGTGACTGGCGACGAAAAATGGATCACATGCGACAATATCAAGCGAAAACGGTCGTGGTTGAAGGCCGGTGAATCGTCCAAAACAGTGGCCAAACCGGGATTGACGGCCAGGAAAGTTTTGCTCTGTGTTTGGTGGGATTGGAAGGGAATTATACACTATGAGCTGCTCCCATATGCCCAGACGCTTAATTCTACCATCTACTGCGAGCAACTGGACCGCTTGAAGGTAGCGATCGACCAGAAGCGACCAGAATTGGCCAACAGGAGGGGTGTAGTGTTTCACCTGGACAACGCCAGACCACACACTTCTTTGATGACTAGTCAGAACGGATGGGAGATTTTATCGCATCCACCATATACCACCTGTTCCTATCCATGGCGAATGCCCTTACTGGTGTAAAGTTGGGCTCAAAGAGGGTTGTAAAAAGTAGCCGTCAGCTTTTCGCAATGAAGGAGGGAAGTTTCTACGAGGGGGTATTATGAAGTTGACGTCTAATGGGAACACATTATTGAAAAAAGGCGGCACATATTTTAGCTAAATCCGTTCACTGTATCAATTTTTATAAAGCATTGAATAAAGAACAAAAAGCGGAAGGGTATTATTTGACAACCTAATATATCAGATTTTATGTTCATATTTAATATGATTAATAATAAAAACGCTTACTTCAAATAAGTCTACTGGGACTTCATTTTTTAATAAATATTTCTGAACACTCGCAACAGCATCTTTAGAGTAGTCCTATAAATAGAAGTGGGAAAATTATAATGGTTTTAAATGCAATTCAAGAGTACTTGCATAGGTGTGTGACAGCATTTCCTCCATTATAAAATTATCATAAACTTCTCTTGCCAATTTTTTTCTCTCATCGTAGCATTCTGTTTTTTCATATGTTTTTATCTTAAATAAAAGAGAAAATTAAATGACGATCCTTTTTAAAATAAATAAGAATTAATGTACCTGTTCATAAAACTTTAGTTGCTGTATAGGTTCGTCCGAATCGTTTTCACAAAAGTCTTTAAACAGCATATAACCTAAAAAGAATTTTATAATAAAATACTTACAGTTAAAAAAATACATACCCAAAACTTCATTAAAAATTTTATGAAAATTAAGTTCGTTTTCCTTTTCCAAATATTTGTACATAACACTTCTGACACTGAAATAAAAATAAAAATTTGTTTAAGAATTTAAATTTAACAAACAAAAAAAAAGTTGCCCAGTAAACTATATGGCTAACCACAATTACTATAGTAAGTTTTTATATGAGCATTATTCCAGTTGCATGCTAGCCGGGTAAGAGAAAACACGAATCTGACTCCCAGTAGGTAAACTTTAGATCCAATTCACCACCAGAGTTTTCGTGGCACGCCCCGATAACCAATTGTGAGGGGGAGTGGTCTTTAAAGTGGATTTGATAAAGAATAAAATTAATAAACAACAATTTTTGTTAATGGTGTACCTTGGTGGACTAAATATGGGTATGACCCCAGCATTAGTGAGTTTCCTGTACATATACTCTTTGAAATCTTTAGGTAGACACATAAGGAAGGCCAGAATTATTACCAAGTGCATTGTAGATTTTTCAAAAAAAAATGTACGTAATATTTTTTAGTTATTTACTATTCAGAAACAAACTATCGTTCTTAACTATCTACTTTAAGCAACAACATCTAGCTAGTAAGTACAACCACTAACCATACAACATATAGACTGGTCATTTCATACAACGAAAATGGTCACAAAAGTTTCAAAGCGGGAGGCCACACAGCTGGTAGCAGCAGGACCCGGACACTTCTTGTGCCTTCGGGTTTTTTTCGCTCTCATTCTTATTCTTATTTTGAGGCTCGCGCGCTCATTACTCGAGTTCGGTCGTTCAGTCGCAGAGACGCGCATTTTGAAGAAGGTTGCCCTGCGTTTGAATTGGGCTTTGTATGTATGCGTGTTCATGCATTCCCATACAGGGGTGCATGTGTGCGATCATTTCATTTCGATGCAGCAAGAATATTTTGTCTTTTGCTACTTTTCTGACTTATGAGCGTATTCACTATTGGGTTAAAGATAAAAATAAGAATATTATATGTTATAGTATATTTTTTAATATTTGAGCATATATTTTATTTTGGTTTACAAATTCAAATCAGTGCCTTCGTTTTTATAACAGCTATATGGTATTGTTGTCCGATTTTTATTTAATTAAAACCCAAATTCCATAATATTGTTCCTATGGGAGCTATATGATATAGTTGCCCAATCCGGCTCGTTCCGACTTATACCTGCAATAGAAAGACAACTTTTGGGAAAGTTTTAAGCAGATAGTTTTTAAACTGAGGGACTAGTTTACGTAGAAACGGAAAGACGGACAGACGGACATGGCTAGATCGACTCTCCTGGTGATGCTGATCACGAAGATATATAGTTTATAGGGTCGGATATGTCTCCTTCACTGCGTTGCTAACTTTTGACTGAAATAGTAATAGCCTCTGCAAGGGTCAGCTTAACTGACTTCAGCCAACAGCATGTAAGAGCCCTCCCTCTTGGTCCGCTTTTAATAGCGATCAATTGGATTGTTTCCCTAATAATTCGATCAATGAACTCCAGCTTAACGTATCCCCACTGCAACATCCGTTAAAGTTGTTCCCAATAATAGTTGGTAATTGGGGGACTACTAAGACGTCGCATAAATAGCTGTACTTTTATCCGTTTCTAGTACATGTACGAAAGCGTACTGTGAATATGATGACATTATATTGGTTGAAACATGGATAAATCTGGATTTCTACAATATAGAATTCTTTGACTCGCTGTTAAAACTCAATACTCAAGAAGCGTCCTTAAAATTGTGCGTCGAAATTTTCGTAGCGCTTCCATTCTTCTTTTGAATGATGACCCTCTGTTTGATTAAATTATCGTGTCTCTCTGGACCTGCGAAGACGATTTGCATGGTGGCCTTATTTATCCCCAAGCAGCAGTTTCGAATTATAAAAGGCTCATGTGGATAATGTTGCCCACATTCATCGGAAACTTAAAAACTGTCAGTACATGAGTTCTGGGCGTGAAATCCGGTTCATTCTTACCACGGGCTTGTCTTATATAAATGATTTATTTACTAAGTTACTAATTTAAGCTTTTAAAGCTTAACTTGCAGTAATAATCCAATATCTAGAACCAACTTACTCAAAACACGTTCAACATTAGTATCTTCCACTGATCGGGAAATATTCCTTTCTCTATTCACTTGTACATTCTTAATAATAGTACTCGTACATCATGTCTGGTTTATGCGATAAGTTTAAGAGCTTCGGTCGGATTTGGGTCCTGGTGCTTTTCTATTCCTCATGATGCGACTAATGGCTTATATTGCTATGTTACATTTAAGTACTATATTACAACACAAACATTTTATTCCCTATCGCACCCTTTCTTAAATAAAGGTGCTTCCAAAATTGCAATAGAAATAGTATGCCTGGTAACTTCTTTGCGAAGATAGATCCGAAAGGTTTGTTTTGTTTTTCCGTGCGAGCATTGCGTTTTTGTCAGTACCATTACCTACTCGCCATTTTTAAAGACCCACTGATATGTTTAAAGCAAATTTCAATAACCGAGTCTATGCGTGTAAAAAACTAACTTCCAAATTGGACATAATTGGCTAAAGTATTTAAAGTTTTGGCCAACTATAAAAGTCATGTGCAAGTCATAAGCAATTTGTACTTTTATTTGCAAATCTATGAGATTGTTGAGGATAAAGTATGTTTACAACTTTCATCAATACGGATTGTGGGCTATGGTTTCTCCAGATAATTCATCCCATTGTTCAATAATTTGAAGGGGAATTCGATTTAGCGTCGCTTGTGAACAGTTGTGTTTACCTTTGTGCTCTGAGTTTTTGTATTTTTTCAGTGATTTTGTGCGAGTGTTTTGTGTTAATTTATTTACAAAGCTTAACTTAATACATATCTGTGTTAGAAATTTTAAATAGATCTCCCAGTAAACGGGTATGTGTTTAGAATTGTTTTAACATTTCTATTAGATTTGTTTAATCTCCTAGCTTTGTTAGTGTAATTTTACGCTCTCTATACTTGCTAGAACTCTTTTACTCCCTCTCAATCTCTCCCGCTCTATTTTATAACTGTAATTTACTCTCTATGAACTTCTGGTAGACTTGTTCGTTTATTTCTCTAACTCTCTCTCTCTCTCTCTCTCTCTCTTGCATGCTTTACATTGCATTTGTTTATTGATTAAAGTTGTTGTGTTGCACAAGCCACGCTCAGTCGATATAAGATTTATTCTCTCGTGCTCTCTTTATTCGACTTAATTTCGTGATCTCGCGCTCTTACTTTTTTCGTGTTTTGTGGTTTTTGACAATTTGATTTGATCCCAGTGCCAAATTTACTTTGAGGTATTTTTCATATTCTTATTTTTTTATTTTGCTTTAAACTTACAATGGCTCTTGTCTGTTCTAAGAAAAATTGTACTCTTGCGTCTTCAACTAAAGACCCTTTTATTTTTTGCTGGCTCTGCGATTCGATGATGCACGTTAAATGTGCAGGATTTACTGGCAGAGTCAAAGATTTCATTGATCTTAATTCTGGTCTCATGTGGTCATGTGGGTCCTGCAAGGAAATGGTTGTTGAGATGAGTGGCTTTATGAGCCATCAGATTTTTCGAAATATGTAGTGGCTCGATCGGATTTTAATGTTCTCAACAGTCATTGCTATTCTATGTATCTAAATCGATGTAAATTTGAATTTTCAAATGATCCGAAACAGTTTTTCAGCTTTGTTAATGCCAAGCGTAAGTCATCGGCATTGCCTTCATCGGTACGTCTAAACTCAATGGAGGCATCGACGGATTCTGACATTGCTGATTTATTTGCTGAGTTTTTCCAAACCACTTATAGTTCGACAGCTTGGTCAAATTCTAACTACCCTAATCCCTTAAATAGGGCAAATTGTATTTTTTTCCCTTTAATTACTGAAAACTCTCTCTTAATAGATTTAGAAACAACAACGCCGACTTATTCTCCCGGTCCAGATGGACTTCCTGGATGTGTGCTCAAGTTTTGTGCGTCAACCATTTGTAAACCGATTCTTAAACTTTTTAATTTGTCTATTTCATCATCAGTTTTTCCTACTATCTGGAAGGACTCTTTTATTATTCCACTTCATAAAAAGGGTGCGAAGGCTGATGCCAAGAATTATAGAGGTATTTCCAAATTGTCGGCAATTCCTAAAGCATTTGAACGTATTATCACTTCTCATTTGCAACATTTATGTTCCTCGCTTATATCACCGTGTCAGCATGGTTTTGTTAAGCGAAGATCGACCACCACCAACCTTCTTGAATTGTCATCTATTGTAATAAATGGATTTAAGAAAAAAATGCAGACTGACGTTATATATACAGATTTTAGTAAGGCCTTTGACTCCGTCAACCACTCTCTTCTCTTATTCAAATTAGATCTGCTTGGGTTTCCTGGTAATCTATTAACTTGGATTTCAAGTTACTTGAATGGTAGGACTCAGAGGGTTATATTCAAGAATTCTGTTTCAAAATTGATCTACGTGACATCTGGAGTCCCTCAGGGAAGTCATCTGGGCCCTTTGCTGTTTACTTTGTTTATCAACGATCTTCCCTCTATCATAACACATTCTCGTGTTCTAATGTATGCTGATGATGTTAAGCTTTGTTTATCATATAATGATATAGCGTCGGGATTTAACTTACAGTCAGATATTGATTGTTTTCATGAATGGTGTGAGTACAACCTTTTAAAGTTGAACTACCTTAAATGCAACGTCATGACTTTTTATAGGGGTACTCCTACGTTTATTAGTTATTTTCTTGAAAATACGTCACTCGACCGTATATATTCCGTTAACGATTTAGGTGTTCTTCTTGACCCTAAACTTAAATTTGACTGCCACATAATGTCCACTGTTAATAAAGCCATGAGTGTTCTTGGCTTTATAAAGCGTTGGTCAAAAGAATTTGATGACCCTTATACGACCAAATTATTATTTACCTCCCTTGTCCGTCCTATTTTGGAATATTGTTCGTCGGTTTGGAGTCCACAATATCAAGTGCACATTGACCGTATTGAGTCGGTACAAAAAAAATTTCTTCTTTTTGCCCTTCGTAGTTTGAACTGGGATCAAAACGTAAGGCTACCTTCCTACCAGAGTAGATTACTGTTGCTTAATTTACCTACACTTGTAAATCGTAGAAAAATGCTTGGTACTATTTTTATACATAATCTTATAAGAGGTGATATTGATTCTGCAGAACTTGTAAACCGCCTAACTTTCAATGTTCCTGTTAGACTAACACGAAATTATATCCCTCTAAATTTGTCACGATGTTCATCAAATTTTTGTCTGCACGAGCCCTTTCGCGTTCTATGTAATACTTATAACAACCTTTATCATCTAATCTGCATTTCCACTTCTATCGCGTTACTAAAAACTAATATTTTAACTCATTTGCTTTTCTCTTAATTGTGCCTTTTATTTTCACTTGTGTCTTGTCTCTATTTAATTTATGTATTTTCCTCGCGAACTCGCATTTTTTGCCCAAATGGATAATAGGGCCCGCGCGTAACAAGCACGTGCTTGGTGTCGTTGGGCCACTTGTTTGTACTGCTCGTAGTGCATCAACGTCCATCAGATATAATTATTGTCGGGACAAAGTAAGACTGCTAAAGGCTTTTCGGTTCCAGTTTATTATTATTCCATCAAACGCAAAATTAACTATTAACTTTATTTTACTTTTAATGAAAAATTGTTTAAAGACTTGCAATTCTTTTTAATATTCATCAATATTTTATCAATATATTGTTGCCTAGAAAAAGAGTTCTCAATAAGAAAATATAAAGCCTTATCAGCTGAGAGTAAAATTGGTAACGATTTTTGATGGCAGCAATATTTTTTTGTGAAAAATAATATCCTTTTAATCAGCAGCTTATTAACGTGGGCAACACAATTTTTTAATTTGTTCCTAATGGCAGAGCGATTTTTGTTAATTATTTCGCATAGCCAATCAAGTGTCAGCAATGCTGCGACTTTTTCCAGCTACAATTCAAGCAAATTGCCAGGAAGGATGTGAAATTGATCTGCTTTCCTATTAGTAATTCTAAAGTGCTGAACCTGTTAGTAGTACAATTCATAGCGAATTGGACGTCCATCAATACATCCTGCCAAAAGCTTTCGCTTGTCTCAACTGCTGTCAAGATTCCTTTCAACGTGCTCATCACGCGCTCCACTTGGCCGTTTGCCCAGCTTGCCCCGGTTGCAATTAAATGTAACTGAATTTTAGGAACTCCAAAAAGTGATATACCTGTCTTTACTGCGTTGATACAATTTTCAGAATCCAAGTTCAGGGTGTGATATAGAAAAACTTACTTGGTAAATGCAAAGACCTATATAATCTCTAAGATGCATAAAGTTTTTTTGGCACACGAATTTTTCGTGCTGGCTTTTCAACTGGCTTTTCGCTCTCTTGCCCAAAAGCCAGCGAGAGAGCGCTCTAGAGCCAGCCGCTCTCTTGCACGCATACTGCGACAGCCGACGACTGTTTGTGTGCACCTGTATTCACAACTCTGCAGTTCCGAAATTCATCACTACAAAAATTCATTGCCCTTTCATCACCAGCGGACTGCGACGCCGGCAGAGCCAAAGGCAAAGTCGGCGGAGCCGAGTGCGACGCAGGCAGAGCCGAAACTCTCAGTCGCCGATCGTAGGAAACGCAGAAATATTTCCATCTCCCTCTCTTACTCTGTCTCTCTCCCCATAAAAGGAGCTGAGAGGTGTTGAACACGATCCTGCAAAATCTCTAAAGGAATCCTTTTGAAATTTTGCACACTATTTCTGTACCTAAATCCTCAGGTACTGACGACGAGTTTTATTTTTTTTACTGATTATTTTTCATTTTATAATAACAAATATATCGAATTTTTAGGATAAAATCACGTTTTTGACTTTAAAGTGTTACCAAAAATCAAAAAATTGAATAAAAAACTCAACAGCAGAAGTTCTGCTGTTCACCGCAAAAACAGGCGCCGACGGAGCTTTGCTGTGAACGGCTCATTTCATTCCCCCTTCCGCGAAAAACGGAACCATGGGGGGCGATGACCGGAGGCTCGTCAAAACCCGTTACCGGTGAGTTCGTAGGCTGGTCAGAGTACCGTTACTGGTGCGGGCCGCCGCGAACAACGGGGCAAAGGAGGATCAAGGTTTTGTCAGGGGGTGAGTGGCGCGGAAACGGCCTATTCAGAAACAGACAGCGAGAAGAGCATCATCAAAGTAAAGCAATTTCGCAAGGTGAGGGGTAGCGCCCCTAAAGATCAGCCAGCGGCAAGATGGAGGCGGGGCTCCGGTTTTGTTCTTTAGCTGCTGGCCTCCCCTCTAGCGTCGCGATCCCCGTCATTAGTCAGCGAGCATAGTGAATTTCAAACATAGTTTTCTTGCGATAAAGATGTGTAAAGCATCAATATAATTTTATTATTTTCTGTGAACAAACTGATCTTTAACCTTTCTAAAAACCGTCTTGAGTACGGAAAGGTGGTATAAATATTCAGGAAGAAGAGACATCGGCGATTAATATGAGCAAGTTATGTTTTTAGGTTTACTTACCTGGAAAAACTTCGGAGCTAAGAATCTCCTGCTTTAACCGCAGTCTTAATTGGTTGCATTTACAAATAATATTAGGAAATACGAAATTTTATTTCATTTAAATGATTATTTGTTATATTTAAATTATTACTTGTAGTGTTATTGAATTACTCGAGGTCATACGTTGGTTAAATTTTAATTTCGTCTATAACACAACGATTTATTGCACTTAACTTTCATCACACTTACACTCCCTGGGGAGTGTACCCGACTATGCTAGGACTAGCTAGTTTCGTCTGCACGTCACCTCAGACTCACCAGCTATCTACGGGGATGGAAGCAGAGCATCAGAAACTCCCCAGTGATACGATCAGAGAAGCTTTTTTGGTAACTGTGAGTTGCCAAAGTTCATTGGTTTTAACATAGGTGGAGTTCTGTCGTTAAAGCTTCTATCAGTGTGTGAAATTACTACATTAAATTTTATTTTATTTAAATATTATTCAATTAAGTTGCGTTTCGAACTGTTTTTTTTAACTTGGTGCAGAATGTTCCACAAACGGATAGCGTTAATAAAAAATAGTCTTTTCGAGCATAGCAACTTTGCTAAAATTATATTAGACAAGTATATATATCTTAGATATATTTCGCAAGTCGCAGACTGCAACCTGAAATGCGTCTAGTTGAGAACATGCTTGTAATCTACCAGTAACATATGAATCTACAAACATAACTGCAGAACTTCAAAAATTAAAAAAAAAAACATTATCTAACATGGCACTCAAATTACTTATGTTTGTCCTAAACCCAAACTGCTTTTCCAATTATTTACGAGAAACTTCTGAATCTTCAGAGACATTAATGTTTGGGGATGGGTCTTTTGTCCGTATTTGGGTTAATTACTGCACAATCTCAGCACTTTTCCAAGTGTAGGAAAATTCGCATTCCAAAATTTAAGTAATATTTTGTAAGAGTAAGAGTTACATGATTTTAACCATCAGCAAATATAACCTAATACAATTTTACTAAGCTAAGCTTACAGCAGTGTGTTCTGCTTTAACAAGGCGTCAATGCGGAAGCTTAAATCTATGGCAGCAAACTATTGCGGACAAAAATGCCAGTTCATTAAGTCACTCTGGTAACGTGTTTCTTGAGCAGGTCCACATCCTCGCCCAGCGTGTCCGACAATTTAGCCACTCCCTTGAGGAAATTAATAAACGTTAAGGGAGACTCCTGGTCCACATCTACCTGCAAGTGGGTGAGCGGATACGAATTCACTATATTCTCCACCTCGATCAATAAGCTCTCTCGTACGTGATCCCGTAGCGCCACCTCCTTCAATGTGTGACGCAGGACTTTCTTGGCGCACTGCACCATTCGTTCCCATACTCCTCCTTCAGACGAATTCGCTGGGCAATTAAATATCCATTCGGTGCTTCTGCCTGAAAACTCATCCTGTATTCCTTCCGGCTCGAACGCTTGGCCTTCCTGTCAGCTCCGACGAAGATCCTGTCGTTATCACTACGCAGCTGATGTACTAGCCCTCTAAGGCAGACGAAATTCGTCAAGCACGTGAACAGGGCTACCCAACTCTTCCCCTTGGGGCGAGCCACTGTTACCATTGGTGGATCAAAAAAAATCCAATCCGGTATTCTTGATGGGCCAGCCATTGGCCTTCAAGCGAGCTCCTGGCAATGGTCCCATAATTACGGCGCTGGCGCGCTCGTTGCATCTTACACACGTTGCATGCAGAGATCACTTTGCGATACAGAATGTCTTCCGAATCTCTGCAATCGTAGCATCCATTTTGATGCTTCATCTTGGCGTGGACAGGTGCACAATAATCTCTGTAATGTGACAGAATTATCGGCCTCCACGCACTGTAAGGTATACACAATGCGGAATCAATTCTCCCGTAGGCTCGCAGAAATCCATGCTTATCTATGTAGTACATAAGCCTTCTAATATCGCCTCTGCCCGCATCTTTCTTGCAGTCTCCCGTCGACCGCATTGGGCATTTCCTCCTCATCGTTAGCATCCGGGCTCAGGCTGCCTCAAAAATTACGGTCCGCCTAGCCAACGTGACTTTTGACCGAGGTCCACGTGGCACTGGGACCTCGTTGCATCATCCGCCGCATTGTTGGCTGTTGGCACCATCTCCATTAGGATTGCCGACAAACTGTTTGTATCGCCGGTGCCTGCTTCCGATCCATCGTATCACCTTCTTCAAGTCCGTTCATAATACAAAATCACTTACACTGTGTGCCTCCTTGACGGTGTTCATCAGCCTCGTCCCAAGAACTGCTGCCCGCAGCTCCAACCGTGGGATAGACATGGTTCTCATCGGGGCGCACGTCGTCTTAGCACAAACGAAGCTTACCAGCACGTTGTTATCGTCGTAGGTGACCCTCCAATAGGCCACAGCCGCGAACGCAGATTGAATGGCATCCACGAAAACGTGCAACTCTGTCGTTCGTACAAGTCCACGCCCAAAATAATGGCAAGGACATCGAAACTGACTTTCGGCGTCCTCACTTTGTGCTAGTTCACAAAGGCTCTTCTTATTTCAACTGGAAGTCGTTCATCCCATTGGACTTTCTGCCTCCGAATCTCTCGTAACAATACCTTCGACGTTATCGTGAGGCAGCAAAGGAATGCCAGGGGAACGAACTTAGACATAATCAAGCTTAAATACTCCCTCTTAGTAGGGACTCGATCGGCGTTCAGTACGCTGCTTGAATCTAAAGTCATCCGTGGCTTCCTGCCTCGACTGCTGTCAGTATGCCTAAGCTGTTTGGCAGTCACTGTCTTAAAGTAATGCGCAGCTGCCGACATCAGGTTTTCTGGTGTCGTTACCATCTATCCACAGGAAGCGTAAGGAACATCTTTCATCAGGTCGGATAAGAACTTGATAAAACATCTCTTTTCTTCTCTTCTTTCTCGAGCAACTGCTTGAAAGCTCGCAAATAACTGTTGACCGTTTGCGAGCACAACTGAAAAAGTTCATACTCTCTCGCTCTGAGCAAGAGACCCTTGCTGTCTTCATTTATGTTTTCTGTTGAGCTCTTTTCGTTGAGATCTTGGTATATAGCTCTTTCAATGAGCAGTTCGTAAAGAACAGAACGAGAAACGCTCGCAAAATGAGAGTCAGCAAAAGACCGATTGACCGAAAAACTCAACGCAAACGGTCCTCACATTTACTTTCGTTGTTGTGAAAAAGAAATAATATAATTTGTTTAATAGAGAAATTTAAATTTACTTTCAAATATTTGTATTAACAAGTTCCATTTTGATTCCATATTCCATAAGTCGCTTAACGATTTGCTTGCCTAAACACGACAGCGTTACCTGAGGAATCTTGTCCTTTAACTAATGCAATTTGTTTTTTTCAAATCAGAGGATTCTGTGACCAGTTATCGGGTATACCGCAAAACGTGTTTTGTTCGAGGCGCCGCCGGAGATTTTTTGATGAAAAAATTCACACATGTTGTTTAAGGGGTTATACAGTTAGGATTTTTAAAATATCGATATCATTCTCGTAATATATATATATAGTATACACACACAAAATTTCAAGTCGATCCGTTGAATATTTATAGAGTTATAGACACATTAGAGAAGGCGGGGCGAGAGACCTCGCAGTAGGGCACCGGCCAGCCGCATACCTGAACCTACCTGAACCTTGCTCCCTCTTTTATCGAAGTTTGCAACTGTCTAGGGAAAATCTGTCTCCTTATTGTATGTTCCCTTTCTAATTTTAAATTCCGTTCAGCTGAAGAGTGGGAAAAAAATGGAAAAGAAAACTCTCGGTGGAAAAGGCAAACTGACAGAGAAAATGATCGATAAATTGAAAGTTTATTATGGTTTAGCGATCAGGAGAAATTGTGATTCGGTTGAAAATATGCATAATGCAATCTGGGCCACATTTGATCATTACTGCTCGACAGACAAGAATCCAAAACATGAAAACCGGACCAGAATCATGGTGCTCTAGGCAGCGGGCCGCAGCTGCAAATGAGTTATCTACGTATGGGTATGATTATCAACCATTTCCAGAAGATGTTGCTGAAGCAATACGTCCCATCTATAAAGATCCTAGCACTGGAGAATTATTGGAACGATGTGTGGGTGGTTTTACTCAAAATAACAATGAGAGCTACAATCAACTGATATGGAAGATCTCTCCAAAAGTACTTCCGGCTGGTTCAAAAACGGTGGGAATGGCTGCATATATATCTGCTGGCATGTTTAATGAAGGCACAGCATCACTTTTATATTATATGAAGGTAAAGGGGGTCTCAGCTGGGCCCAATGCGCATTCGTATGCCGGCAGAGAAGATGCACAGCGCCTAAGGATCTCTGACTTGAGAACGCATGAGAGCACGCGGGAGGGAAGAATGGCTCACAGACATCATCAAATTGAATTATTAGAAGCTGCTACTGCTGCAGAGTGATTATATGGCCCTGGAATAGATGACTCAGTTAGAAAAAAAACTACACGTAAAGTGCTTTCAAAACTTTAATCGCGTTTTTCTCGAAACGGTGTTCTCAAAGTCGGTGAGCAAGATTTCTCAGAAACGGCTGAATCGATCGGTCTGAAATTTTTACACAAGCTTCCTAACTATATTTTTATTAGTAATTAATCGAACGATTTCCCGATCCGATGAAAATCTTATTTTTCTAAACAATTAAAGAGCCGAATTTTGTTCGAAAATCGAACCTTTTGCTATGAGTAGCCGCCATCTTGTCAAACAAATTTTTTTTTTGCTAATTCTTTCGATTAATCACTTCATGAAATTTATTTAATTTTTGCATTTTAAATGATCCAGTACAAAGATATCGTGGATTAAGGTTGTCATAATATACCGGCCGAGTTTCAAATCAATAAACCAAATAGTTTTCTTAGAGAAAATTCTTGAAAAATGCCTTTTTTGAACTCCTAACTGTATATAACCCCTTAAATGTTGCCCTATCACATGCAAAAACAAAAATTGAGCTGAGACTATCCGTATCGCCAATAAAAATTCTTAAAAAATTACTGATTTTGCACCGAAATTACTATACCCCCCTTAAGCTCTGTGTAAATTATTATTCTACAATTACTAAACTAAACTATAAAGTTAAACGATTATTCGTTTAGCAATGCGTCATATCAGGTTGCCAAATATATCCCTTACGCTTTTTTGGTTTTTGAATTTGGCGGCTTTGTGCAAAGCGCTACATATCGGTATCGGGCAATGCTATATATTGAAAGGTCTCGACATAACCTACAAAACGACGCTATTCATAACAAGTTTGGTTGTTGCGTTGAAAAGTTATACAGGGTTGCCCATATTCGACGGACCCATGTTTTTTTTAAAAAAATCAAAGAAAAAAATAAAAATTTGGCTGTTGGCAATCTTAATCATTTAATTTGTTCCAAGTAGATTTGTTTACATCAATTTTTGAATATGATATCTTTCAAATGGCCGCCTCTGGCGTTGATGGCGTATTGTGCCCTTTTTGCAGCATTTTCCATCGTTTTCGCCAACATTTCGGCCGGAATAGCGGCTATTTCTTCACGAATGTTGTCCTTGAGCTCTTCTAGGGTCCTTGGCTTGTTAACGTAAACCTTTGACTTCAAATATCCCCACAAGAAGAAGTCAGGCGGCGTCAAATCGGGCGAACGCGGTGGCCAGTCCAAATCACCACTTTTCGACATCAAACGGCCCGGAAACAATTTCTTCAGAAAATCGATTGTTATGCGACTTGTGTGCGGTGGAGCGCCGTCTTGTTGAAACCAGAACTGCCTCATACGCTTTCGACGAATAATTGGCATCACAAAATTGGTCATCATGTCGCGATAACGCTCCTGGTTGATGGTAACAGCATGGCCATTTTCATTTTGGAAGAAAAACGGCCCAATGACCGTTTTCGAACTAACGCCGCACCAAACTGTGACTTTTTCGTCGTGAAGAGGCACTTCTTGAATCTTCTCAGGATTTTCAGTGGCGTAAATACGGCAATTTTGCTTATTTACGGTCCCATTCAATGTGAAATGGGCTTCATCGGACATGATAATTTTGTTTTCACAATTGACTTGTTCTGTTGAATGTAAATTTCAACTATTTCAGAGCGCTCGCGTGGCGTGTATTGTTCCATGGTAAAAATCTGCTTGGACTGACGCTTCAAACGCGGTATGTCATTAAGCGATCTGGCATCTCTGTCAAAAGTTATGGCGTCGTCAGATGGGTCCGTCGAATATGGGCAACCCTGTACATGTGTAAACATGGAGTTCGCTGGATGTTTAAGTGCCGCATGATTTGACGCAAAACAACAGACAGAATAAACGCCTGCGATATGCTGCTGAAACGGAATTAACTCGACCCATTTTTGAAGCGGATAGTGACTGGCGACGAAAAATAGATCACATACAATATGAAGCGAAAACGGTCGTGGTTGAAGGCCGGTGAATCGTCCAAAACAGTGGCGAAGCCGGGATTGACGGCCAGGAAAGTTTTGCTCTGTGTTTGGTGGGATTGGAAGGGAATCATACACTATGAGCTGCTCCCATATGGCCAGACGCTTAATTCTACCATCTACTGCGAACAGCTGGACCGCTTGAAGCTGGCGATCGACCAGAAGCGACAAGAATTGGCCAACAGGAGGGGTGTAGTGTTTCACCAGGAAAACGACAGACCACACACTTCTTTGATGACTCGTCAGAAGTTAAGAGAACTCGGAAGGGAGATTTTATCGCATCCACCAGGCTTAAGCGTTTAATGGGTTTTTGGGCGTTAGAGTGGGCGTGGTAAACTTTTATTAGGCCAATCGATAGGTATTGACGAAACAAATACATATCAATTAAAATTTTCATAATAGCATCAAAACTGTGGACACAGCTTGTGGCTTGTGGGCGTCAGAGGGGGCGTGGCACCAAACGTGGAAACAAACTTGCGCTGCGTAGGAACTCCTAAAATCTACATGCAAAATTCCAATCTTCTAGCTTTTATAGTTTCCGAGATCTCAGCGTTCATACGGACTGACAGACGGACATGGCTAGATCGACTCGGCTAGTGATCCTGAACAAGAATATATATACTTTATAGGGTCGGAAACGCTTCCTTCTACCTGTTACATACTTTTGCACGAATACAATATACCCTTTTACTCTACGAGTAACGGGTATAACAATTCGAGATATTCGCGTTTAAAGTTTCAAGTTTGGGTTTGGGCGGGGACGAGGCGCGCGGCTAGGAGCGATGTAACTTTTTACTTGGTACTTGTTTTAAATACTTCATTTCTCGATGTTTAATTTGGTATTCGTACTTCATCATTTATCAATTTGATGTGTTTGGTTATATGGGGTAGCTATATTGTGTTTTTCATAATAAAAGTGAACATCAAACCAAAATCAGCAATTTCGCTTATGGTGATTTTAAGCGCCATTCAACGAGATATTCTGGTAAACCAAATTTTTACGTAGATAAGGGCCTCGAGTGCAAAATTCAAAACTTAGCGTTTTATTTCTGCACAGGCCCATTTAAAGCATTTGTCTGTTTCTGTGAACAAAGCAAAACATCACAAGCAAAAGCTTTGCCTTCCCCAAAATTGTCCAAGGCGAAATTAATCTCGCCCAGAAGCACAAACAATTCGTGCGGGAAATAAGCCAGACAAAAGATAAAAACAAAAAACGAAAAGCTTAAAGAGCGAAAAGTGTTCTAAAGGCAGGCATGTTTTCTTTTCATTTTTTCCTCACAGCGGCATCAATAAAGGTGCAGTAGTGTGTATGCATGTTTATTTTTAACACTCCCGCGAGCCTTTTCCATCCGGAAGCTCTTCGATTTGTTTCCTTACGGTATATTTTCAAGGATTTATTTAAGTTTAATTTATTTAAGACCACCAGTGTCGTCTGCGAGCACATGCCTTTCGCGTTCGAACCGTAGCTAAATAAAGGTGATGAACTCAGTGTGGATTGTAGGTAGCTCCAAAAACACCGGTGCCTGCCAAAAAGCTCTGTCATTGCGTCATGTTTGGGACGGCATTTATGACACGGTGCGTGAAGAATTCCTGCGCAGAATGGAGCCAGAGTTTTTGACAGTTTTCTGCTTGCATTCGTTTTTATTACTCGCCTGCCATCACAGATCACATAGCCTTAGCCTTTTTATTTATGTACTTCAGATTATTCCCCCTAGATATATGGGAATAATCTAAATAAAAAGGCTACTTTGAGACCGAACTTCAGAAGTTTTTGCCGTTTCAAACTTTATTAAAATTAAATTTTAAAAATTAAAATTAACATTTTTAAAATTATGTCCAAAGCTGCGGTTGGTGTTTTTTATGTCTACGCATATAAATATATATAAATGCATGCGGGGAAGTGAGCGTAGCAATCTCAGAATGGGTCTTATATGTCACATATGTAGATCGCGATCGGACCATGTGCTGACGCCTCAATTATCCTCTTAATTGACTTCCTAAGTGTCATATTACTTTGGCACTTGGAATGTACTTGGGAACTCGGCTTACGTAACAAAGTTAAACAGTATGTCTTTTTAACTACCATTATTACAGTGTGTGCTCGATGTATGTTTATACTACAATATAACATTTCCAACACTTCTCTAATAATTCTGAAGACACAGAATTATACGATATGAGGAGGACGTTAGGGTGCCAAACTTTAAAAAACGCGCTGCACATTAACTCCAAAATATCTAGCTAAATATAGTTCAAGACATAGCCACGGAAAGATTATATGAAAGAATATAGCTAGATCGCCTTACCTGGTAAGGATCACCAAGAATATATATATTTTTTATTGATTCGGAAAATCTTTATTCTACCTGTTACATATTGTTCAACAAATATAATAAAGGCTTTTACACTCATAACATATTTTTAGGAATATTATAACAAATAAAAATGTAGAAATGATGTAATACGACTAATATCCCGTTTATTTTTTTTTAATTATGGGTCTGAATGATGTATTGATTCTTTAATAAAAAAAAATCGGCACAGAAAAGTCGCTGCTTCAATCTGAGTTTTTGTACAACATTATTTCAAATCGTCTATAGTCATTATCGAGTGCTATCTTTTTTTATAAAAAATAATGATTGTAATTTTTTAAAAAGAACATTATATCCAGTTTTCCTGTGTTTTTTCTTACATGACGAAACTAAGTGATTATCTAAGTGAAAAATCGTATATATTAATAAGCGACTGTTTTTCATTTACACTTTTAAAATATTGCCTACACAATTCGAGTAAAAAAAAAAACAAGAATTTATGATTTTCAAAGCACATTAACGAATCGCTGGTCTTTGTCGCTCATCGAGAAGGCTTTTTTGTTTTAATGACAAAAAAATATTTTATTTCGAAGTTATAGTTTTTAACAATTTTACAGAAAAAGAGGTTTAATAGTGAGCTGTAGAAACGGAATGAACTCGACCCATTTTTGAAGCGGATGGTGACTGGCGACGAAAAATGGATCACATGCGACAATATCAAGCGAAAACGGTCGTGGTTGAAGGCCGGTGAATCGTCCAAAACAGTGGCCAAACCGGGATTGACGGCCAGGAAAGTTTTTCTCTGTGGTTGGTGGGATTGGAAGGGAATTATACACTATGAGCTGCTCCCATATGCCCAGACGCTTAATTCTACCATCTACTGCGAGCAACTGGACCGCTTGAAGGTAGCGATCGACCAGAAGCGACCAGAATTGGCCAACAGGAGGGGTGTAGTGTTTCACCTGGACAACGCCAGACCACACACTTCTTTGATGACTAGTCAGAACGGATGGGAGATTTTATCGCATCCACCATATACCACCTGTTACTGTCCACGGCGAATGCCCTTATTACTAGTGTAAAGTTGGGCTCAGAAGAGGGTTGTGAAAAGTGGCCGTCAGAGTTTTTCGCAAATAAGGAGGGAAGTTTCTACGAGGGGGTATTATGAAGTTGCCGTCTAAATGGGAACACATTATCGAACAAAACGCCATATATTTTAGCTAAATCCGTTCACTGTATCAATTTTTATAAAGCATTGAATAAAGAGCAAAAAAGCGGAAGGAAGTTATTTAACAACTTAATATGTACGCTCACACTCCCATTAAACAAGTGCATTTCTTGAAATAAGTTTTGTTCAAAAATGAAGTTTTATATCTGACATAGTGTGCACCAGTGTTTATGTAGCTATTTTCGCAACACAAATGAATGGTTTGAGTTATGATTTTTGTTGGGTTTAAATTATTTTCGAAGACGATATAAACGCGACCGTTTGTTGTTCTCTTGTTATTCTTCTGATTTTATGTTATTTTAAAGACCTATTAGTTTTCAAGGACAACATATTTACAATTGCAGTTCAAGCAATTTCATTCAATTTACGTCGAAAGGTAAGCAGGAAGTTCATTTGCATTACATCAAGAAATCAACCAAACCCTTTGAGCAAGTATATATTGACCACTGAGGACTGGTTAAAACAAAATAAATCAAAACTTAAGAAGTCAAGATATGTTTGAAATAGCTGCACAAAGTTTAAGGGATAATACTCAGCCAAAAGCACAAGATCTGTGAAAGCGATTACAGCAAACGAAAATTCTTGCAGATCTAATATAAGATCAAACAAATAGTGTCTGATCGAGGTTCCTGTTTTAAAAACTCAATTTATAACTCTTATCTAAATAGCAACCATTCTCCTCAGGCGAACAAACAAGTCAATTGTAATCGCTGTCAGTCAAAGAGTACACAATACTAGTAAATAATAGGCCAGGATCGGGAGATCCTTGTGGGTTAGGACAGCCGACAAATCCTCATGTTGTTAAGTTTTCCAATATGTGTTGCATTGATTATCGGGCATCTGTGTTGGGTTTTTTTCTTTAGCAGGTGAAGGCGGTGTGATCTGTTCTGAGCCGGGTTTGTGCAATGAAAGGCGGACGGGTTCCTTATTTGGGTTAAATTGTTTAATCCTATGGACGAAAGTGTCCTATCGTGTCATTTCCTTCCTTGTTAGTATATTCTTAATTGTCTTGCCAGTTTAGCCGCAGCATCGGCCATCTTGTTATTTTTTATGCCTATCTTACCTGGTATTTTGGTAGCTTGTTTGATGCAAAAATGATGAGTTTCACATATCAGACTGTTTTGGGATTAAGAGTAGAAAGAATGTCGCTGCAAATTATGAATTTCTCTTAAGCTCGAGAGAATTTTATGGGTTTTTTTTACAACGAGGGAAAACTTTTTCACGGTGCGGTCATGTAGTCGCCATGGAGGGGATGGGATGATTTTGTTTCAACGAAACGGCATACCAATTTTAAGTTTTTTGAAAAAAGTGGAACATCTACGGATAGTAGACATGACTTCAAATCTTCGGAACTGCTTAACCGTTGTTGAAGTCTTTCAGCAGAATTGTCTGTACTTCAGAAAGGCCTGCCTCAGCTTAAAGGCATTTCGTCGGAGTTATGGGAAAGGTGCCAATGATTGATGTAGGACGGCACACACAATCCATAGTCACTTTTGGCAAGCATGAACGCTTACCACCATGAAACGTTATGATATTAAAAATCAACATTAATGTCTCTCATTGATTTATTATTTTTTTTTGTTGTTGTGAAATTCTCAAAAGATTCTCGAATTGCTCTAATAGCTTATCTTTTAATAAGGGCTATCGATTTTTGTACGCTAAAAAATTGGTTTTGAGAGGTTTTGAAGTTGTGCCAGGGAATCTGCTTTTCTTTTCTCAGCTATTGGAGACTTGGGCTAAAACCTAATAGGATTTCTTAACAAATTTTTTTTGGGAAACTGAAAGTGCTTTATACAAACAGATTGGAAGGTAATCCAGTTGGCATGGTCAGTGTTTAACCTAATTATAGGCGAAAATTTTTGAAGTTTAATATATGTTTATGGTACCAGGGTTGCGGGTTGCAGGTTGATAAAATCCCAATTTCCTAACTTAAAAAACACAGAAGTTATGGCATCTCCAATCGTTCAGTTATATGGCAGCTGTAGGATATAGTTGGCCGACCCTTATGAAATTTGGTAGGTCTGATTGATTGGCCAAATATAAAACTCATACAAATCCTAACTTTAAAAACACAAAAGTTATGGCATTTCCGATCGTACAGTTATATGGCAGCTATAGTATAACACTGATCCCGGCCGTTCCGACTTATTTACTGCGTGCAAAGGAAAGAAGGGTGTGTGCAAAGTTTCAATTCGATATCATTAAAACTGAGAAACTAGTTCGCGTAGAAACAGACAGACGGACAGACGGACATGCTTATATCACACAGGATGCGATCCTGATCAAGAATATATATACGTTATAGGGTCGGAGATGTCTCCATCACTGCGTTGCACACTTTTGACCAAAATTATAATACCCTCTGCAAGGGTATAAAAATAACCAATAAATAATAAATGGTTTGGGAGTTGCGACTTGTGTATAATTAAATTTTATTAGTTTCTTGGTGGCATATAATGTTGGGATTGGTTTGTTAAATTAATAATAATAGTTCAATGTAATTCTTGAAATATTCGTTTACATTTCATTGTAGAATTTGAATGATCATTGTTTGGAAAAGATAAAGTTTATATTATATTATATATAAAAATGAAAACTGAATTCTATTTATATATCAGAATCATCTTTAAATAAGTAGAAGTATTTTTAGCTTTGTTAGATTTGAGTTGTTTTAAAAATTCTGTAGTGTTATGGGGAGAGGCCAAGACTATCACAGTCGTCATCGACTACTAGATTAATTTTTTTTCAAATAAGTAGAAGTAGTTGGGTGGTTTGGCTTAAAAATATTTTTTGTTTTGTTAGCTTTGAGCCATTTTGACTGTTTCGGTTGTGTTATTTTCGTATTGGTTTTTTTCGATAAGTCATCGGAATATAGGCAGTTTTGTTGTTTCTTTCTTTAAACAAATGAACACGCCTTACCAGGATGGACCTTGTTTTCGTGTATTGTCAAATTATTTCTAAAGAGCCCAAAAAAAGCGGATAGCGGGCACGGCCGAGAATCCATAAGTCTGCCGGGTGTCGACTGCGGAGACGCCGTCGACCCAGTGGTGTTGCAAGATGTCTTGCCAGACAGTTTGCATGTGTGAGTAGACGTTCCCGGTATCGACTTGAGGATTTACAAATCGTCTTCGTTACCGTCGGCACTCCCGTGTCCTGGAACATAACTCGGTTTTCCACATAATGGAGCCACTTCACACCCAGCATCCTCCTGAGAGTCTTTGTAGTGCACGTTTGCACCCTTTTTAGTGATGAATTACAGTACATGCCCTAGCAAGTGATTCCCAGTTTAAAGTCGGAAGGACAATGGCCTTAAGACGCTGCACTTTGGCATCAAGGGATAGGCCGCTACCTGGACGAAGGAGCCAGTCCAGTTTGTCATGTTTTGTTCTTGCTGATCCACAGACTCGATTGATTTATCCCTTCCAACAAAGGCGACAGTCTAAAGTAACTTCGAGGTACGACACCTTATCTTCGTGGTTGAGCCAATTCCCATCAATGTAAAGGCTACGCGAACGGCGGAGAGCAATTGTGGCATGCTGCGTTTTCTCAACATTTATCGCAATGTTCCATCGAGAAGCCAAGCACTCAAATTCGTCCAAGAATGTCTGGACACGTCGGGAGGCAGACGTAGTCGTGCTACCAGCTGCAAGAAATGCTGTGTCATCTGCATATGTGGTCAGGAGTGTACCACGAGCAACTGGGTTTGGAAGATCTTTACACTTCGGAACTTCCAAGCCCAGTTGCTCGTGGTACAGGACCGGACCAAGGACGCTTCCCTGGGCGAATTGGGCGAAGTCCAGAACGGTGTCCACGAATATCTATATCCTATATTCCATTATCTAAGAACGATACAATGAGATTCCAGAGTCTTTCAGGCAAAAGCGGCATTAGCTTGTAGAACAGTCCTTCGTGCCAAACCCTGTCAAAGGCCTGTCGAATTAGGGCTATTTGATGTAAATTCAATTGAACAAGAAAGGAAGCAAACTTCGGCAAGCCGAAGTTTTTGGGAGCTATATGTCGTCCCATCTGACTCGGTACGATCTATTTACTACCTTTAATAAAAATATCAATTTGGGAAAGTTTCAAGCAGATAGCTATATAAGGACGGACCATGGCTAGATCGGCTCTCCTCGTGATGGTGATCAAGAATATATATATTTTATAGGGTCGGAAATGTCTCTTTCACTGCGTTGCTAACTTTTGACTGAAATTATAATACCCTCTGCAAGGGTATAAAAATAGAAAAAAAAACCAAGATTACAACAGGAATAGGGACTATAAAAATCAAAATAATAAGCAAAGATATTAATAACCAGAGATCTTCCGACCGTAATAAAATTCCTATTTTTAAGCAACTTCGTCTAATTAACCAAATCAGAATAAAAACCAAAATCAAAATCAGGGATATTATTATCCATTATTAAATCAAGGCAGGGCACAAAACATATTCAATAACCAGAGTTCAACATCCTAAATTCCCCCAATGCCCCAGTAAAAGGACAAGGACAAGTTAGAGTAGAGTGGCCGCGCAGACCGGACAATCAACCGCAATATAAATATAAATATAATATTTCTTAATAAAACTTTCAAGGGTATAACAGATTTTTCTGTCAACATAATTAAATTAAATTTTGCAATAACAAATTTTTTTAATAAAAAACAAGAAAGGAAAGCTAACTTCGGGCGGAGCCGAAGTTGATATACCCTTGCAGAATACTCTGTAAATGATATTCCCCAAAATTATTCATATGATGCATTCTTAATACTCATAAAAAATCCCAACTTCCTAACTTTAAAAACAACAAAGTTATGGCATTTCCAATCGTTCAGTTATATGGCAGCTATAGGATATAGTCGGCCGATCTTTATGAAATTTAGGTCGTAGGTAGGTCGGATTGATTGGCCAAATATAAAACCCATAGGAAATCCCAGCTTCCTAACTTTACAAACACCAAAGTTATAGCATTTACGATCAATCAGTTATATGGCAGCTATAGGATATAGTCGGCATATATACTGCGTGCAAAGGAAAGAAGGGTGTGTGCAAAGTTTCAATTCGATATCTTTAAAACTGAGAGACTAGTTTGCGTAGAAACAGACAGACGAACAGACAGACGGACAGACAGACGGACATATATCAACTCAGGAGGTGATCCTGATCCAGAATATATATACTTTATAGGGTCGGAGATGTCTCCTTCATTGCGTTGCACACTTTTCACCAAAATTATAATACCCTCTGCAAGGGTATAAAAATAGTGTACTAGAGCCTATTATAACATGTCCATCCCAACAAAAATTTTATTTACACAATTTTTCCGATAATTATGATATCCTATTAGAAAAGCCACCAAATCCAAAATAGATTATGAAACATAAACAGTACAGTTTGCTACGAAAATATATAGATTCAGATATAATGATGCTGAGGTTAAAGAAGATTTCCTTAACACACCTTCAACTGAAGATCAGTCCGCAAATTTTGCTATTGATAACGAATTAAGAGAATGCAACGAATTCTGACTTGAACATTTAAATGAGGAAGGGAAAATATAAAAAAGGTTTTATTTGAGTTTAGCAATAAACAGTACAAAGAATGACAATTTAAACTTAGCATGAGGACCCATATATATCGAAATAAATGAAAATAATTAAAAAATCGAATAAATTATTGATAATGGAATAATTCGAAAGTGGAGTTCCAAAGAAGACCGGTGCTTCCGTAAAACCAAAATATAGATTATTAGTCGATTATCGAAACCGCATTACTAAACATGGTCATTACGAATACACCCAAAAGCCACTTGGTCTTAAGAATGTACTATGAACCGTCCAAAGATGCATGAATAATCTCTTGGAAAATGTATTCTACAAGGACTGTTTAGTTCATTCAGACGGCATTATAATATTTATTTTTTAACATTTGGTCTCTAACTAAAGTATTTGGAAGGAGGCAAGCTTAAAGCTCTTGTTGGATAAATGTGTCTTAATTAAAAAAGAAACGAAATTCCTAGGACATATTATAACTACAAACGTCAGTAAACCAAATCCCACAAAAACAAACCCCGTAACCAATTTTTCATTAGTCAAAATCCAAAAGCAAATCATGTTGCTTTTAGGATTATGCCGAATTTATCGCAAAATAATACCTGTTTTCGCAAACCCTGTTTTTAATAAGCCCTTGATTTTCATAAGACCTTGATTTTCATAAGCCCTATTCTTTGACAACTAATGCTACATGGTGGCCCATCTAGCGTTTGCTTTGCGTATCGATAATTTTGACTTTGACATTTCGAATGTCATTGTCAATGTGTCAGATATTAAGTAGAAGGTTTGCGGTTTACGAAATGGTTAAGTTTACGCTCGAAGAAAATTGGGAAATATTGAAAACTTTCTTCCAAAGTGGAGAGTCTTCAACCGAAACTGCAAGAAAATTAGGAAAAAATAAAGCGCCTTCCAGGCAGTTTGTGGATAAAACAACACGTTTACGTGCTCGTCCAGTTCGGTCTGTCGAAAATATCGCTGCGGTGGCCGAAAGTGTCAATGACAATCCGTCGACGTCAACTCGGCACCGTGCTCAAGAGTTGGACATTTCGCGCACTTCCCTGAGACGGATTTTAACCAAAGAACCTCGTCTAAGGCCATATAAGATTCAGTTGGTTCAGCAGCTTGACCGCATGACCATCCAATGTGTTTTCGGTTCGCGGAATGGGCTCAGAAGCGCTTGGTCGAAGATGACCATTTTTATTGAAAAATCGTGTTTTCTGATGAGGCCCATTTTCCACCTCGTTGGTTATGTTAATAAACAAAACTCTCTGGAGAAGCCAATGCATCCCCAACGAGTGACTGTTTGGTGCGGTATGTGTTCGGGTTGCATCATTGGGCCGTTTTTCTTTGAAAACGAGGAAGGAGCCGCCGTAACCGCTATCGCGCCATGTTGGAAGACTTTTTCTTTCCTCGAATGGAAGAGGAAGGCGTAGTAGACATATGGTTCTAGCAGGACGGCGCTACGTGCCACACAGCCAACGTCTCAATCGATCTTTTGCGCGGTATGTTCGAAAATCGCAAAATCAGCCGAAACGGCGATGTCAACTGGCCGCCTCGCAGCTGCGATTTGACCCCGTTGGGCTATTTTTTGTGGGGTGCCGTCAAGGATAAGTGTTACGCCAACCACGCGAGACGATTGACGACCTAAAGCACGAGATTGAAGTCCCCATCAAGGCAATTGGATGGACAGAATGGGCTACTGTGAAGCCAGCCGAGGCAGCCATATGAACGAAGTGGTGTTCCATACATAAACCGCAATGTTGGCTTTCCAATAAAATTTTGAAAAATATATACTCGTTGTCTTTTTATAGCGATTTTAAAACGCAAATCTTTCGTGTGCTACCCTTTAGTAATATTGTCATATTGTCACTATTGTCACAAAATCACAAACCCTCTGGTTAAGCTAGCAGAACCCTAATAAACACGAATTAAATTATGCTACAATAGAGAAAGAAGTTTTGGCGATAGTTTGGGCGCCAAAACATTTCAAATCATAATTTGTTGGAACATCTTTTGAAATACATTGCGTTTACAAACCTCTTGTTTGGCTCAGCGATCAAATACATGAACATAAAGTAATATCGGTGGAAAATCAATTTAAATGTACAAAATGCTGAAGACGCCAACCAAAATTATATTAGCATTACTGAACGACCACAAAATTATTTCTTAAGACATAGAGAGCTAGAAAAAGAGAACGACAAACAAATCACATATTTTTTTAATACTAAAAATAATAATAATAAAAAAAATGACAGATGTTTTAAAAGAGCATTAATAAGAATAAACAAGAAGGGAAAGCTAACTTCGGCCGGAGCCGAAGTTGATATACCCTTATTTATATGATGCATTCCTATATACTCATAAAAAATCCCAACTTCCTAACTTTAAAAACACCAAAGTTATGGCATTTCCAATCGTTCAGTTATATGGCAGCTATAGGATATAGTTGGCGGATCCGTATGAAATTTGATAGGTCGGATTGATTGGCCAAAAATAAAACCCATAGAAAATTAACAAACACCAAAGTTATGGCATTTTCGATCAATCAGTTATATGGCGTCCTATAGTCGGCCGATCGTTATGAAATTTGGTAGGTCGGATTGATTGACCAAATATAAAACCCATAGAAAATTCCAGCTTCCTAACTTTACAAACACTAAAGTCATGGCATTTCCGATCAATCATTTATATGGCAGCTATAGGATATAGTCGGACGATCCCGGCATATATACTGCGTGCAAAGGAAAGAAGGGTGTGTGCAAAGTTCAATTCGATATCTTTAAAACTGAGAGACTAGTTTGCGTAGAAACGGACAGACGGACATGGCTATATCAAATCAGGAGGTAATCCTGATCAAGAATTTATATACTTTTGACCAAAATTATAAGGCAAAGATTTGTCCACCTATGAATTGAAAAAACTATCAGTTTGTCTAAAGAAGAACCGTTCTTTCCCGATAGTAAGAAAGTCGATCAAAATATCATTAACGAATCTGCGACATGAAATCTGAAAGAACACCAGAAATACAAAATGCAAAAGAACGATATGTAATTGATTTCCATATGATAAGTAACCAATAATTCCTTTCTTGTATCTATATCTACTCGAAATTCGCTAGAAATCAAAGTGAAAGGTCGAAATTGGCTCAAAGCAAAAAGAGCCATAATGAGCCATAATTTAACGACATGGGAAAACCGCAAGAAATCGAAGCATATACAGACTCAGCTTTCATGTGTTGAAATCAGAAGTGTAGATATATCTATTGCAGCGACCAAAAATAGTATATCAGATGTAGAAAGATTCCACAAGACAGTAAATGAAAAATTGATAATTATTTGTGTTGAAGCGCAGAACGCTAATCATGAAGTTTATGTTAAGATACACATAAGTAACAGCTTAAGAGAGCCCAACAGCGTTATGTACAGCGTTATGTTCAGCGTTATCTATGCTAAGATCGGATTCAGCGGGCCTGCAAAGGCTCTCACAAAACTGCTCTGCTGGGCACAACAAACAAGTTGGATTTTGAATATCGAATCGGCCAGTCTTGTGTTCTCTATTCCCCCAAATTTTGCAGCAGCCAAGCTGCGGTTTCAATTATTAATAATAATTTTCGTTTCGATTTTCTTCATGGATTAAATTCATTTCAAAGACCACTTAGCTGCTTACGAATTTCGGGGCCAAGACTTGGCATTTTTTTTGTATTTTGTACTCGCAAATTTGGGCGCCAACAATTAACATTTTTCGGACATTGCTATTTTCAACTTGGAATTTTTGGTCTTTCTTTCGGAAGTGCTTTAACTGGAGCCAACATCTATGGACCGCAACGCCAACTTGAGGGAAGTGTATTCATCTGATGACCAGGTAACCGTGTCAAATCAATAGTTGATCGCTGCAAAAATAATAGTTGCAACTATTGTCTTGGCATTGGTCAAAATAATAATAATAATTGGAAGCAAAACAATTTTCGTGCCTATATATTCCCAATAACCACAAATAAAAACCGCTACAAAATTGTGAGATAACCAATACAAAATTAATAAAACAAAAACTCAATAAATAAATTCAAGTGTAAAACCACATAGTTTTGGTGCCGCCCTCGCGAAAGAGATTAACAAGCGTAACAGCGTCTGTGCCGGTGGAAAGTAACAGTTAGTTCTCGCTGTGTCTGCCTTTTCGTTTCGATTTTGTTTTAACTTCCATTTCTTTGCAGACCGCTAAGCGCCAGTGCAACGAACTGCAACTGCTTGTGTTTTCTCTTTCGGGTGTTGGTGCACTCTCTTAATTACGTTCTCGTCCCTCATTTCTTTTGTTACGCCAAATGCTCTACACTTAAACAAATTTTTTCGAGACACCCAGATATAACTACATAAATACACAAAAAAGAAAACTATTGGCTATATTGTAAATAAATTAAATAATTTTTAATTAAAATAGCACCTACAAAAACCAAAAAGAAGAAGATAGCTGCTCCTCGGTCCAATTAACGAAATTATTTTCGCAGGTAGATAGGGTGAAGATATTACAAGAAAAAGAAAAGCTTTCGAGGAGAATACAATTTCGTTTAATCCGCTTCAAATTCAATGTCGACTGGAAATTTTAAATTCATATATTGCAAAAGCCATTGCAGTCGGAAATTAATATAATAGTGGATCTATTAACCGGAATAGGTCGGCATTAGAAGAAAAATGCGTAATTACCAAGGCATTATATATGTCAGCTGCTAGTACAGGTAAAAATCATAAACAGCAGGCTTTAGTCATGGGCAGTTCACATTCAAATCTGCCAAAAATGAAGTTACCAAAATTTAGCGGCAAACATTCAAAGTATAAACAATTTATTGGAATTTTTGAGCAATTGGTTGACTCTGATAATTCGTTATCTAACATCGAAAAATTTAACCATTTGTTAGCCTGCCTTTCTGACGAGGCATTGGGAACAATAAAAGCTCTTCAAGTCTCAGATGCAAATTATAAAAAGGCATTAGCGAGTTTAAAGAGAGTCTATGACAACAAGTGAAGTGTCGCAGCTGTTTGAAATCCCTTCAATAACAAAATCCAAGTATGAGGAACAGCTTAATTATGATGAACTGCCAAAATGGTCTGATTACGTAAAGGTTTTAGATCGACGATATCAACATGTGTCAGCCGAGGAAGCGTCGAGGGTAAAGGGAAAAAGTTTTTTGGAAATGCCCTCTGGAAGCAAAAAAAATACTAGGATTTCATATATTTGATCCATGGTCAATAACACAAGTGATTCAAAATGTTTATATTGCGGTTCTAATCATTTTATAGGTAATTGCCAGGGATTTAGCGGAATGCCAGTTTTAGATCGTTTTAACTTTGCCAAAATGAAGCAATTATGTATTAATTGTCTACATAAGGGGCAAAGAGTATTTAAATGCACAGCATCCAAATGTCGGGTATGCTCACACGCACATCATACTCTACTACATCGATACCAAAACTCGAGTGAGCCACATCAATGTAGAAGCTGGCAGGACCAGCTAGGGCAAGGTACTTCTTACCTTTCAGGCTTCTACTCATTCGGCTCAGGTTCTTCAAGACACTTCGGAAATTATTCAAGCAATTCTAGCAACAGCCGTTGTTAATGTTCGCGATCGATTTGGTCAGCACCATCGAGCCAGGGCTCTATTAGATACAGGGTCGCAAGTTAACTTAATGACAGAAAGCCTTGCTCAGCTTTTAAGATTGTCAAGAACAAATAAATGTCTTACTATCACATCAGTGGGAGAATCAAATTCCATTGCCAGAAGCGAAGTCACAACTACGTTATATTCGCGGCTCAATGGAAACGTTTTTACGTCTGAATTTTGGATACTGGGAACCATAACTAGTAATCAGCCAGATAACAGCCGATCCAGAGTTCCACCAGCCGCAAAGAATTTATATTTTGCTCGGAGCAGACTCCTTCTTTGATTTGTTGTGCAGTGGTCAAATCAAACTCACCAATGAGGGTCAATTGCTAAAAAAAAAACACTATTGGGGTGGGTTGTTTCTGGACGGTGTAAGCAAAAACAAAAAGAAGCTACTTCTTGTATCGCCTTGTCGAAGGAAGACATGGTATTAGGAGGACTTGTTGAAAGGCTTTGGGAGTTAGATATCGTCCCAGAAAATAAAGCACTTGCTAAATTTTCACCAGAACAAATTGCCTGCGAGGATCACATCGTAAAAAACGTAGGCAATTCTAATTGTGGTCGTTTTTTAGTCTTGCTTGGATCCTCGTTCGATGTCGCTAAACGTAGATTTTTATCGTTAGAGCGTAGAAGCCTGAAAGACAGCTGACTTCGAGAAATGTACATCGCTTTTATGAAAGAATATTTGGAGCTGGGTCATATGTCTCCAACATGCAATAAGATTCCACCAGGACTGCACTACTTCATACCACATCAATGCGTTCTGAGGCCTGATAGTACCTCAACCAAACTTCGAGTCGTGTTTGATGCGTCTGCAAAGACAACTTCAGCGCAGTCATTAAATTACATTTTAATGGTGGGGCCCACTATTCAGAGGGAACTGTTATTATCACTTGTTAGATTTCGTTTAAATCGATTCGCTTTGACAGCAGATATATCGAAAATGTATAGGCAAGTAAGTCTCGCAGAAGAAGATCCTAACTATCAACGCGAAAATCCATCTGATGAGCTACAAATATTTCGTCTTAATACAGTCACCTACGGAACGTCTTCAGCTCCATTTTTAGCCATCCGTAGCTTACAAGCACTTGGAGTTCGTAATAGGGATAAGCATGAAATTGGTTCATACATAATTTGCAACGACTTTTATGTGGATGACATGCTTACTGGAGCCGATGATATTGACACCTTAAACGTGATGTGTAATCAAGTGTCAGAATAGTGGCGGTTTCCAGCTGTCTAAATGGTTTTCAAACCATCCACAACTAGAAAAAGGGAACAACACTGAAAAATCCCTAAATTTCAATGATACCGATTCGACCAAAGCCTTGGGTATGCGGTGGATGCCACACACACAGACACATTTCGATTTCATTTAGATGAGAGCTTTACAAAATTGACTCCAACAAAACGTACAATTCTTTCAGTAAGCGCGCGGCTTTTTGATCCCTTGGGATTGCCTTACATCTAAAATTCTTCTTCAAAGCCTTTGCCAACTTCAACTGGAATGGGATGAATCCATTCCGATGTCGTTACATACGAGTTGGAAAAGGTTAAAGAAGAATCTACTTAATCTTCACGCAGTCACCATTCCTAGGTACACGTTTGCCAGTGGGTGCTTAGCCGTTCAAGTTCACGGTTTCGCAGATGCATCCAGCCAAGCTTACGGATGTTGCATTTGCATTCGAGCAATCGAAAACAGTCAGGCTCATTGTCGATTGCTAGCAGCGAAATCGAGAGTGGATCCACTAAAAACGAAAACCATACCAAGGCTTAAATTATGCGCCGCCACACTTTTGGCACAATTTTGGTCCTACGTCAAACAAGTTCTTGAGAAATGTTAAATCGAGAGTGTTTATTTCTGGACAGACTCAGAAATAACCTTACATTGGATAAAGTCTCAACCTTCGTCACTTGCAGTTTTTGTTTCAAACAGGGTAGCCACAATTCAAGAGCTTTCAGAAAATATATCCTGGCGACATGTCCCTTCACAGTTTAATCCAGCAGACATTGCGTCTCGTGGCTGCGATGTAGGTGAATTTATTGAGTCCATCTGGTCCGATGGTCCGAAATTTCTGTATGAAAATGAGTCATCATGGCCAGAAAACTCTAATTTTTATATACCTTCCGAATTAAAAAACTCAGAGTTAAAAAGAGCTGGCCAAGTGTGTACAGCCGTCGAGCTATCAATTCCGTTTGAATGTATTACTCGTATCTCATCGTTTCCCAAACTCATTGGAATTCTTGGATGCGTTTACAGGTTTGTAAACCTAGCTAAATCACGAGAAAGATCAGTAAGTCTGACTGCTAGAGAGTTACAACTATCATTTTTTAAACTGATGGAAATCATCCAAAAAAATGTCTTTATAGAAAAGTACAAGAAAATTAAAAAGGACATGTTTTACAACCAAGTTTGCAGATGATGACGCCCTTCATACAAAAGTTTTCTGAAGCTGGTAGAAGATTTTCGCTAATTCGGGTGGGAGGTAGACTCTTGCATGCACCTATTTCAGGAAATGCTAAATTTCCGATATTACTCCCTGGTAAAAACCAAATTGTTTATTTGTATCTCCGAAATTTGCATTTGAGATATTGTCACGCAAATGCAAAAACGATGACAAGTCTTCTTCGGCAAGAAATCTGGTTAATAAATCCTCGCAGAGAATGCACTCGGGTGGTTCGAAAATTCATCCATTGTTTTAGATATAAGCCTGTTCTGATGAACCAAATTATGGGAAATCTGTCTGCGGATAGGTTCGAATCCGTAAGGCCATTTCATATTTGTGGCATAGATTTGTTTGGTCCTATCAATGTATCGTTGCGTATTCGAGGACGGCCCCCCATTAAGATGTATATTGCTGTATTTGTCTGTTTTGCTTCCAAGGCTGTTCACCTGGAACTCGTTACAAATTTGTCGACTGACTCTTTTCTTTTGGCCTTCAAAAGCTACATTCCGACAACGCGACGAACCTCGTGGGAGCCAGGAACGAGCTGAGGAGTCTTCAGAGCGCCTTCGAGGATCAGCAGTCGAAGTTTCAACTGTTCGTCGTGGAGAAGGGCATCGAGTGGAGGTTCATCCCACCACGAGCACCGCACTTCGGGGGTTTGTGGGAGGCGGCCGTGAAGTCAGCGAAGGAAATTCTCTTGCGTCAAGTCGCAGACGCGTCCCTAACCGAAGCCGAGGTCAGGGCTTATCTGGCGGACACCGAAGCCGTGCTCAATTCTCGGCCTCCAACTCCAACCAGCACCGATCCCAACGAGTTGGAGGCGCTCACTCCAGGGCGCCTGCTAATCGGGCAGGCCCTTCGTTCGCTGCCGCAAGGATTAGAGCCAGACGCACCGACCAGAGGTTTGAGGTACTCAAAGAGGTGGCAACTGCTATCCACGCTCAGACAGCGCTTCTGGCAGGCGTGGTCCAAGGAATATGTCCACAGCCTTCAGCGCAAAACCAAGTGGCAAACTACATCGCCCAACCTGGAGGTCGGAGCCTTGGTAATCATCCACGAGGACAACACTCCACCCCAGCGTTGGATTACCGTCAGGGTCATCAGCGTGGTGGCAGGGGCCGATGACCAAATTCGAGTGCCCGAAATCAAGACCGCAACAGGCGTATTTAAGCGTCCTATTCAGAAGCTGGCTGCACTCCCAATATATTGAAGGCAGGTCCTTCAAGGTGGCCGGAATGTTGAAGCGCAGAACGCTAATCATGAAGTTTATGTTAAGATACACATAAGTAACAGCTTAAGAGAGCCCAACAGCGTTATGTACAGCGTTATGTTCAGCGTTATCTATGCTAGGATCGGATTCAGCGGGACTGCAAAGGCTCTCACAAAACTACTCTGCTGGGCACGAATGGGCCAGTCTTGTGTTCTCTCTTCCCCCGAATTTTGCAGCAGCCAAGCCAAAGTCTTTTCACTTTTCGGCGGTTTCAATTATTAATAATAATTTCGTTTAGATTTTCTTCAATTAGTAACGCGGAAATTAAATTCGAAACAATTTACGTATTGTGATGGCTTTGTATGTGTACGGCTTAAGTCATATACATATGTAGTTTTGAGATTCACTTTGTTTGTCTTATCTTATCTCTAAAACAAAAGCTCAAAAGATAAAGCCACGCTTGTGTAAAAGAACTTTGGTTAGCTGATTTATCTTAGTCAGCAATACTATCTGTTTTTTTTTTGGAAGTAAGCTTATCCTACGCCCACGCGGTTTATGGAAAACTTTTAAGCATGTGCATTTAGTTGGGTAGAGTCTCTCAAATAAATCAGATCGTTCTTGGAGTAAATAAAATCGAACACTTAAAACACGTGATAATTTTGCACATGCCAAATAAATATTAAAAAGGCAATTTTATTCAAAGTGCGTTACAAAAATATTAAGTGCATAATAGAAAACCGATCAAGAGACGTAGGGAGAACCTAACTTGGCAAAACATATATATGTGCAGGTAAAATTTGTCACGAAAAATATAAATACATGTGACTAAAATAAAACATAAAGTTTCAGGATTTGTGGTTGGATTTAAATCCACCAATTAATGAAACTGCACCTTCTGACGAAGCACCACAAAATAATTTAGCTGCTAATCTGGCCAAGCTACGTTCAACCTGATCAACTAAAAAACTCACAGCAGCGCAGCGTAAAGGAAATAACTTGGATGCGAACTAAAACTATATATACTGGACGAATAAACAACGAAAAGAGCATGCTACCACAGATATTTTTTTAATTAATAATTTTTTATATTTACATAACCTAACCTTAACCATTAAAGTTACAGCCACTCAGCTACAGGCCTGCATGCACACGTGGATTTAAAAAGGTAACAAGTAAAAACAAAAAAATAAAAAAATAAATAAAATTTAATAAGATTATTATGCATACATATATATAAGAAATTTAAAAACAAAAAAAAATTAATGGTAGTCAAGTAAAAATGAAAAGTCAATTTCTATAGTTTTATAGTCTTGTTCAATGGAAAATTATATATAATCAAATTAATTATTTAAACATTATTTAACCTTTCAATAAATTAAGAATACATATATTAGGATAAGCCTTCTCTCAAGAAATTAAAAATGAAGTATTTGTTAATAATTAGAAAAGAGATAAGATATTGAAATGAACGTTATTATTTTTATATACATATTTATTGCTATTAAGAACAAGAATTATATTTGAATATTAACATGGAATTGAAACTGAACTAATTTAATATAATGGGGTACTAAAAGAAAAACAAATACACATCAAATCACTTAAGGGTTAACACACCAAATTCAAAGCATTGCAAAGTGTTAACTAGGTTGGGCGGGTAATATAGAGCACTTACACCAAGCTCATAAAAAAAAATAAAACAATACGCATAAACATAACTAAAATTGTAACATCTGGCTAGGTTAGCACATTCTCTTGTAATTTCGTTAGCTAATTTTGATAAAAGATCCCCCCCAATCCGACAAAGTCCTAGCCGAAAACGTCCCAGTGCTAACCGCTCTTAAATCAAAAATCTAGTTAAAAGGCAACTCCTGTTGCCACGAGAATCATTACAGTATATAATCATAAAACAAAACACAATACAACAAATATAACACCAGAAATTTTTCTCACAACAAAATTAAATTAATAAAACAAAGGAATCAAATGAAAATCGACAGCACCACGAACTAAATGAAAAATACAGAAAATCACCTTTAGTAAAATATCTAACCTATTCAGAAAAGCATGCGAAATAAAACAACTAAATGATAAACATTTTGAAGAAACAAATATGAGCAGGAAAATTGTTCATTACAAATCAAAGAAAAGGAAAGCTAACTTCGGGCGGAGCCGAAGTTGAAGTACCGTTGCAGAATATTCTGTAAATTATATTCTCCAAAATTATTCATATGATTCTTAACACTCATAAAAAATCCCAACTTCCTAACTTTAAAAACACCAAAGTTATGGAATTTCCAATCGTTCAGTATATGGCAGCTATAGGATATAGTCGGCCGATTCTTTTAAATTTGGTAGGTCGGATTGATTGGCCAAAAATAAAACCCATAGAAAATCCCAACTTCCTAACTTAACAAACACAAAAGTTATGGCATTTCCAAGCGTTCAGTTATATGGCAGCTATAGGATATAGTCGGCCGATCCCGGCCGTTCCGATCTATATACTGATCAAGAATATATATACTTTAAGAGTCGGAGATGTTTCCTTCACTGCGTTGCACACTTTTGACCAAAATTATAATACCCTCTGCAAGGGTATAAAAACGGAAAAAGATTAATAAAGTAAGTACGATAACTCTAGCGAAACCTAAGGAAGTGAGTTATTGATTTTTATTATGCTCCTCTGCATATCACTATGGTCAGAGTATTGAAATAAATCCGATAAACGCAAAAAATTAATATTTAATATTCTAAACTGGATCCATAGACTTCATTATTTAATCACAAATTAACAGATTTAACTTTTTATAATATGTTGTAATGGAGCATCACAGTTTGCAGGCGTTTTAAAGATTTAGTACCCTACTGATAAACTAAAATGAGAAATAAATGTTTTGAGAATAGCTAGGCGTAGTAAGAGGACTTCTAATTTAATTGAATCAGCGGACAAATATTTTTTTGTTATATCAGGATGATATAGACGAACTAGAAGAAAGAATTAAACATGGATGAAAATAAAAACCTTGCTTAAAACAGAAACTTATGAAATTCTGATTATATCCCATATTCCGAATGAATTGTTGAAAACACCAATCTACGAAATATTTCCATATTCTGACGACGAAAATACTTTGTTAAATTATACATGTTTGAGAATAAAGTTTACAATAAAAACGCTGGTAAAACAAATTTTCATAATTGGACAAATATTTCAATACTCATAAAAATTTCCATATTAATTATATATAAAAAAATCAGTAAAAAATTATAATTGTATTGATGAACAAATCACAATTGTAAAATACAATATCAAAATAATAAAGTGTACAATTCAACTTGATGAATTCACTTTATCGAATAAAATTGCCGATTGTATCAAAACTTTTCATGTCAATAATAATGTTACAAAAAAATAACCTCAAGAATACATATAAACTAAAGAAATAATAAATGCAAATGTAAAAGATTACAACGAATTACAAATAATCTGTTTAACCACATTCGGTCTAATATTGTAAAGTATTTAAAAATATTTCTAAGGAACTCAAATTAAACTTCACAAAACAAAGTCGAGACACACCTAGCAGCATAATTGTAAATGAAGTAATTAATTAAATTATTATTATAATTAAAATATTTATAATAATTAATTAATTAAAGAAAACAATTTTTTGTATCGCAGATACAAAGGAAATGCCCAGAGGAAAGGCTAAATTCAAAGGTTGGCGGAGTGACATATCCACAGTACCACAAATAACACTACCGGCAACAACAGGAAACGTTACCAAAATTAGCAACAGCTGCAAAGGCAGTGACAGCGATAGAGCGACCCTTAGATAGTAAATTATTTTTTTAGCATAAATAAATCAGACTAAAATTAAAATAAATAAAAAGTTTAGCTTTTAATAAATAATATTAATTACATTGTAATTGTAATTGGTCAACTAACTGATAATAGTTAAAAAATCACCTTTCTTTTCTAGTCGTGCTTCTTACTTTATTAATTATTTAGTGTAACTCCGAGTAAGACTCCATAATTCTTTTTTCCTTCTGAACAAAATAATACTAAAGAGTCCATTTAAATTTTTTTCAACACTCCAGGGGAGTTTACTGCATTCGTGTCCACAACCAAAGTCCTTCGCGACCATGTCCAAGCCCTATGGGGCTTTCATTGAACTACCAAAATTGCCGCTCGAACTCAAGGGTCAATCAGAAAAAGCGTTTGCCAATTAATAAAAGTTGAATATCGTCTGGCTGTCGGCTTTCTCCCATCCAGGTTTTCTTTAAAGATTAAATTCGCTGACTAGTGGCGACGCTCATGCCATTGTTTCAAATTCTCCACTAATTAACGAAAGCGTAAGCTCGACTTGGGATAACCTACAAGATCGTTTCGAAAACAACCGATTACTAGTGAACAAACATGGGGTCAATTTAATTGTCAGTTTAAACTGACGAACTCAAACGGGTCACCACTCCAAAAAATAAATTATTTTAATACGCGGGTAGTTTCAATACCAAATGGCAACGCTTAAAATAACGGTACACGATCGTTAAACCTATTTCCAGTTCTCGCCTAGTCTCCTCGCTTTTTCGCTCAAACTTTCCTAAAGTCTCATCAAGCACCTACAACTACCTCTTTTATAAATCCGGTATATATAATTTATGAGGTGATTTCTGAGACTCCGGAACAATGTCACAGACTAATACAATGCATCCTGGACACTTTTTAAACCAGAAAATATTGATTAGCTGTTGGAGGTTTAGCAAGCCTTTGATCGGGTCTGGCACCCCGGCCTTCTTCTAAAGATGAAAACCGGCCTGCCTCAGCCATACTTTAGATTCCTGAGATCACTTCTGGTGGACCGAAGGTTTGCTGTTTGATGCGGAGAAGCCCGCTCTGCCATTAAAGTTGTCCGTGCTGGTGTTCACCAAGGAAGCGTCCTCGTTCCGATGATGTACAACACGTACACGGCCGATCTCCCGGTGCTGCGGAGACCGGACTTATTGGCTGCCACCTACGCTGACGACACCGCAATTCTGGCTGTAGCGGACTCCCCAGGTGAAGCCTCCCGCATCATGCAGGAGCAACTCCACCTACTCAACGATTGGCAGAGGAAGTGGAACATTGGGGCGTGGCACCATTTTGAAACAAACTTGCGCTGCGTAGGAACTCCTAAAATCTACATGCAAAATGCCAATCTTCTAGTTTTTTAATAGTTTCCGAGATCTCAGCGTTCATACGGACAGACAGACAAACGGACAGACGGACATGGCTAGATCGACTCGGCTAGTGATCCTGAACAAGAATATATATACTTTATAGGGTCGGAAACGCTTCCTTCTACCTGTTACATACTTTTGCACGAATACAATATACCCTTTTACTCTACGAGTAACGGGTATAATAAAATCTGTAACATTTGCAGTTTTTTTTATTTGAGGTGTTAATGAATAATTGACTCTTGTTGTCCCCACCAGTGGTAAGAAACAGAGTAAAAAATTTTAAAAAGCAAAAAGATATAAAAGGATCAAAAAAGTCAAAATTTGTTGTAAAAGTGGTCGAGAACCGACAAATTACAAAATAAAAATAATTTTGCCATAGAGCAATTATTATTTTGGCGTTTTCGAGGCCTTCAACATCGAAAAAGTGATTTAATAAAATCAGGCGTATTCTATGCCGACATCGAAACTGGAAAGTGATCACGGGTATATAAAAACTGAATCCCAAATTGATCAACAACAGTGACTCCCAATCAATAATAATAAAGTGAAAAAGTATACAAAAATAATATCAAAGTGACACCCAATACTCAAAAGTATACAAATAATCAAAGAATCAAAGACTCACAATATTAAACATAAAATCAAAAACAAAAGTTAAAAAAATCAACTCATCACAAAATATAAAAACCCCTAAGAACTTCAGGACTTCGAAGACTTCAGGACAACTACAACTACAAGATCGAGGACAACATCAGCGAAAGTCAACCTTTATCGACAGCGGAAAAAACATCAAAATCGAAGACTCAGCAGCGACGACAACAGCAGCAACCATAAATTTAAATATGATCAGATAAGTCCTATTATTCATATTTAAATATATCAAAATTAAAAATATATATAAATATTATAATTATATTACAAATTGTTCGGTTATTTAAGTCGGTTAATATAATTTTTGTAGAATCAAAAATCCGAGCAAACAATCGCACTAATAAAAAGGCAGGTGGAGATTACCAACGCCAGTAAGGCGCTTGAAGATCTCCCAAGCTTATCATTCGAATATTTAAAGAAATTCGATGAGCTGAAGGCCGAGTGCATCGAAAATCATAAAGCTCTGATGCATATTGGAGTAGTCGCGCATGACTATCTCACTAAGAGTCATTACGAGAATTAAGGCAGGCTTGCACCTTGTTGGCGCCCAAAACCTGATTTTTTCTGGAATTTATTTCTTGGAAAGTATGGTAGGTGTGGGAATCAAATTTTAGCCAGTTGTAGGGTACAGTTTATTGAAGCTACACAATTTTTTTGAGTGCGATTCAAGCGAAGGGGGGAGGGGGAGTACCCAACAATGGCAGCATGTCCGCGAAAAACTCGTCCTCATGGCGGATTTTTTGGAATTTTAAGAAATAATCTGAAACGCAAAAAACGAATATATTCTTAATCTGTACACTTGCTCGCATGGCTTGAACTAGGATAATTGAAAAAACATAATCGGTTTTTTTTTTTTTTTTGAAAAAAAAATCGGTTTTTTCCTCATTTTTTCGTTACTCATTATTTTTTTAAATAAACAATTTTTAATATTTTCAAAAGATCCTAGTCTATGCCATGCACATACTTCTGAGGAACATGTATAAAAAATTTCATGACGATTGCTCAATTTTTGCGGCTTGTACGACTTCCGCCAACTCGGAAAACATGGTTTCCAGAAAAACGCGTTTGAAAATTTGCACTATAATGGCAACGCGCTTGACACCGGTCCACCAAACGGCCGATAACTTTCGTAATTCAAGAGATTTCGACTTGAAATTTTAGGAGAGTAAAATTGAAACATGTATGTATCCGAAACTGCAAAAAAAAAAAAATTGATTTTTTTGACCTCACAAGGTGCAAGCCTGCCTTAAGATGAACATAGCTTCATACAAATATAGTCGTTTTATAGAACATTTAACTTTTCAAATTTCCTTGCAACTTTTACAAATATTTTTCAATTAAACATAAAATTTTTATCGTAATTCTAAACAATTCCGACCTACATATATATTATGTGCAATATAAAGAAAACAGACGGACATGCTGATATATGAAGAATATATAAACTTTATAGTATCTAAAATGATATAAAAACTTTTTATTTTTATTTATAGAGTATTACTACGGCAACCATAGCTGCGATTTACTTTGGTAGTAAAATCCAAAACTAAAATTATGTTTTTTTTTTCAATATAGTTTGGAATATTTAATAGGGTTTTGAGTCCTCATGAAGAGTTGTTGTCCTATACATAAGTGCATATATATGTACATACATATTTATGTATCTTAATAAGGTTTTTACCTGGGGTCTGGTAAAATTATTTTTTTGCTGGCCCTTGCAGCTGGAGTACATTTTGACTTTTCCATTGCCATCAGATAGCTGACATCGGCTAAAACCGCTTCCAAATCCGCCATAGCCTTTATTCAATTTGTGTTTACGTGTATTGAACTATATTATGCACTATATTAGTATTAGTTTTTATTGCAAGTACTGGATTGATAATTTAAATTAAAATGTATCATCTTTGTTTCATTATTGTTGTCCACAAAACTAAATGGAATATATAATTTTCTAACACTAATTTTTTCTGGCTGTAGTTATCATTTTACAATAAGTAAAAATATCGATGTTATATCTAAAGAGTTAACAATGATACAAAATATACCTTTTGCACACTACGCCTTGAAGCAGATAGTTGACAGTGTGTGCGCAATGTAAGCAATTCAATTGCTTTATTAGCTAGTTCTCAGGGTGTCAACCACACTGAAGTCGAGTCAAGGGCAAAACTCCGGTTTTTGCATAGGTTTAGCATTAGAAACTAGTTATAGGAATGCAGATACTATCACCCCTATAAATCAAATTGGCTGGCAATTTGAAAGGAGAGGGGCCATGCGTGTGTTTTGCTTTATCATATTCAATTTTGTCATCAATCAAGGGGAGATAGCTTTATATATTTTGCCTGGATTCTTACTGCGGCATGTAATGGTGTTATGGAGTTACTTTTGCATAGGATAAAGACATCGATGTGTCATCAAGTCAGTGATAGATGTTTCTATAAAAACAAATGCAGTTTAAGCCTAGTACTCAGATCGTCGAAATCTGCGAGAGGCAAACAGCTGGCGTTAACTTTTCGCCAACGTTTTTTTTCACCTCGGTCCTCAGATCGACGAAAATAATACCAGAAAATTTGCATATCCAGATCGACAAACGATTACGCTAGCGTAAAAACTTTAATCTTTCCAGTGTGACCAAAAGTTTGAGAGTTCATCAGATTTAAGCGTGCTACGGTCGTACTGTCAATCAGCTGGGTTTATTGACAAGCAGTTAAAATTTAAATATCGTATTTGCGGGAAAGAGCCTTTAAAAGATATTATCAAATACCTTGGCAAGACAAGTCTGCCGGTGTACAAAGAAATTAAAAAACAATACAATTTAAATTTAACAGTTCTTTTTTTTAGTTTACTGATAATTATTTGCTAATTTAAAGTTCATAGCTGCACTTTTATTGTGTTTTTTCGTACATTCTGGACCTACAAAACATTTTGCTCTGACAAGAGGCACCCCAGTTAGTATTAATGTTATTTTGTCCTCAGATGTAAACACCTGCAATCGATTTTTGTGAGTTTTTGAGTTTTTCCCTCCATTTCTTATAATGTTCAGTGAGAAGCGCACGCCAAATGATTAAATTTTTTAATCTTTTCGCTAGGGTTCGCTAGGTTTATTTCCGCAGACTGGCAACGCTATGGAATTTTCTGGTATTTTTTTCGTCGATCACGGGACCGACGTCAAAAAAAGGCCCGACGAAAAGTGAACGCCAGCTGTTTGCCTCTCGCTCTCTCTCATGACTGGCGTACGGTTTACGTCGAAGTGGATACTAGGCTTAAACTTAGCATCGTTTAGGCGATGCAAAATGGAAACTTGAAGGCTCAAAAAGCTATTATACTCTGGAACAACCTGCCATATAATATCAAAGCAATAAGTAACGGTTTGAATTAATTACAAGTTTAATGGAACCCTTTAAATTTATTTCACTCAATCAAATCACACAGCTTTGTTACCGCTCAGACTTCTCAAACTGAAAGAGAATGATGTTGGAATAGAGGGAATACCAGATACTGCTGCCAAAAACACTACAGAGCAGGTTGAGTGCCGAAGACATATTTCCAAAATTTGATCAATGTTCAATAATGCTCGCTCTCCCTTAAAATGTAATATTTATAGCAAGCCTAACTTAGGTTTATTTATCTTAAACTAAATTTCCTATTTGGTTAATCATTGTGTTTTGAAAGAAGAGTGTCGTGTTTGAATGTATGCTGTTTAATCACCCTGTCACTTTCTTAATGTCATTCTGACCTTCAATTCGGCAAAAACTATTTAAAACTTTGCTGCTACTTAAAGCTTTTCCAGAGGTTTTAACTGGAAACATCTGCAAAATGTACAGTTGTGTTCGAAACGCTGAACAAAATAGATTTTTGAATACTGTGACGTGACTTCCCTCCTCAGCCCATTAAAATTTATAAGCTAGACACCGTAACATAACCCCCTTGGTGAGAATGGAGAGGCGAACCGATATATATTTTTACGAACTCGAACCAGCTAGAAACAACAAAGATTTTCATGATATCTGAATAATTTATTACCGGGTGATTAATGCTCAACCGCAGCATCAGATAATTTAGGCATTCTAAAAGTTTTGTCATCCTCTTGCCAAAGTGTGACAGACGCCCTTGTAACCGTAAGACGATAGACAAAGAGAAGTGCCTAGCCATAAAAGAGGAAAAGCTTAAGTGCATTAGCTGTGATATCTGCCTATTAGGAGGCTATTGATAAACTGAAGCCCAATGGCTCTTTATGGCGAAGAAAAAGAGCGGCACGTCTTCCTGCATCGTCAAGTCAGCCCTCGTCAGCGTTTCTTCACTCCAAAAGTGTGCCCACTAAGCGTCTGCAATTGACAAGCTCTTCGTACGGTTTGATCAAATGATGACGACCACGTTGCAGATGATGCAGAGCTTGATTTCTAAGCACGCCACTGAATCCATTACGGATAACGCATTGCGATGCATTAGGGGATAAATATCGTTATTTGGGATAGTTGGCAAATCTCTTGAGCACCTTCTCCAGGATCTCAAAGCCACATTATAATAAGAATGCGCACCACAGTTTTTGGGGGAGCAGGCGCTCGTGCCCTCGGGGAAACACTCTTATGTCAGTTGTTGTTGTTTCTGACTCAAACAAGCACTTACTGGAGCACCTACGCATTATCCTTGGATCAATGACCACATCCCGAGAACTTCATCAGCTAAGGAATATATGCGCCTTTTTGGCTCAGTAGGTAGGTGTACGCTATAATAATAGAAATAATAGAAATGGTTCCTTTCATAATTCAATTAAGAATCTGATCTAAGCTACCGATTGATACGAATGCACGCAGTTGTCGTAAATTTGGTGGCTTTGCTGAACTTCGTTCGGTGCTGTTTACTGTCCTTCTATTTGTCTCAGTAGGTAGCCGCTTGCACTCTCGGGAAAACCTCTGATCTCAGTTGTTTCTGACTGAAGCATGCAGATTTTGGTTACTGGCAGACCTACGCATTATCCTTGGATCAATAACCTCCTTCCGATTGCCATTGATTTTGCAGTGTGCAAAGGCTTCTCGAGCAACCACCAAGCTATCGCGGAATGCCAATTTTTCTTCTTATCACTTTCCTCTTCTGCTATTTTTCTACGTTGCTGCCTATACTGTCGTTTACATACTCAGCCTTCTAACTCGGATGTATGATATAAGAAGTTTTAGAGCTCGACTTATTGCCTTGACTTAAAGACAACGTTCTCTTTTTTCCGTAGACGACGACGATTTCTGCCTTGGCCAGAAAAAGTCATGCACTCCGGATGATAACGAGGATGTGGCAAATAAAATAAAATTAAAATCATAACCTAACGAAATTACAGAAAATAATTTAAATTTATAAATAAAATTCTATCGTTTCCAAAAAAAATCCAAAGGTGTCCGATTAGTTTCAGCTAATAGAGTAGGTAATCAAACTAAACTTATTTGTAATCGGAGTTTTGGCGTTAGTATGCTGGAATTGCCACAAAGAGGCAGACCGGTATTGGGACTGTAAGAGCAATAGAAAAATCTTTTGCTGTTAATAAGAAGGAGCTGTCACACCTAAAAAATGTTTAGTCCAGACTTTCCAATAAATTTAAAATGTTCGGTTCCCAGTCAGCCTTCTCTTGATACCTAAGGGCTCGGTCAAATTTTACTGTGTTGAACGCCCGGTGTTATAAAAGCTATCTGACTCTTTTTAGGGTCCAATTTTCATAAAATTCAAAACAGTTTTATAATTTTGTTGACACTAAGCGTAAATCCGCTTGCTATCCAGCATCGCTAACATTTGAAAATTCTACATCATATACTGATCAGGCAATTGCAGATCTATTTGCCCAGTTCTTTCAGACAAAATATTCTGTTTCATCCCGTCCAAAACCGTCTTATTCATATGCCATATCCAAGTCAAACTTAAGCGAAAGCTGCCTTCTCTTGGATCTCCATAAATTTAAACCAGTCTATTCACCGAGTCGCGACGGAGTTCCAGGCTGCGTGCTAAGATACTTTGCTGAAACTCTGTGTAGACCTCTGCACAAATTGTTTACCTTATCTTTGGAAACGTCTCACTTCCCACTTATTTGGAAGGAGTCATATGTTATTCCCCTTCATAAGAATGGAAATAAATCGAATACCAACAATTACAGAGGCATATCCAAAATATCTGCCAGATTCACTAAATCACTCGCTTCTTGTATTAAAGCTAGACTTATTAGGGTTTCCATGTGATCTTCTAACATGGATCTTAAGTTATCTAAGTGGTAGGACTCAACGAGTCCTCTTTAAAAGCTGTATCTCTAATTCGATACGAGTTACTTCAGGCGTCTCACAAGGAAGCCACCTTGGCCCACTTCTTTTTTAAGACGATCTCCCTCTAGTCTTGACAAAGTCGTGTGACCTTATGTACTTTTTTTTAATTGCTTTGCTATTTATTAATTGAATCTTCTCCTTTCGGATATTAACAATAAGGGTATCAATGTATGATGTCAATGTTTCAGCTGCTCGCGTTCCCCCTTAACTGGGAGCCAACTGTCCAGATAGGCTTGAGAGTAGAGTTGAAGAGCAGGACCTTTTAATTTTTTTTTTTTTTAATGAGGCCGTCGAGTCAGACTTGATCGAAAGCTTGAGATACATCGAGGAATATTGCATCGATTCTCCCGATTCTCAAAGGATTTGCGGATTTCTGATGTTATTATGTTAACTTGTTCGATTGTACCATGTCTTGACGGAAGCCAAACTGATGTGTCGTGATAACATTGTGTGCTTCCAGATATGGTATTATGCGTGTAAAAAGGCATTTTACGAACAATTTGGACAGACACGATAGTAAACTTATTGGTCTGTAGGATAAAGGACTTGTGTGGTCTTTTATCGGGCTTTGGTATCATTATGATAGTAAATTTTTTTCATTTGTTCGGATAGTAGCCGAGACGTTTGTTATTAGGTCACCGCCGATTCGATTTGTGGTAGGAGAAATGGACCAGTGGCAGGGTTCGGCTCAAAAGTTTCGGCTCTATCTTCGTCGCTGCGGGCCCAGGTACCAGATGAGTTTCTTATCGGCGTGACTGTTTCGATTGGAGAGCTCAGATTTGGGTGAGCTCTCCACAAAGGAAGTTTTGTACTGGTTGGCGAAAGTTTTCCGATGTACCGCAGTTGTGCATTTTCGGCGTCTTTCTTGGGGCTCGGTTTATTGTGCGAGTTGCTTTCTTAAGAATTTGTTTTAAAGAGGGCGATCTGCTGGTTTGCCAAGCACGTCGCAGACGCCTCTTTTCCAGTACAAGCTGTTCCAATTGCAGATTAGTTTTGAAATGGTTGATTTGCACGTCCTTCGATTGTGGTGTTGAAATAGTGGCTGCTGCTGCTATCTTCAACAGCATCAGTGGAGCAGTCGATGTCCGCTTCGATGTTGAGATGCGGGGTTAGTGTTGTGGGAACTTACATACATTTTATATTAAAACCAGTTTGTTCTGTGCGATGTGAGTCTCGGGGGATGATCTGTAGTTTCTGGGCTTTGAAAAAGAGTTATTAGCACTGGCGAGTGGTCAGATGAAAGGTCCGAAAGCGCTTTGGCGCTTAATATAGTACGTGGAATGTTTTTTGTCACCGCAAAATCTATTAAATCTGATGTTGGCATTATAATAGATCTCCAAGTACGTTTTGAAATTGTAAAGCGAGGCGGGCAGTAGACCGCTGCTATGGAAAGGTGTCCGTTACCTGACTGCACTTTAATAGACGTGGCCTGCAAGTAATTAGTTGCAAACCTTTGGTGAAAGTGTTGTTTGATGCGTTTCCTGATTAGGATTCCGGTTTCGCCGTTGGCTTTACCGTCTGGATGAGGTGCATCTCTATCAGTAGCATAATGTCGATAAGATTTTCATTCAGGAACTGTCTTATTTCAAGTTTTTGCCGGGAAACGTCATTGGCGTTCCACGTGGTTATTCGTAGATTTGCCATCAATTATTTGGACTGCTTAGCTGCAAGCAACTGTAACACCATGTTCTGGTTATGAACCAGTGTTTGCATGGTCGTTTTCATGATCTGTGCGGTAGAAGGTGTAGCCTCCTATTTGGAAATTGTATTTGTTTGTGAGGTGCGTCTCTATCAGTAGTATAAAGTCGATATGATTTTATTCAGGAACCGTGTTATTTCAAGTTTGTGCTGTTAAACACCATTGGTGTTCCACATGGTTATTCGTAGATTTGCCATCAATTATTTGGACAAGTAACAGAACCATCGAACCGCGTAGACGTGTCTTTTTGCTCGCCCTGCTGAAAGACTTCCAAAAATCTACAAAGTGACCACCAAAACTAAGAAAAATAGCGAAAAGACGCTGGCAGCAATGCCATATCCCAAGGTCAACATCTCCTTGTGATTAAAACTAAATTTAAAACCGATCTAGCTAATCAAATCAATTAAAAATGTCGAACGCAAATAAAATATTAACAAGTGCAACCGGTAAAGCCACGAAGCCAAGTCGCGATCGGCAACAAATACAACTAGACGAACGACGGCTGTCTTCTGCACGGAACAATGCTTACATTTCAATTGACTCATCGGAGGCAACAACAAAATTAACGTCACTGACCGCTACCGAAAGAGCCCGCTCACTGTCACCAGCGATTTTATGCTCAAGCAGCGCTGTCGTTACTCAGTCGTGGAGTTCACAATGCCCGTCACCTCTCTCTCTCATCGATGCACCGACTACTTCGGCTTGTGCGCCGACCAGCACTGTACCCTCTCTTACTACAGCAACGTCAACGACAACAACAACTTTAACGTCTGCGGCTACCCAGTGGCCTATCTCAACACCACAAGCAAAACTTTGCTCTACTGACCCTCTTACGAATAATACTCTCGTACAGACGGGGATCGATCGGTATGTACAAATAAAAAGAAAGCTTAGTCCACAAAAAAACGTAAACTCAAATTGGCCAAAAGTACCAAAAACTTTAGGCAACACACGAACATCCGAAAACAGATTTGCCATACTTGGCGAGACCGAAGAAGACAAGGGTCAGGCGCCTCAAGTCATGAAAGCTGTAAAGCCACCGCCAATATATATTAGGAAACACAACAGTGTCGATCTGATTAATAAGCTTAAACAAGTAATCGGGCCTAACCACTTCTATATCAATACCCTAAAAAGAGGAAACATATTAGAAACAAAACTCCAGGTTAACAACGAAGACAACTTCCGTTCTGTAACAAGATATCTCGACAATGAGCTTATAAATTACTACACTTACCAACTAAAAAGTAAGAAAGGCCTACAAGTTGTACTTAAAGGTATAGAATCGACTGTTGCGGTAGCAGAAATAGCTGAAGGCCTCACGGAAAATGGCTTCGACGTTAAGCACATCGTAAATATAGTGAACAGGGATAAAATTCCCCAACCACTGTTTAAGATTGAGCTGGCCCCAGAGACGAAACCTCTAAAGAAAAATGCAGTGCATCCTATTTACAATCTGCAATATCTCCTTCACCGAAGAATCACCGTAGAGGAACCGCATAAGCGGAACGGCCCCGTACAGTGTACAAACTGCCAGGAGTTCGGGCATACAAGAACCTACTGCACCCTGCGTCCAGTTTGTGTCGCCTGTGGAGATTTGCATTGCATTGAAGCATGCCTGGGAAACAAAGAAGACCCTACTCTGAGGAAATGCAGTAATTGTGGGGGAAATCATACTGCCAACTACCGGGGCTGTCCCGTCTACAAAGAACTCAAGAGCCGCCTAAACCAGAGACGCAGTAATCCACTCGCGGCTCAACACTCTGCCCAACCAAACATCTTCACCCCATCAACAACCACTCCTGGTGTCTCCTTTGCCAACGCACTCCGCTACCCTGGAATCTCACAAACATCTACCGCTCAACCTGCAGCATTGCGTCCACAGCCACCCATATCAAACCTAAATGATTTTCCGCTCTTAAGCCAAAATGGCCAAGCAACAAGTCAACCTTCTACGCAGCAAAACCAAACTCTTCCCCCACAAACACTTAGCGGTCTAGAATCTACACTAGCTACTCTTGCAAACGTCATGATGACGATTCAAAGTTCCCTTCAAGAACTACTGCGATACCAGAGCCTTCTAATGGAACTGCTGATCAAACAAAAGTCTGTATAAATGGACTCCTTAAGAATATGCTTCTGGAACGCAAACGGCGTTTCCCGGCACAAAAACGAACTCCTACAGTTCCTAAACAGCCACAATATCGATATCATGCTACTTTCTGAAACCCATCTAACTAATAAAAACTACTTCCATATCATCGGATATATATTCCACGCGACCAACCACCCGGACGGTAAAGCACACGGAGGTACCGGTATACTCATAAAACAACGCATAAAACATCATCCCTTGGAGACATTCGCTACTAACTACCTGCAGGCCACATCCCTACGTATAAACCTAATTGGCGGCCCACTTACCCTATCCGCCATATATTGCCCCCCACGCTTCAGTATTGCAGAAAATGAGTTTATGAATTTCTACAACTCACTAGGACGCTGCTTTATAGCTGCCGGTGATTATAACGCAAAGCATCCCCACTGGGGATCTCGTCTTATCAACCCCAAAGGCCGCCAATTATACAACGCTATTATCACTCCTGGTAATGCGCTTGACTTTGTCTCACCATCTAGGCCTACATACTGGCCCACAGATCCAAATAAACAACCTGACATTATCGATTTCGCTGTTATTAGAAGAGTCTCGCACAGGCTGATAAACATAAAAACCCTAGAAGAGCTTACATCGGACCATTCGCCAGTTCTCCTCTGTCTATCTGAACAGCCGCAGCTTCTGGAACGCCCCCAACATCTAACATCAAACAAAACAAACTGGCTGAAGTACAAAAATATGTAAGTGCACACATCGAACTTGATCCTGAAATTTCCTCTGAATCTGACATTGACAAGTCGCTTAAACACCTCACGGACGTAATGTCCTCTGCCGCCAAACATTCTACGCCAGAACCCTCATCCACAAACCCGCTAAGAACTGGACGCTCAAGTATCCAGATCGAGTCTCTCCTACTTGAGAAACGTAGACTTCGCAGAGACTGGCAGACTCATCGGTCCCCAGCTACTAAGAAAAGACGTCCTCCCCAGTTACCCTTGAAACCAGCACAATACTTAAGGCTATTAAAGAACACATAAACCCAAAAAAGGCTCCTGGTCACGATTTTATTTCTCCAAAAATGATAATTGAATTACCTGCATGCGCAGTCAGATGCATCGCATTTATATTTAACTCAATATTGAAATGGGGCTACTTTCCTGACCAATGGAAAAAGTCTGTCATTACAATGATCCCGAAGCCAGGAAAAGACAAATCCCAGCCTTCCTCGTACCGGCCCATCAGTCTGCTCCCATGTCTATCAAAGCTATTTGAAAAACTGCTTCTTGTTCATCTAGTAACACATCTTCAAAACAACAGAACGATCCCTCTGCACCAATTCGGATTTAGGGAAAAGCATAGAACTATCGAACAGGTAAACCGCTTAACATCTGAAATTCGCACGGCTTTCGAACACAAACAATATTGCAGTGCCTTATTTCTGGACGTATCACAGGCATTTGATCGCGTCTGGATCGACGGTCTGGTATACAAAATCAAAACCCTCCTACCGGAAAACACTCACAAGTTGCTTGAGTCATACCTCAGAAACAGAGTTTTCACCGTGAGATGTAAAACCTTTACTTCAACCATCCGTAACATCGAAGCTGGAGTACCCCAAGGAAGTGTGCTTGGACCAATCTTGAACATCCTTTACACGGCAGACATTCCAACAAGCCGCCAGACCCTCATCTCAACCTTTGCTGACGACACTGCCATTGTCAGCCGCTCGAAATGCCCAAAAACAGCTACAGCCCATTTAAAAGAACACCTGGTAGCTGTAGAAAAATGGCTCGCAGACTGGCGTATCAAAGTCAACGAACAAAAGTGTAAGCACATTACGTTTACACTAAACTTGTCGAAATGCCCACCACTGGCGCTAAACAACAAGCCTGTTCCACAAGCAGACGAAGTCACCTATCTCGGCATACACTTAGACAGGAGGCTTACCTGGAGAAAGCATATAGAAGCAAAGAAGTCCCATTTAAAACTAAAGGCCAGCAGCCTTCACTGGCTCATGAACTACCGCTCCCCCCTTCCACTCGAATATAAAGTACTACTGTATAACTCGTGCTTAAAGCCGATCTGGACCTACGGTTCCGAGCTCTGGGGAAACGCAAGCAGCAGCAATATAGAAATTATTCAAAGAGTACAATCAAAGACCCTACGAACAATAACTGGAGCCCCCTGGTACATCCGCAATGCAAACATCCAGAGAGACCTGGATATAAATCCCGTAAAAGAAGAAATTGTTTCCAGAAAAATTAAATATGAAGCCAGATTATCAAATCACCCAAACCTGCTTGCCAGACAACTCAACCGGCTAAGCTATCATTCCCGTCTACAGCGGAATGATTTCCCATCCCTTTTTCAATAACATAAGTTAACGTAACATAGATTAGGATTTGAAAACTTATTGTTAGTCTCTTAAGTAATAGAGAAGATCCAATAAATAAGAATAAAGTAAAAAAAAAAAAAAAAAAAAAATTATTTGGACTGCTTATCTGCAAGCAACTGTAGCACCATGTTCTGGTTTTGAACCAGTGTTTGCTTGGCCGTTTTCATGAACAGAAACAGAACAGAAATTCCAAACTAGCTTCCAGTGGGCTTTGTGTCTGTCCTGGGACCTGCTGAACGTTTCCTAGATAAGACTGAAGTGGGCTTTCCGATCCTGTTCGAAGCGCATCGGCGAATGAGAATCCCTTCTGGGTATTTAGCTGACCAAATGAGGATCTTGCAGCCTTCCCGAAAAATACTTCCGGCGTCTATGTTGAGTAAGTGTACTCCTTTTCGTGGCGCATTGTTGTCACTCGTTGCATGCGGTCTTTCAAGTTTGCTGTGTGATTTCCTCCGCAGTTTCCACATGCCTTCTTTTGGGGGTCTTCCTTGTTGGCAGGGCAATTAGCGGATTTATGAAAGTCTTCACAAACTACACAGACTGATCGAAGTGAGCAGTATGTCCTGGTGTGTCCATACTCCTGACAGCTTTTACTTTGCACTGGGCCGTTCCTTTTATGTGGTTCATCCACCTTAATTCTTCGGTGCAATAGGTAATGCAGGTTATAGATGGGGTGCACTTTATTTTTCTTCAAGAAAAGCTATTAGTGACCGAGAAAAAATAATTTTTGATGTAGAAATGGCAGTTGGAATAATCTGAACTATTAGTTATTTTTATTTTAATTATTTTTTTGGTCTGTATCATGAATGAAATCAAGGTAAATTATTTTGATGAAATTAAAGTCATTCAAAAAGTATTGAATATTCAATCTACCTTATAGCTGAGGAGAAAATATTAGGCTTGTACTGGCAGCCAGCGACGGATGACTTTTAATGTAAAGTACCATAGAGTTCCCGCCAGCGTGATGACTGGGGTACGTGTAGCCACCAAAAGAGACAATCATGTCGACATTCGACCCGATAGAATTCTTCAGTTGCTTCATGGTGACCGCCATATTGTTGATGCGTGAAGTTTGGCGAAAAAGAGTTCGATGGGACAAGCCGCTGCCAAACGTGGAGGCTTGAAATGAATTATGTCAGAGATTTCCGGTATTCGCGCTACTATTTCGGAAGGGGATGCCTACGGGAGTGGACTCGAGCCAATCAGCGTTCGCTACAGTTGCATTGCAATGTGCGGTGCTCCAAGACGAAATGTGCCCCGATCAAAACGATGACTACCCCGCGCTTGGAGCTCTAAGCAGCTAAACTCGGTACCAGGCTCAGACGAGAGCACGACATATCGATCAGTAGATGCGGGCTCTGGACTGACCGTCCTGCACTGCGGCGGTACAAGTAGTATGTTGGTAGCCGGCTGGCAGAGTTCCTAAAGTCTACGGAGGTGTCCCAAAGCCGAAAACGTGGCAGATGACGCGAAAAGGCCGCAACATAGAGCTGGGAACAAATCGATTCTCAGTGCATCGATTCTTTTCGATCATTTAAGAAAAAAAACGATTAAATCGAATTTTTTTTCAAAAAAAGTATATTTAATTTTTAAATTGAGATCATTTACTTCATATACTTCATATAACATCTATCTAAAAACTAAGAAACAAAGAAAATCAAAAATATTCATATTTAAAACAAATACTAAAGTTTCAAGCTTATAAAAGACATTGATTTCTGCCCGCAAAAATAGTTCCAGACATTGGACCTGTGACACGTTCTCTTACGCTCCGCTCCGCTGTTCAAGTCCTCATTTGTTTTCTTATTGTTTCCTAATCAATTATAATAAAAAGTTGCAAATTGCAAATACAACAATAAACAATCAGAATAAAGCATTTAAAAATTATTTGTAACTTGCTTTTTTTCAACTTCCAAGAAATAGTAAACAGATATTTCTTGGAACTTGAAAAAAGTTCTAAAATGGTAGCACGAGACTGCTAGCATGTGGCTCATACCGAATTAATTACCTTTTGCTTCCAAAAAGTTGTCCACTTTGTCCAATCCAAACCGATCCACCAACACACGAACTTATTCTATGGGAATAAAAAATAATAAATAAGGATTTTGAAACTTTGTTAAAAGATCGGTTCTTTAAAAAAGAAATCGATGTTTTCATGAAATTTATAAAATCGATCTTGACATTGATTTTTTCGCAGCACTACCGCAACACCATGTAGACCTTAGGGGGTCGAAGTGGCTAAGCGGGACAGTGGCGGATCTAGGGTTGCTGGCGCCCGGGGCAAAGCGAAAAATTCTGCCCCTTCCTATTTGCTGTACGAATAACATTAGGAGTATTTTAAGTGTAAATAGGTTATTAATTATTAAAAGCTTATATGTTTGAAGAATTGTATTTCACATCGATTCTTTTGTCAGTTACAACGGAAAAAACATTATTATTTGTGTTTTTGCAAGACAAAAAAATATTACTTTTAGAATATAACTAATTTGAAATAGTAGAAATATATTTTTAGAACATCAAGAAATGGAAGGTTCAGTGAATAATATTTGATAAATAACATTGAAGCATAAGTACCTTGATTAAATGTTGCAATAGAAAGACACTGCCTTGATTGGAATGTATGTAAACAAACGCGCTCATAACCTACGTGTTACTGCTCGCTCTCTCTCTCTCTCTCTTGCTAGTCGGACTCGATTTAGCGCCTCTTAGATTTGGCGCCCGGGGCGCTTGCCCCTTTCGCCCCCCCTAGATCCGCCACTGAAGCGGGACAACATTCCAGCGGGAGTCTTTGAGCGATCGCGGCTGTTCACATTCCACGGAAGAAGAGATGCCGCGTGAGTTTACACCGGTAATAGCAAACGAATTTATTCCCATGCAGAGGTTTTCGAACTATAATCGAATGAAGTGCAGCGGTGAAAGACAGTCAGCTGCGATAACTGTCACCCCTAAGTTGATCACGATGGATTAAATCGAGCGTGTAAACGGATTGATGCCGCCGAGTGTGTTCCATTCAGCGCACCGACCCCCAGAGATGGTAGTGCGTCACTACCACGAAAATATGAAGCATCAGAACCTGGATGCGACCATTAGTGAGATCCGGGAAAAGTTCTGGATTATAAATTTAAGGACCAATCCCGCCGTAATGGATCCCTTACCATCCGATCAACTAGAGCCGAATGGATGGCCATTCAAGTATACTGGCATAGATTACTTTGGTCCGCTGTACGTGACGATTGGACGTCGAACTGAGAAGACTAACCACCAGGGCTGTCCACCTAGAGATGGCCCACGATTTGTCGACTAATTCTGGCATCATCTTTATGAGGATCTTCATGTGCCGCAGAGGACCGGAAGTCAAATTGAGACGGGAAGAACTTTATCGGAGCCGATCGTGAGGCTAGGAAGTTTGACAAAGTCTTCTACAAAGAAGGCATTTAGGAAGAGCTGTCCGTCAAAGCAATCGAATAGATCTCGAGGCATCTGAGAAAGAATGTGCCAAAGTGTGAAAAAGGTGCTCGCGCATACGTTGAAGGAAGTGGCTCCTAAGGAACACGTCTTGGAGAGCTTCCTTATTGAAGCGGAGAATATTGTAAATTCTCGTCCGCTTACGGCCCCGCTATAAGCAACCTGTCAAATGCGTCACATGGAAGCAGTGGTGTATCGCACGGATGATGAGTGATCGGTTCTGAAATTGTTGTGTATTAAGAGTACCTACCGACGCTTGTCCGCAGAGAAAAATGGTGCGAGCATGTCAAGCCAATGTGTCCAGGGAATCTCGTCTACATCTGTGACCCGTCCATGCTAAGTTAACTATGCGTCCCATCTCTAGATTGGCTGTTCTAGATTTGGCGAAGACTTCACCAGGAAGGGGATATCGTGGAACGCATTAAGGTAACGCACTCATTTTTTAAGTATTTGTTATCATGTTCAGTATTAGTTATCGAGTTTAGTTAGATAGATAATGTAGTAATCGAAATACGGTCATATGAACGCTGATATGTTATGTAAGCCAAAACTCCCGCTTTGATATTTTCCGATTGGAGAGATCAAAGAGACTAGGAGCCAAGACTGCGGTATGTAAAACTGATTGTTAAAATAATGTTAAGGACATGTATTTTCTTTCATAAGAAATTCTAAATTTATTCTAAAACTTAGTATAAAACACCACATAATAATAATTTAACAAAAAGATAAAAAACATTTTCAAGCTAAATATATTTATTAATCATAACTGAAAAATGTAATACTGTTTTGTATTAACAAACGCGAAACTTATTTGCAGGGAAAATTCGACTTTAATTTTGACGACGAAAGCGACGAAAGGGAGTTTGCTTAATGAGGTTCATTTAACAACTGACTCTTTAATTTCAATATAAAAACGCCTAAGCCTAACTTAACGAACGGGCGAGAGACGGGGCGAATTCGCGAGAGCGATTAAAGCTTTATTGCGCTCCCGTTCCCGCCTTACACTAATCAACAAATATCATAAAAAAGGGCTTCGCCGTCGTTGGGATCTGTGCTGAGGGGCCTGGAGTTGAGAACGGCCTCCACGCTGTTGAGGAGAGTTCCGAGCTCCTCCGCGGTCAGGATGTCTTCGCCGACCGTCCGAAGGCACAGGTGCTCTGCAGACTTCACACCTGTCTCCCAAAGTCCGCCGATGCGAATGTTGCGATACCGCCCTAGTGCTCCTCCAGACGGGCCCGGAGCGATCGACTCCGACGAAGTTCGTCGCGTTGTCGCACCACACCTTCTCCGGAATTCCGCGTCGACTCACGAACCTTTGGAATGCCAAAAAAATCCCATCAGTGGTGAGGTCAGACACTAACTCTAAGTGGACCGCTTTGGACGCAAAACATACAAACAAAGCCACGTATGATTTGTACGGTGGCTTACCACGGATACGATACGTTGTGTTAAATGGGCCACAAAAATCAAGACCACAGATATTAAAATGGCGGAGAGCTCGAAGTCTGTCTGATAGCACGTTCCCCATGATTTGCGTCAAGAGTTGCGGCTGGCATCGAAAGCAAGGAATGCAAGAACGAACTGTTCTACGGCAAACTTCCTGCGCATTAACCAACCATATTTTTCTCGCAACAGACTTACAAGGGCTCGAGGGCCAGCATGACAATTTGTAACGTGCAGGTAGGACACGTAAGTTTTAACAAACTGTGAGCCTTTCGAAAACAACAACGGGAATTTGGCTTCGTACGGGATAGGAGCATTCAATAACCGACCCCCAACTCGCAGCAATGTCGCGGAGCACCAATCTAATTTTTTCTCCTGGAGAAAAGGGCTTAGTTTTTGTATATTCGTTGCTACCGGTTTATTTTTCCGAATTTTACCTGTGTCGTCACTGAACTCGTGTGATTGGATCACTTCCACTATTTTCTCGAACGCAAAATTCAGTTCTCTTGGTGTTATACTTTGTTCAAAGGGCTGCGACACTTTTTTACACCTTTGTAGGCCCAATAAACCGTACAACCCACACGAAAACCCTTAGAAGCCTTATGTGCGACGAAAAGGATTCTATTTTCTGAAGCACATAATTGGGCTCTGGGATTACCACAAGCGCCAATGCTGATTTGCGTAATTCCATCGACACGACATCAGCAGGTACTTCGAAGTGTCGATTTACAGGCCAATCTTTTTCTGCATCGAGCAAAAACGACGGCATCCGACCACTCTTGAAACTCCGCATCTCGGTTTGAGACAAAAACTGACAACGACGATGGATGCGTTTTGATCCAATGCAAAGTGATCTCCGAATCCGTCCAAAAAAACACTTTTGTAATCGGAAAATTAAGCAATGGTCTTACACGATTATAAAGATCCGCAAGAAGGTGAGCTGCGCACAAATCAAAACGGGGCAAAGTTTTCGTCGTGAGGGGAGCAACTTTGGATTTTGCTGTCAATAAAGATAATTTTAAACCTTAGCGGTATTAGTGCGAACGTAGATGCACGCTCCATATGCTCGCAAGGAAGCGTCAGCGAAACCATGTATTTCTGCCGGGACTTTGGCGTCTGTATGAACGAATCGCGATACCTTGATCTTGGGCAGCTGCAACGACGTTCCCTTAAAAGTTTCCCAAGATGTCTGCAGTTGCATCGGCAGCGTCTCGTCCCAGACATACTTTCGAAGCCACAGTTCCTGCAACAAAATTTTTGCCCTAGTCACTAGAGGACACAATAGGCCCAGCGGATCGAAAAGTCGGGCAGTCACCGACAGTATGTTTCGTTTTGTCGCACGAAGATCCACGAAAGAGTCATCCAACCGAAATTAAAAGTAATCTTTACCCGGCAACCAAACCACGCCAAGGGTTTTAGTTACGTCTGAGTCTGCCGTTTGCGGCATGACAGCGCTTTCAGATGCGGACAACTCTGGGCAGTTAGAAAACCACTTTGCCAATTCAAATCCTGCCTCTTGCAATACCTGAGAAACTTCGTCTCGAAGGCTTAACAGGCGCATCTGGCGCCAGTCAACAAATCGTCAGCATAAAAGTCATTCTGAATGACCTTAGCGGCTTTTGGACACGAATCCTGCGCGATCTCTCCAAGCCGCATTAAACACCGAATCGCCAGATAGGGTGCTGGTGAAGTTCCATAAGTCACGGTGTTCAGCTTGAAGATTTTTAGAGACTCAGATGGGTCTTGTCTTCACACTATGAGCTGAAAGTTTCGGTCATCTTCTTCAACCATTACTTGACGATACATATTTTTTACGTCTGCTGCAAGCGCATTCTTGTGCAGACTGAACCGAAGCATTGTCAAATACAGCTCCTTTTGAATGGTGCGGCCAACCATCAAGATGTCATTCAACGCGACCTGCGTCGATGTACGAGGTGCTTTGAGGTCGCAGCACGCATTGGTGCGGAATGAAATAGTGCGAACTGTCTGGAATTTTATTGTTAGTGGAAGACATGTGGCCCATGGCTTCATATTCTTCCATGAATTCCAGATACATCTTTTTTAAAGAAGGATCTTTGGATAATCTTCTTTCAAGCGACAAAAATCTACGTTTCGCAACTTCATATGATGAACCAAGATTGTTTGGGTCAGATTTGAACGGCAAACGAACCGAAAATCTTCCGGACGACAATCTTTGAGTATTTTTCTCAAAGGGTTGCTCACAAAGTTGCTGCTCTGGAGTATGGACCTTGGTCTTGGGCGGCAAGTCCCCCACAGACCAAAATATCTGCAGGGTTGTGTCTATTGACTCCAACGCTTCCTCCTGGCAGCTGAGATGTACCAACTTTTCAGCATTTCTTATTTTTTCTGAGGCACATCTACCTGACACTATCCAGCCGAGAACTGTTTTCTGCAAAATGGGAAACTCAGGCCCTTGCTTTATCTGGCCGACTGACAATTGTTCAAAGAACGAGTCTGCGCCTATAAGCATGTCTATTTTTTGGGGCTTGAAGAAGAATGGATCTGCCAATTGAATATTTTCAGGCACTCTCCAGCCGCTGGTGTTCACCGTTTGATCCGGATGATAACCAGAAATATTTTTTAATATGTAAAATTCGGACGACAATTGACTGCTACCCACTCGCGACTTGACTACCGTGTGTATTTTCTTGGTTGATTGAGAATTAGTTCCACCAATGCCCCGCAAGCTCAAACACACGTCCTCTCTCTTAATCTGAAGTCTCTGAGCGAGCTCGTCGGTCACAAAATTTACTTGTGAACCAGAATCGAGCAACGCTCGAGCCAAAACTAATTCGCCACTTTTTGTTTGGACGCTCACGATGGCTGTGGCAAGAATAACTCTATCCGATGCAGTCGCATGCAAAACATGCGAAGTGGATGGAGTATTCTGCAAGAGCGTGGGCTGAGGAGGAGGTGGCAACGCGAGATTTGATGGCGAATAAATTACACACCCTGCATCTCTTCGATTTGCATCTTTTTACCGTGTGGCCCTTACGGAGGCAGTTAATGCACAAGGGAGCCTCTTTTGCGAAATCGAATCTTTGCTGAACTGTTAGGGCAGCAAAAGCAGTGCAATTTCCTACTTGATGTTCTGCTGAGTTGCAAAACACACATACTTCGCGGTCGTCCATGGCAGCAACAAACGAAAAACTCCTGTTTTCATTCTTCTTTGGATAAGCCTGGCTCTGCTGAACAATTTTTGGCTTACACGGTTCTTCGGCAACCATATGCTGATAGCGCTTGTTCAGGGCCGACTAACACTCGCTCCAAAGAGGAAGCGAGGTATAATCTAATTGTTCTTCCCATTTTCTTTTAGTTCCTGCATCGACTTTGCCCATTACTAGATGGATGAGGATGGCATTCGTAATACGTTTGTCATCCCCAATGGACAAAAGAGAATCGTACAGCGCTGTGACTGTGTCGATCAGGTTTCTCAAGGCGGTAGATGATGGCTGGGAAATCTTTGGCAGATTAAACAGTGTCGATATATTGTCAAAGAAAATTAAACAATCATTATCGTAAACCCGCGTTAGGCTAGCCAGAGCTTTTGCCCTGACTGTTCCTAGCGCGTCTCCAGCCAAACACGATATTAGATGATTAAATTTTTCGATATCGTGCAGCGTGTCATCTTTGTCAACAAAAGTTTCGAAAAGGCTTATAAAATTTTTAAATTCGGAATGTTTTCCGCTGAAGGTTGGAAGAGCGACGCTCGGCAAACGGCATTGGGGTGTGCGCGTTGCCGGCGGAGCGGAATTGTCAACGCTCTTTCGCTTTGTTTCCGCAATTAGGGAAATTAGCAACGATTTTGCTATTATCGCAATCTCTTCGAACTCTTCGCGATACTCATCATCTCCATCTTTCGCTTCAATTTTTTTTTTATAAGCGAAGCATTTTCGATGTGCGTATTTAGGATTTCTAGTCGACATTCTAACTCAACCGTATTTAAAGAGAATCGACCCTCATTGAAATATCTTTGCGTTCGCTCTATACTCCTCATATATCCATCTCGTTGGTTTTTCAACTCTTCGATTTCCTGGTTGTTACTTTCTGATTTTGGCATTTTTTTTTTTTTGGTATCGACGATTTTTAAATTTAATTTTTTTTTTTTTAAATTATATGTAAGTGTGTACAAAAAAATTTTGTTTTTAAATTTATTAAATTTAAATAATAATAACCAACGAGGGGAATAAGCTGAACGGAAGCATTGTAGGGGAGTTATTTAAATTTGCCGGGGATTTAATTCTGGAATTATAACTTTTCACAATTCTCAACTTTTACCTTTTTAATTTTTGCAAAGCTATAATTGGTGTTCACTACGACGAGAAATGGGGGAATTCTATTTTTAAAAAAACCAGGATGCCGACAAATATTTATTTGATTTTGGTCCAAAGCGATTCACTTATTTATGTATAATTCGAAATATGTATAAATATATGGATGTATGTATCAGAATTATAATCGTTTGTACATCCAAGTTTTATTTATTTCTTGGTTAGAATGCTCGCTATCTACCGAATTTTTCACACGAATCCAAAAAGTTGAAAGATGGGCCAAAACACAATTTATGACACGCCACAGATTAACTTTCAACTTTTAGCACTCTATACCTGGTGGGATGATTCACATCCGTCGGTAACTTCCCTAACCGAAACCATATGACTTCTTTCCTGTGCGTAGGGGATTAAAAGCGGTGAATTTGGCGATAACGGCGGTTGAGAACTGCAGCGCCCAAAATTTTCCAACGGCAGCACGACGAATTTACGTAGGCAGGAACAGCGAAATAAATCGGCAGCAACTGGCGACAAGCAGCGGCAAAAATTGCAACAACCACTTCAATGTTAAAAAAGCCGGCGCAATTTATTTGTTTTTAATTTGTTTGTTTCACCAAAAAAAATAACAACTCGAGTTCCACTGCAAATCACATCGGGGTCACCGTGAAAAAATTAATACTGTTTTGTATTAACAAACACGAAACTTATTTGCAGGGAAAATTCGACTTTATTTTTGACGACGAAAGCGACGAAAGGGAGTTGGCTTAATGAGGTTCATTTAACAACTGACTCTTTAATTTCAATATAAAAACGCTTAAGCCTAACTTAACGAACGGGCGAGAGACGGGGCGAATTCGCGAGAGCGATTAAAGCTTTATTGCGCTCCCGTTCCCGCCTTACACTAATCAACAAATATCATAAAAAAAGCGCAAAGTGCGCGAACAATAACGATATTGTGATAAAGTAAAAATGTAAGATAATTTTACAAAAAATTACAAATAAAATACATTACAACCTAACAAAATAAACAAAGTAATACTCTTATAAATAAAATTCTATCGTATCCGGAAACTAGCTTTGACTATCCTTCAGAAAAATAAAATGGTAAGACAAAATTTATATGAAATATTATTTACTGGGATACACTGGCTCATAGTTTCGCCATTATTATTGCCACAAGGGAGAGCGGTATCAGGACTGTAAGAGCAATCGAAAAATCTTTTGGCGACGTCGCTGGCCGACACTTAATCCAGATACAAACTAAAAGGTGGTTGTTTAAAAAGAACACTAATTATCATAAATATAAGATTTTACGAACTCTGGTTCTGTCAATATGAGCCGTAAATAACGATCTGTAACTTAAAACCTACAAGGGTGCAGGGCCGAACAATTGTAATCTTAAGTACAGGCCACTTGAGCCTGACCATAAATATAGTTCCTACACTGCACAAAAGGTCGCCTTGCGGGAGACCGTTGATAGGGCTCCCACTCAGGCTTACAGATGTGGTCTCTGTGTAGACCCCCACCAGTGGTAAGAAACTCAAAGAAATTGTGCACCTTAAAGATTCTGTCAAGTGCTAGACACTTGCAGCTAAAGGTTGCAAATTGATTCACACGATTGTTTCCCCCCACCAGAGGTAAGAGGCAAAAGTGTTGAACAAAAAAAAAGCATAAAGATAAATAAAAAGCATTTTTTGTTTTTTAAAGCACCTTAAAGATTCTGTTTTTTTAAAAACAGCTAAAGAGCTAAGAGCAATCGAAAAATCTTTTGGCGACGTCGCTGGCCGACACTTAATCCAGATACAAACTAAAAGGTGGTTGTTTAAGAAGAACACTAATTATCATAAATATAAGATTTTACGAACTCTGGTTCTGTCAATATGAGCCGTAAATAACGATCTGTAACTTAAAACCTACAAGGGTGCAGGGCCGAACAATTGTAATCTTAAGTACAGGCCACTTGAGCCTGACCATAAATATAGTTCCTACACTGCACAAAAGGTCGCCTTGCGGGAGACCGTTGATAGGGCTCCCACTCAGGCTTACAGATGTGGTCTCTGTGTAGACCCCCACCAGTGGTAAGAAACTCAAAGAAATTGTGCACCTTAAAGATTCTGTCAAGTGCTAGACACTTGCAGCTAAAGGTTGCAAATTGATTCACACGATTGTTTCCCCCCACCAGAGGTAAGAGACAAAAGTGTTGAACAAAAAAAAAGCATAAAGATAAATAAAAAGCATTTTTTGTTTTTTAAAGCACCTTAAAGATTCTGTTTTTTTAAAAACAGCTAAAGGTTGCTACCCACTAAGCGTTTCCGAGGCCATAACATCGGAAAAATAAAACATAAAAAGTGTGTGTTTTTTTATATAAACTCAATTTTTAAGATTATAAGGCGTGTTTAAGGCCAACATCCGACAAATAAATAAAATTTGTGAAATGTTGTGACGGTTTGTCGTTTTTGGGTGGCTCAGGGATGGCCAGGATTCGTCACAAGAATTTGTTTGTGTCAGGCGTGGTTGCTGAAAGAGAGATCCGACCCAGCCCAGAGTAGAAGTCGTGGTGAATTATTTAGTAATTGATTATAACTAGGCTTTATTTCAGTAAGAATCTTGACATTTGATTGGACTGGCGAGGTGCCGCCCTTGCTACCTTCGCTTCCTTGGTACACTTCGAATACCTGGTATCGGGAGCCGTCCAGCTGCTCGAGAGGAACAGCACGGGATCTCTGCTGCGGGAGAATAGTCCCCGGGATGGGTACCACGTAGCGAGCCTGAAATGAGAATGGGGTGCTTGGGGACCCTGAAGTCAGCCAAGAGCGAGAGAGAGTTTTTAGTGCTTGGGGAACCGAAAGTCAACCACGTGAGAGAGAATGTTGCGTGGGGACCCTGAGGTCCGCCACAAGAGAGAGAATGTTGCTTGGGGACCCTGAAGTCAGCCACAAGAGAGAGAGAATGTGTTGCTTGGGGACCTTGAAGTCAGCCACAAGAGAGGGAGAGTGTGTTGCTTGTGGACCCTGAAGTCAGCCACAAGAGAGAGAGAAGTTGTTGCTTGGGGACCCTGAAGTCAGCCACAAGAGAGAAAATTCGGCCGGTGAACCGTGCCGTAAGGAGGTGTGATCCTGAAATCAGACGTCTCCTAGGGGTACCTTCGGACCGGCGAGCCGAGAAGGTTAGGGGGAGGAGGAAGTACTACGGGAGCTAACTACAATGTATAAGCGGACTTGGATCGAATGATCTAGTCCACCAAAAAAATGACTTAGCTACTTACCACCACTGGGGAGTTGCCTCTGTACCTTTAGTTGGTTGGCTGCTAAGTGACCTTCTATGGCCCGTGGTCCGCCTTATATAGGCCTCGGCGAGATCTAGTGTGCCCGCCGCCTGTGTGGGATTTACCGGTCTTAGTGTGACCATCTCTCTCGGCCTAGTGTGCCCCTACGCGCGCGATCGTTGGCGCGCGCGCCTTCTTAGTTTAAATTTTAAATGCTTCTTCCGTTTAATTTTTATTCTTTTTATGTATTCATATCAACCTTTTTTTTTGTGCGCGCAGCGTCACACTCCCCCCCGTTATGGATTTTAGTGGTATTGAATCCGGATGTAGTTTCCCCTGTTCGACAACACTCGCCAGGTTGTTTCTCCATCCTTTATCAGCCATTGCTGCTGCCTTCCGATTTTCTTTCCTGCTAGCTTTTCCTTGATGCTGTCTCTTGCCGTTCTTGATAATATTGCTCATTCCGGTAGCGTCCATCCCTCGTCGTTGTGCTCCTCCTCATGGAGCTCTAGGATATCTCTGTCCGGTGTCTCGGTTGCTCGGCTCTCCTGGGCGGTTTTGGCTACCGTACTTATGATTTGGCTGTTGCCCTGCCCGGACTGGATGTTCCTGGTTGTTTGCAGTGCCGTGGTCTTCATCTTCGCCGGTGCCGTCCTCTTTCGTGTGGTTCCCGCCATCGGTATCGGCTCTACTAACTTCGCCATAGTCTGCGCTGCTCTTATCTTCATGTGCTTCTCTCGGAATCTCAGCGCTGCCTCCGCGAACTTGTTTATGTTTTCGTGTTCGATCTGTATTGTATTTGTTCCTCCGTAAGGCTTAGGGGCTCCAATGTATATCCTCTTTGTTTTCCGTGCGTTCGGGTCTTTTACTGCCACTGTCGTCCGCGTCTTTTTTCTGCTGTGGTCTCTTGTACTTCTCCTTGATCCAGGTGTCCGTGACCTCTATTGCTTTCCACTCGTTCTGTGCTGCTCTGGGTAAGGCGTCTGCTACCTAGTTCCATTTTCCCTTTCTATACTAAACGTCGTCTAAATCCCTGGTATTCGTTTTTGTCTCCGGCTGGTCCACTTTGTCTCCGGCTGCTCTTATCTCTAGCTCCAAGCCTCCACACCTCAGCGTGCTGCGTGCCCTTGCATGAAAGTCCATTCCTAAGAGTATTCCTCCTGCCACTTCTGTTCTTCCTCCAAATTGGATTTCTGCCGCGAATTCTCCTATCGCTTTCTGCGTTGCTCCGTTGGCCACCATTTGCCTTGTTGCTTTAGATCTTGATATCTGCTTCTGCTTATCGCGCTTCTTGATGCTCCTGTGTCCACGGTTCCTTTCGCTGTCTTGTTTCCGACCCTTATCCGCATGCCGCATGTCCGGTTCCTCCGCAGCGCATGCATATCTCCGGTCCTAGTTGCTGCTGTGCAGGTTGGCTTGCCTGTGTACGGTCCTCTGCCTCTATTTCTTCTACTTCCTCCGCTAGTTTGAGCAACTCTGTCAACGAGTTGAATCCTGCCCTCCTAGCGTACAGCTTTGTCTTGCTCCTGCTCTTTTTGTATACTCGGTCCAGTTTGGCCTGTTCTGAGAGTTTTTGAATTGCATCAGTTTTATTAGTCCCATTGCGTATTCTCTTACGGGCTCTGTTTCTCTCTGCTTCATCTGTGCAATCTGATTCTCCAACTGTTCCTCATACCTTGGTGGTAAAAATTCCAGCAGTTCTGTTCTGAGCTGCGTCCATGTTACGATCCTGCTCGGCGAGGTGTTCCACCAATCACTCGCGATTCCCTCCAGGATGAATGGCATCGTCTGTATCAGCTGGTCCTTCCGTATTCCGTATCCGCCTGCCCACTGTTCCATTTTGCTTAGGAACTCCAGTGGGTTTGTTGTTCCTTGGTACCGGATGCCCCATCCGCGTACCCGGTCTATGACTTCTGTTTCCATTTTTATTTCTAACTTTCTTTCCGCTTCGTCCCCTAGACTTGCTCCTTTGATGTCTATTATCCCCACCTTTTCCCTGGTTACCACGATCGCCGGAATTGTTTCTTTCGCCGGGCTATTTTCTCTCTTATATTTTTCTGACAGTTCTGCGAGTCTTTGTCTGACCGTTTCTGTATGATCCGTTTTCTTTGCGAACGCTGCCAACAAACGTCTTAAATCCTCACTTCTTTCTGCCGTTCCTAATCCGAACTCTTCCGTGTATTTCGTTAGTTCGCTCTTTGGTGCCAGATATACCCAGCTCGACATTACTCCGCTGGTGCCGGTTTATCTCTTGCAACCACTTTAACCTGCTCGGGCGCCACTGTGACGGTTTGTCGTTTTAGGATGGCTCAGGGATGGCCAGGATTCGTCACAAGAATTTGTTTGTGTCAGGCGTGGTTGCTGAAAGAGAGATCCGACCCAGCCCAGAGTAGAAGTCGTGGTGAATTACTTAGTTATTGATTATAACTAGGCTTTATTTCAGTAAGAATCTTGACATTTGATTAATAACTAACTAACGAGTTCTCCGGACTGGCGGGGTGCCGCCCTTGCTGCCTTCGCTTCCTTCGTACACTTCGAATACCTGGTATCGGGAGAGAGTTTTTAGTGCTTGGGGACCCGAAAGTCAACCGCAAGAGAGAGAATGTTGCGTGGGGACCCTGAGGTCCGCCACAAGAGAGAGAATGTTGCTTGGGGACCCTGAAGTCAGCCACAAGAGAGAGAGAGTGTGTTGCTTGGGGACCCTGAAGTCAGCCACAAGAGAGATAGAATGTGGTGCTTGGGGACCCTGAAGTCAGCCACAAGAGAGAGAGAGAGTTGCTTGGGGACCCTGAAGTCAGCCACAAGAGAGAGAATTCGGCCGGTGAACCGTGCCGTAAGGAGGTGTGATCCTGAAATCAGACGTCTCCTAGGGGTACCTTCGGACCGGCGAGCCGAGAAGGTTAGGGGGAGGAGGAAGTACTACGGGAGCTAACTACAATGTATAAGCGGACTTGGATCGAATGATCTAGTCCACCAAAAAAATGACTTCGCTGCTTACCACCACTGGGGAGTTGCCTCTGTACCCTTAGACGGTTGGCTGCTAAGTGACCTTCTATGGCCCATGGTCCGCCTTATATAGGCCTCGCCGAGATCTAGTATTACCGGTCTCAGTGTGACCATCTCTCTCGGCCTAGTGTGCCCCTACGGGCGCGATCGTTGGCGCGGGCGCGTTCTCAGTTTGAATTTTAAATTAAATGCTTCTTTCGTTTAATTTTTATTCTTTTTATTTATTCATATCATGCTTTTTTTGTGCTCGCAGTCACAATGTGCAACAAGATTTAAGAAAGTGCCCACAAATTAACACTTGTGATAAAAATAATAATAAACACAAGTGAAACAAAAAATTTCTAAAAAATCCAATAAGTTGGGTTAAAATAGAAAAAGTGCCTACAAAAGTGCCTACAAAAGTGCCTAAAAGCCAAAGAGCTAAGCATAATTAAATAAAATGCCTTCTAATTACTGTAGCCAACAAAACAACAATAAATTACAACACTAAAACCAAAAATTAAAAATTGAAAAAAGAAACAAAATCATCTATAAAAGAAGACCAGCAACCGCAACAAAGACGACTTCAAGCATCATCTTTATCAACGACTTCAAGCAGCCTGCATAAAAAACCAACGACATCGACATCAAGAATCGCCGACATCAGCTTCCAGTAAAATTCAGATAAGTTAGAAATAAAAAATTATTATTTATTGAATCATAGTGTTTTGGTAAAGATCGGTGCAGTTGAGCACGAATATTTTACATCAAAACATAATGATGCGATGATGATAATATTTTCTAAACTAAAGAAACAATTTGAAATGGACTTGAGTAGACCGGGAAATAGCGGGTAAATTAGGTCACAAATAGGCGAGATTAAACCCGCTCGGGGGGATGCTAAATTAATGAAAGATTTGGACGACAATGTGGGACACTTAAAGAACTATCTCGAGGAAACTTTTTATAATTTAAATTGCGATCTACTTTCCCTTAAAATTAGAAAAAAGAAAAGTCAATTTTTGAAAACTAAAACTTTTGGTTTATTAGATAAGGTAAAAAGTTGTGTTGAAACTTCGGAATTTGATGACCAGATAACCGAATTCGAATTCGATGTCGATAGCATTATAGAGGTTATAGATGAAAGACTTAACGATGAAAAAATAAAGTTAAGGAATCTATAACTGTAAAGGCAGAGGAATTAAATAAGCCGCTAAAAATTAAGATACCCACTTTTTTTAGTGATTCCAAAGAATGGGATCTATTTAATGAGTTGTTGATGGAACTCATTCATACAAGAGCGCACATTAGCACTGCTCTTAAATTTAATTATCTCAAGTCAGCACTAAAAGGAGAAGCCAAGAACGTGGTTTCCCATTTACTGCTAGGCACTGGAGATAACTATGAAGCTGCTTGGGAGATGCTAACCAAGCGGTATAAGAACAGAAGAAAAATTTTCTCTAATCACATAAATAGGCTTATGGATTTACCTAACCTAAATTTGGAATCCAATAAGCAAATTAAAACATTTATTGACACAATTAATGAGTCATATTATATTATAAAATTAAAGGCACAATTATCCGAAGATGTGGATGCAGTTATTGCCCACATAATACTTCGTAAATTTAACAAGGATTCTCTAAATTTATATGAGAGTCATGTTAAAAGAACAAAGGAAATTCAAGCACTTCCTGATGTCATGGAGTTTTTAGAGCAAAGACTCAGCTCCATTTCCTCTTTTCCACAGGAAAACACAGTGCTATAAATTAAACGGAATGGAACCAGCAGAAAGAAATGACTGGGCAAAGAAAAGGCAAAATTTGTTTAAAGTGTCTAACGCATTCAAGCAATAATAAGTGCACTAATGAAATTCTTTGCTTGAATTGCGAGAAACCGCACCACACGCTTCTCCACATTAACTATAATAGAGAACAAGTGACTATGTGTAGGACGACGGCCACAGCATTGATTCATGTGAAATCAGCTAGAGGAGGCTTCGAAAAACTCAGAGCGCTGATTGACAGTGGATCTCAGAGTACGATGATATCGGAGAAAGCTTCACAAAATTCTCAAGTTGCCAAAAATAAAAAATTATATTGAGATTAGTGGAGTTTCCTCGATAAAAACATGCATATCAAAGCATAAAATAAAACTAAAAGAAGGAAAATGAATTAGTAGTGGAGGCAATTGTCCTCCCAAAATTAATGAAGTCGTTGCCAATGCGCTCATTAAACATTAATAAAACGAGGTGGCAAACTACCCATTAGCCGATCCCGAGTTTAACAAGCCAGGTCGACTGGATTTAATTATAGGAGCCGATTTATATGCTAAAATTCTTCAGTAAGGAGTAATAAAGATAGATGGTACAAGTTTTTTTTTTTTTTATTTAACTTTGCTTTTATTTATTGAATCTTCTCTTAATTTTGAGACTAACAATAAGTTTACGAATCTTAACATTAAAATTTAACTAACAGTATAATAAGACTGCATTCTGGTTGCGCGTGCCTCAAGTCGGTCGCTGGGTGGGTAAGTCATTGCGACGAAGGCGTGATTGGTTGATCAACCTTGTAAGACCTCTCGCCAGGTGGTTAGGGTGCAACGATAGCTTGGTAAAGTACTTTTCCTTCTGTTTTGCGATCACTTCTTTGACTGGTAGAATGTTTAAGTCGCGATGTATGTTTTCGTTGGGAACGTACCACGGTGCCCCGGTGATTGCTCTCAAGATCTTCGACTGAGTTCGCTGGACTATGTGCATATTGCTATTGCTGGCATTCCCCCATAACTGAGAGCCGTACATCCATATAGGTTTTAGTACCGAGTTATACAGCAGGACTTTATATTTAAGACTAAGGGGAGACCGAGCGTTGATAAGCCGATAAAGGCTACTGGCTTTTAGCTTTAGGTGTGTTCTTTTGGCTTCAATGTGCCGGCGCCATGTGAGTCTTCTGTCGAGGTGTACTCCTAGATATGTCACGTCGTTTGCTTGCGGGAGTAGAGTATGGTTTAATATGAGCGGCGGGCAGTTTTGCCTGTTCAGGGTGAACGTAACGTGCTTGCATTTTTGTTCGTTCACTTTAATTCGCCAATCTGATAGCCACTTTTTTACATCGACCAGATGAAGAGCGAGCTGCGCAGTTGCTTGCATCGGGCATTTTGAGCAGCTGAGAATGGCTGTATCATCAGCAAACGTAGATGTTGTTAGTCGTGTGCTTGTTGGGATGTCTGCTGTGTAGAGGACATATAATGTTGGCCCAAGCACGCTTCCTTGAGGTACTCCAGCTCCAATAGTGAAATCGTCAGTTATAGCAGTGTTGCATCGAACAGCAAATCGTAGAGGTAAGACTCTAAAAGCTTATGGGTGTTGTAGGGGAGCATTGTCTTGATCTTGTACATTAGACCTTCTAGCCAAACTCTATCAAATGCTTGAGAGACGTCTAAAAATATGGCAGTACAGTACTCTCGTTTTTCGAACGCGTTCCGAATTTCTGATGTTATCCGGTTGACCTGCTCAATTGTTCCGTGTTTTTCACGAAACCCAAATTGATGTGACGGAATTCCTTCCTGGATTCTTAGGTATGTGTTTATCCGAGTCAATACGCATTTTTCAAAGAGTTTAGATAATCATAAGAGTAGGCTTATAGGTCTATACGACGTGGGAATTGTGTGGTCTTTTCCTGGCTTTGCTATCATTATTATAATCGACTTTTTCCATCGCACTGGAAAGTGGCCAAGTTTGGCGATGGCATTAAAAAGCTGGGTGATAGTGCAAACGGCGCAATATGGGAGCTCAATGATCATTTTGGGAGTTATGAGGTCGCAGCCCGGGGATTTTTTCGGATTCAGCTGATTTTTGATGATGTTAACGATTTCGTTTGGGCGAAACTCAATTGGTTCATGTTGAAGCTGAGGCTCATGTGGTAAAGTCGGCAAGGTGAACGCACTAGTGGCAGGATTTGGTTGGAAGACATTTTTAAGGTGGTTGGCAAACGTGGTGGCTCTGTCTGCATCGCTGAGCGCCCAGTCGCCTGTGGGATTTCTAATAGGCATCACGGTTAATTTCGGTGAGCTTAGAGTAGGGTGAGCTCTCCATAGTGAGTGTTTTGTACTAGATGTTGACAATTGCTCTATGTAGCGTCGGTGGACATGTGCTTCTTCTTGCTGTAAAGCTTTTGTGAGTTGACGTGAGGCATATTTTAAGCTTTGCCTAGCAGATGGTGATCTGTGGAGTTGCCACTCTCGACGTAAGCGTCGCTTTTCGAGGACGGGCTGTTCTATTTGTAGATTTGTGTTCTTTTGGTTGCTTTGTGTACTTGTAGTTTGGGGTGTTGAAACTCGAGCTGCAGAGACGAGTACAGACTCCAGTGTATTAACAAATCTGTCTACGTTGGCTTCATCGTTGAGATGAGGACTTAGCTCAATGTGTGAGCTAATGTATTTCTTGTACTTAACCCAATTGGTTTTCTAAGATTTCAATTTAAACGATTGCTCCAATGCGCCTGGATGTCGGAGTAGAATAAACAGGACAGGCGAGTGATCCGATGAAAGATCCGAGAGGAATTCGGCGCTTATCAGATTTTTAGGAATGTTTTTGGTAATTGCAAAGTCTATTAAATCGGGTAGTTTCGTTGGGTCTGCCGGCCAGTATGTTGGTCTGCCAGGAGAAACGTAGTCCAGCTTGTTCTTGGCTTTTATAACTGCATTATAGAGCTGTTTTCCTTTTGGAGTCACGAGACGTGATCCCCAGTGTGTGTGCTTGGCGTTGTAGTCCCCTGCTGCCATGAAGTGGTCTCCTAGTGAGTTGAAAAACTGCATAAACTCATCTTCAGCTATAGTGAAGCGAGGGGGGCAGTATACGGCGGCTAGTGTAAGTTGGTTGCCAGTATTTGTCTGTATATTTATAGATGTGGCCTGTAGGTAATTTTTAGCAAGTTTGTTATGATAGTGGTGCTTAATACGGCTTCTGATTAGAATTCCAGTCCCACCATGTGCTTTACCATCTGGATGATTTGTTCCGTAAAATTAATAACCTCGTAGTTGAAAATTGTATTTGTTTGTAAGGTGTGTTTCTGAAAGCAGCATTATGGTTGTCGAGTAGGAATTGAGCTAACTCAAGTTTATGTTCCACGTTAATATCCTTAGGGAAGTCATTATTTGGATTGTTGTGAAACCAGCATTTGAATCAATAGATTTTGGTTTCGCATTAAGTCTTGCATAGTTGTGCGCATAAACGACATAAACTCCGTAAAGCTTTGCTGCAGGCTGTATATCATATCTTCAAAGTTGCTTTTTGACTGCTCCGGGAGTTGTTGCTGCTGAGCCGTGTTCGGTTCTTGGTATGCTGATTGCGGAAATG